>JAHZTW010000001.1:165505720-165535800 GCA_020283515.1 Alliaria petiolata | reverse complement strand
TACCACCACCAGAACGCCGGAGTTGTATCTGGATCCGACCAGATAAACAGTAATGCTGCGGCGCTCGGCGTCGGAGTGATTCCACTTCTCACGGCTGCACCACCGCCGCAGCAAAACGTGGAAGACACGGACATCAACTTCCTCGGAGACAGCCGGAGATGGCAGAACAGCAACAACAACCAGACGCAGTATCTTCAGTTCAAGAGCAATCACCAAACGACGGTTGGATCAAGCTCAAACAACTCGGGGTCTGGCTCAGCCGCGTCGGGAACCGCCACGTGTCAAGACTGTGGAAACCAGGCGAAGAAGGAGTGTAAGCAGAGGCGGTGCAGGACATGCTGCAAGAGCCGTGGCTTTGATTGTTCGACTCACGTGAAGAGCACGTGGGTCTCTGCGGCTCGTAGGAGAGAGAGGCAGGTCATGCCCTCCGCGAATCCAACGGCTGGCTCGTCTCTTTCGACCTCCTCCGGGACCAAGAAGCCGAGGATCGTTGGGTCTCACTCTCATCAACAAGCAACTTCTCATACTTCAACTTCTAACACGCCTCCTCAAAGTTTCGATACTAGCTCCAGCCGCCAAGGTATATTATTATTATTACATTTCGTCGATTTGTATACACATATATCTGCATACATGAATTCATGTTTGTATATATGCATATAACAACACTTGTTGACGATTAATGCTACGGATTCCATCAAGGTTTTGAGGTTTTGGTTTTCGAATAATGGTAATCAAAATAAAACATAATACAGTATAGATCGGTTTGATAAATTTTACATTCTTTTTAAAGAAATTTTGAAGTTTTCGATCGGTTTTGTGTTTAGTTTGGTTCGGATTTGATTTCGGTCACACAAAAATGAATTCATGTCAACCATCCATATTGAAATTTTAGCATCTGTTAATTCTGTTCGGTTTCGGGTCGGATCGGTTTACCTGAAAGGCTCATATAGTCATATTTAATGTTATAGTGTTGCATTAAATCAGCTGTATTTTCGTGAAAAGTGATTGTTTGGTGATGATGATTATGTATTTTGATTTGGTGATGATGATTCGTAATTATGTTTTATATATGCAAGACGGAGGAGGGTCAAGAGAAGCATGGCCAGGGCAGATTAGGGCCGCAGCGGTGTTCAAGTGTGTGAGAGTGACAGCGGTGGAGGACGGGGACGACGAGTA
The DNA here is from genome assembly GCA_020283515.1 of Alliaria petiolata. NCBI lineage: Eukaryota > Viridiplantae > Streptophyta > Magnoliopsida > Brassicales > Brassicaceae > Alliaria > Alliaria petiolata. The sequence goes on along the minus strand of JAHZTW010000001.1, from coordinate 165,534,621 downwards.
CGCATACCAGGCGGTGGTGAAAATCGGTGGCCATGTCTTTAAAGGCTTCTTGTATGATCAAGGGCTTGAACCTAAAGAAGGTTTTCCTAATATGTCGGATTTGCATTTAGGTGGTGGATCCAATAACCATAACGGAGTGTCTGCCTCCCTGCCCATTCTCGACCCGCCAAATGTCTACGGTGGTGGTGGTTCAGGCGGTGGGTTTTACGGTTAAACCAAACCCAAATAAGTTTATTATTTGAAAGAAACGATGTAATCTTCTTTTATGTTTTTTTTTTTTCCAAATGGATCGGAGTTGGATACAAACTAATACTTCACTGTATAACTGATAACTCTGTTGTATGAATTGTCCATGTGGACGAAGGAAGTACTTTCTAATGCTGCAACAAACATTCTTGGCACATGTTTTTTCTTTTTGTCTATTTATGCCCACCATTTACAAGTCATAACCGATTATAAATGTTGTTTATTGCTTTTGAAAAAAAAATGAAACCATAGTCTACTATTTTTTACGTAATTCAAAAAATAAATCTTGTTACATGTTAGAAATAAAAGTGTTTTAAAGATATCAATTAAAATTAGATTTTTTTCCAACATTCTATGATTATTTTTGTATAGAATTTATTTAGCAAGTGTTTTTGCTATTCCATCGATTTATTATTTATGTAACTATTATCTTATTTTTTCCCCAAAGTTGGCATATTATTATTGTGACAGCTATAGCTTTTTGAATCTAAAATTTGAATTTTCTTCCATTCCCAAATTAAATGCTATATCCTTTATATGCATCAATTCATGTGTTATCAGTTATCACCCATCCAATTTTTAGGGCTTAAAAGCTGTTTTTGCTATAAACTGACTCACTGAGCCTATCTGTGCACTTTTTAGTGTTACTATTCTCGCTGACTTAGATTAAATTACGCAGGAGACATCGTAATCTTGAGGCTTCCACCTAAGGCAGGTTTGGTGTGCACTGCATACTGTATAGGTGTTCAATCCCTATATGAGATTAAAGTTTAAAACATACGGACCATTCAGTTGATCCAGAGAGAAAAGGTTGTTCGAATTCCATACTTATGTTTTGAATTATCAGGGTCCAAATCCTTTAAAGATTAACCCGACTAATCTCTACTAATCTCAATACGGGTACGGGGCGTTACTTATAACATAGTTCTAGCTATGTCAAACCATAGATCTCCTATACGTAAATCTTTTTTTTTAATGAAACTGATGCCTACATAGTACATACTATACAATTAAAAAAGTTAGTTTCTAAATACACATTATGCCAAACCATAGATTCCGCCACTACATTGTTAATTAAGACCGGAACATATTTAATCTTGTTTGGACACAAAATGTATTTCCATAAGTATACAGTATACACATATATATATGTAACTGTTGTGTATGATTGTACGTGTTTGTGTTTGGTAAAATGCACTTAAGCATGAAGACACTTGGTGAAATTAATTAGTGTACTTGAGAACTTCATTGAAATACATTTATGAACTTTGAATGTGAATTCGAATATTTCGAACCAAAATTAATTGAACTCTCATATGTTTACGAATTGCTTTATGAATAGAGCCAAAAAAACAAAAGAAAATTAATATATTCCTTCAACGTTCAAACACTCCACCATATATATAAAAAAAAACATTAATAAATTCGACCGCATCTCGTAGGCTTTATAGGGTTTAGCTTTTTGAACTTTTGAACGTTATATTCGTCCCCCTTCGCAAGAAAATGATATCTAGCGCAGATCTTTCTATTAATATATATACTAATATGTCGGTTATGGTTACATTTCTATAATATTGATGAGCATGTTTGTTAAGCGGTGGAAGATGAATCTTCTAAGTACTAAACCACCCTGATATTTTTTTTTGTTGCGTATGAAACCCTGTATATATATTGTTGTACGTGCTGACATATATGAATATATGATATATATGGTTTCTCGTTGGTGGGCATTGTGGATTATGGTGAACAACATCTGCTTGTATGAAACATCACACATTGGCGATATATCCATAAATTTTGAAAGATTATGAAAGTAAGTATGACCCAATATTATATTATTTTAAGAAAAGTACTACATTATATACCATGTGAAACAGTGAGTGAAATCTTTCAAATGTTTTATATATTACCGATTATTTATATAATATTTACGAAAAAGTATATATAAAAAAGGCTACTCGTATAATTCGTTCATTTATCATAATAATATTGCAGAAGCCGTTTGCTATCTTGCAGAATCATTACACAAAACATAGGCTATTAAACCGTCTAATTGCTAGCGTTCACCATAATTATGTTGAATCGAGCGCTATTGAGATTTTTCTTGAGTTTTATAGTTAAGCATACCTTGTTTTTTTTGAGAAATATGATACTTTTTTTTATTCTGTTCTTAACTCTTTGTTTCTTTTCCAAATTTGAATCCCTCGCATTCAAAATCATTTTTATTTTTGTTAAGCTTAAAATTTTCTATATATCAACTATAATGTAATTTGTTGGGATGAAAAAAATTAACATCAGAAAACGAATATGAAACAATAACACGTAACATAAGTACAGTAATTCAGTTGGACCGAGTTGATAAACCCGTTGATTATATAGTTTGAACCCACAAGGCCACACCCACACGAGCGAGTTGGTGCAAGGTCCTTGAGACGATTGCAAGCCGGGATCAAAGTACAAAGGTTTCAAGTACGTCGTGTCTGTAAGAAAATTTTATACTGCATTAAATGTGTAATAATTATTAAATAAGTCTTTAGCAAAACAAATAAAAAACCTATTTAATAAAATCATTTATCGTTCTTCTGACGAGAAAAAGTTTTTATATATCATAAAGAGACATACGGCGTCAGCGTCAGTCTGCGTCAGGAATGGGTCTATGCCGAAAGGTTTACAAAATGATTTTCTTGCCAACTGTGAAAACGTTTACAAACTATTTGATAAAAAGTTTAAGGCATGTGCAAGTACAACGTGGCCGTGGAGGACAAAGACAGCAACTAAATAAAATCAAGAGGGTGCATGGATTCGCTAAAGAGAGATTCATTCCCCTTGGGACTAAACCAAAATTAGTAATTAGCATTTTTACTTAATTTGATATTGCTAGTAATTAACCGAAGGAATGGTGCACTGCACATATGTTAAAAGAAAAAGGAACGGGGCACCGAAAGATTAGCACTTTACATCTTATGATGAAAGACTAAATACGCTTTCCAGAGAATGTTGATAGAATGAGATTTACTAATTAAGTAATTAGGATAAGGCATTCATTTACATCGCCATGTCTTTTGTTCAAGTCTAGCTTTCTACTTGAGAAACGACATTGAACAAGTTTGCAAATGTTGTTAACTCAAAACTGATCGAATAAAACCAAACCAACCAGCCCCAAACTAATTGAACAAGTTTGTGGTTGTGGGGCATTGCAACCAAAAAGATGTTTCATCGAATTCGAATTCATATGATTCCATTTCTAACAACCACTAGTCTACTACATAAACAAAGCAAAACTTTCACAGTACAAAAGTCCACCTGTGAACTACAGAGAGAGAACAAGCATTTAGGAAGATGATGAAGTCGCCTTTAAAATCAGGTCACACTGGTATTTTCAAGTTCCATTTGCGCAACAGTTGTGTTGATAGCATCTATAATCTCCATCTTCCCTCCACTAATGGCTTCATCCATCGGAGTCCGCTCGTACCTACAAATTATCAAAAGCTTCTAATGGCTGAGCTTAGTTCCTCCTATAGACCGAGAAGGAATAGTTTCAAGAGAATTACCGATTCAAAAGGCTAAGACTGGCTCCTGCCAAGATCAATCTCTTCACCACCTGTAAGTAGCTTTCCAGTTAGTTAAACCCGGAAACAAAAAACATTTCCAAGCACAACCATGAGTGTGTGATGGTTGTATTGTCACCTCGACACGGCCATTCAAACATGCCCAATGCAGAGGAGCATTGTTCTCCTCGTTAAGAGCGTTGATATCCTGCTCACCAAAAGCAAAGCCTCATTCTTTCTTTTTATTCGTGTTTCATTGAATATGATTTCAAGAAATCACATCATATAATATAACCGATTTTGCTTGGCGAAATATCAAAAGTTAGCAAACGGGATTGTTGTTGTTTTCTTACCACTCCTCCTTCACTGATGAGATACTCCACTATAGTCATATGTCCATTCGCTGCGGCCATATGAAGCGCTGTGAAGACAGACAATCAACAAAAATATGAGAGGAACCAATGTTCCAACAATTACAAGATCACACACATGTAAAGGCTGTTTTTTTATTTATTTCTTGTTTCAAAAACAGTGGCATTAAAGGAGCTAGTAATTCGAATTAATACTGGAACTTTTTGGTTTGAATTGTTAAAAGTAGGAACCTGTTCGGCCTTGTGAATCGCGAGAGTCAAGAGAGACACCATCAGAAGCCAAGCTTCTGAGATCATCAATGTCATTGTATCTAGCAGCCTGTCATTCAAAAACCCATCGTCACACAATAAACTCAATTAACAGCAACTCAGATGAAGATATAGCAAAACCCCAAAATCGATTGGAGAAGAATCTGTAAAAAAGGGGATTTAGGGGGGTTTAACAGCGGAGACAGACCTCGAGCAAGTCATTAACTTTCTCTGCTTCTACGACCGTTTCTGCTCCCATCCTCCACCGGACAATACTAATTTCAATCTGAGTGTTTTAGGTTTCTACTTTCTACGCCTAGTCTGGGCTCTCGGGGTTATTGTCCGATATGTTTATGTTTTTTGGCAATTTAAAAAAAAAAAAAAAACTCGCTAGGTTTTTTTTGTTGTTGTTGTTTGGTTATGTTTGGGGGCGCATCTTAGCACCGCATAATTTAAGGTCTTGTGTACCTCTCTCTCTCTCTACATCTCCTCGGCCGTTTCCTCCGGAGGATCCCGATTCCTCTTCTCTTTGTTCTTTTAGGTGTCCGATTCATTCTCATAGCACTTTCCTCTCTCTCTCTCTCTGAGCTTGACTGTTGTTGTTCGTCAGATTACTTGATTAGGGTTTTCCTCTGCTTGCGTAATACATTTGGGAGGAACAATTTTTGTTCTTATTACCTAATCTTTCGTTTTCAGATTCCGGGGATCCAATTTTTTTTTTTTTTCCCCTTCGCCGCCATGAGTTCCCCGATCCAGATCGTTGATGAGAAGCAAGTGGAAGTTTTGTCTGTTGGCGATCAGGTTTCGCTTTCGTTTTGCTCTGATTGATTAACTTAATCTGCGTTTCTGGTTTGCTTCGTTGTTGATTCCGTCAATTTTAGCTATTGGATTTTAGGTGCTTTTGTGTGTTTTCCTTTCTAAATTGACCTGAGAAATAAAGGGTTTCGTGAATTTTGGTTCTGATAACTTGACCTCCTTATTCGATTTGTGCCTAATGTAAGTGGGTTAGTTTAAATTTTGAATCTTTGGTTGGATTTACGGTTTCCCCTCGTTCTGATTTTTTTACCTCTGGATTGTCTGATTTTGAATCTGTGACTTTTGTCCATGAATTTGGTTTCTTTTACTTATCCCATTAAAATATTCGGCTCCTTCTGCTTAAATTGGAAACAAAACTCTTTAGGATGATCTGCGTTCACGAGGTTTATTGAAGTTGTGGTTTTCTGTGTGTTAAGGATGAAAACAAGATTGAACAAGTGGGCAATGAGCTGAGTTTCGGGAACCATGGCGGCTGCTGTGCAATATGTTTGGATACAATACCTCTTCAAGAAACAGCTATGGTCAAAGGCTGTGAGCATGCTTACTGGTGTGTTTAATGAAGTCTTTGTTACTCCAGAGTATCTATCTTTGTTGATTTGGTTCTTAGTGAGATTTGATTTTGCAAATATGCAAGTCTTTTTTTGTGATATTCTTATCAATGTCTAGTCTTATTACGTTTTTGTTTGTTTGTTTGTTTGTTTCTGTGTACAGAAAGTATACTTTTTGAGAAAATGAAATAGGACGAACACTGACATTCTCTGTTCGTTTTTAAGAAGAATGATACATTTCTATCTGTATACAGTGTGACGTGCATCCTCCGTTGGGCAAGTTACAAAGAGAAGCATACCTGCCCACAGTGTAAGCATCCATTTGTTTTTCTCAATGTCCACCGCACTCTTGACGGAAGGTAAATCTTCCATCCTCTTTTACATTTGGCTCCATTGTTAACTCCATTTGCTTGACTGGCTCTTTTTTTGCTCGACTTTACATCTTTGTCTGTGTTTCTTCCTTTCTAACTAATTTTGTCTGTTATATTTCACTGCAGCGTTGAAGATTTCATGTTCGAGGAGAGCGTATGCCTCCTCCTGAGAGCATCGTGGTTTCAGCCACTAGCAGCAGTGGAGCGGGTTTCATGCAATGATAGTGACAACTACGATTACGACATTCCACCAGAGTATGAGGATGAAGACGAAGATGACCTTGACGAGTTTTATTTGCACGGTTCAAGTCTTCGTTTAGGAAACAGGAGGTGGGGTGACAATGGTTTTGTCAGATCAGGCCGCCAAGAAGCAAGGCCGGCCCAACATAAGCACCCAGGTGGCCAAGCTTCTGGCTCTGAATCCGGCCCTTCTGCCTCGCGTGAGCCAAAGGAAAAGACTAGCAGTGCTGCAACAGGAAAGCGTGCAAAGAGGGCAATGAAGCGTGAAGCTGCAAACAAAGCTGCGGAAGCAGTAGCAGCTGCAAAGCACGAGGCTCATTTGGTTAGGTTGGGAAGGAAGTGACTGTGGTTTAGTATCTCTGTAATTTAACCAAAGCCACAACCCCAGAATCCACTGACTTGCATACTCGTCGAATCTGTACAGCAAGTAGAATCTAATAATGGTCGAACGAGAAAACTTGCTTATGTTTGTCGTCGAATATCCTTTGATAGAGTTAATTTATTTAAACCTACAGCTTTCTTGGTTCGATGAGTGAGAGATTATAAGTGGTTATGGTAATGATGATCATAAAGATGGGTTTTGGTGGGGTCTACAATTGACTTTGGGCGATTTTGGGTGGTGCAGGCTGCAATGCTAAGCAATATCACGGCTACAGATAAAAAGATTCACAAAAAAAATAAATAGATATTTCAATTCCTTACCCACCCCATTAAGACCGTGGAATGATTAATCCATTTCAACTTTGTTGACCAAAATGGAATTTTGTTCATCTCCGTTAGCAACTGAACAGGCTTGAGCTTGTTTGATTTTAATTTGCTCTGAGGGAAATGTGTGGTCACGATCTGTTTTTTTTTCCCCCCTTCATCACGGTCTTCATCATCATAATGTTTGTCATCATATTATGCTTTTTTATCTTCTTGAAATTTATCTTGTTTTGTTCCACTGGTTCTATTTCTCAACTTATTACTCTTCCATTCAATGCTCCTGAATTTCCTCAAAGCAAAAGCTCCTCTTGCTTCACCAACACTTTTCTCTCCCTCCCTCTCTCTCTCTCTCTCTCTCTTCTCATGACTTTCCTTTGAGGTCATGCTACTGTTCAGCCTCATTTTAAACGTTAACTCATCATCTATAGCGTTTTCTTGCTTTTCTTGATCATCTTGTGAATAAAAGAAGCAGCCATTTCTTTGATCATCTCCATCTTTTTTTTCCTATGGAATCTCTGAAACAAGCTTCTTCGTCTAGGTTCTGCTTCCACCAAGGCTTCTCAGGTGTTCTCCAAGTGTTTGTTCACAACGCAAGAAACATCCACAACATCTGCATCTACGATAACCAAGACGTCTACGCCAAATTCTCCCTCACATACAATCCAGACGACACAATCTCCACCAGAATCATCCACAGAGCTGGCAAAAACCCTGAATTCAACAAGAAACTTATAATCGATGTGACCCAGATCGAAGCTGCAGTTCTCAAATGTGAGATCTGGATGATGAGCAGAGCCAGACATTACATGGAAGATCAGCTTCTTGGATTTGCTCTTGTACCAATCTCAGACATCATAGGTCAAGACAGTGTCACGCAAGACTACAGCCTCTCTTCAACTGATCTCTTCCACTCGCCTGCTGGTACCGTGAAGCTCACGCTTTCCATCGTTAACCCTTCTCTTGTGGCTACTTCTTCTTCTTCTTCATCCAATCCAAAGATTAACACCTCGATTTCTTCCGAGGTCGTGTTGCTCGACACACAAGTCTCTGAAACAGTGGATTACACGAGGATTGAGTTCCCTGACATCAATGTTGCTAATGAGAACAAACAGATGGTTACAGAGTACTTCAATGGATTGAATCTCAGATCCGGAACGGCTTCTTTTCTCTGTCTCGGCTCGACACATTTGGCAGAAAGCGACATAACAATGGCGTGCTTAGAGGACAAAGAGCTTTATGGGAATGGAAGTTTCATGGCTTCTTCTTCAACAACAACAAGCTTAAGCGACGACAAGAACACAGCAGATTCAAATGAGAAAGAGAATCGAGAGATCTCAGAGGTATTAGGAGGAAGAAGCAAAGAAGTAGAAGACGAAGAAGAGAAGAAGATGAATGTGGAAACAGAGGAAACATCGATGCAGAAACAGATAGCAGAGATGTATATGAGAAGTATGCAACAGTTCACTGATTCTTTGGCAAAGATGAAGCTTCCCATGGATCACAACAACAATAACAACACTGAAACTCAGACTCAGAATCGGAATATCAATGCTAATAATAATGGAATGGAGAAGAAAAAAGAAGGGTCTCGTGTCTTTTACGGAAGCAGAGCTTTCTTTTAATGGAATAAAAACAAAAACTCTTTGCAAATAAGTTTTTAACATTTTAGCTTCTTGAGTAATCGATACTCTCTATGTTTAATTTTTGCGGTAGAGAGATGTTTTTGTAATTGCAGACTATTTACCTTTTCGTTTGGCGCTCTAGGAAACATGTTTATTTCTAAATTGGCTCTAAATGTGATTCGGTCTTACGGATCATACAGCGCCAAACGAAAAGACTAAACCCAATAGACGAATCTTCAATACCCAAAATTTGTTGCACCTCCCTGACCCATTAACAGCCCAATCAATATATCAAATTATTTTCACATTCCCAAGTCTCGTCTCTCTCTCCTTACAGAGAAACCAAAAGGGCACACACTACTCCAGAAAATTGATAGCCGACTCAATTTAAAATGGATTCTCTACCTCCGGCAAACGAGTCCTCCCCGTCGACGGCGCCGTCGAACGTCGGAAACCTAGTTCCTTTTTATTCTAATTACCTCTGGAATCGCCTTGCTTCCTTGGTTCCTACTTCTAATTCCATTTTTCTCGGGAAATTCTCCAATCTCTATCGCCAAACCTTTACCAAAAAGCGACATGTTTCCTTTCCTCTTCCTCTACCGTCCGACTTCCCATGCTCGTCTACGTAAGATTCATCTCCTCTGTTACATCTTTGTTATGTCTTTTTGCTAGCTTCTGGTAGTTTTCTTACTTAGTGCCATTAAACTCCCGCTTTGATGATCGCGGCTCGGAATCAAACTGTAAAATCCGTTCTGATACAGGAGTTTCGTGTTTATTGATTATATACTTTGGTGGCGAAAGACTATCCCCTAAATCTGACCAATATGCAGACTGTTTTGACTTTTGAGCATACTTTGTTGATTTCTTCAGCAATATCTCGGCGGATACGTCTAGGATTTATGTTGTTTTGGAGGAAATAATGGCTGACGTCCTCTCAAACTTGCATGATATCCAGAAAAGTTTAGATTTTTGGCAATCTAGAGCTGAGGTGAATCAATAGTACATTCCATGAGATGAACCTTTTCTTTCACTAGATTATGTACTAAACACCTTTCATCTAAAAAAGGGTTCTCTTGGCATTCTTTTTTATCCTATTGACTCTAGGGTTCGAATGCTCGAAAAGCTTACTTCATGATTTTCGAGAGAGGACCTGTAGCTTTTGTGAATGAGGGTACCAAGCTCGTCCGCAAAAGTCTCAGCGAGGACTCTGCGATTGAGCATCTTTGTCAGTCATCTTCATCTCACATGTCAGATAGGATGAGGGTCTTGATGGAGTTAAGATCTGCACTCGCTTCCTTTCTTGCTCAGGTTATCATGAAAAATTCATTCTTTTTTTTTTATTCATAATAAGCGCCATTATTAAGTTCTGTTCTAGTTTAGCATTGTTTTGCACGTTCTACATACTAATGTCACTACTTTCGATGGGTTCTCTAGCTTTATGTGGAATTGGATAAACGTGGTGAAGATCTTTTGAAGAATCCAGAAAAATCACTGCCATCATTGTTGGCTGTTATCAATCAATTGTTTTCCAACTTGGAGGGCTCTTTCAGCCATTTACATGCTGAGCGTGAGGTAAACACACTAATTTTTTACTTGCGATTTTACTTCACGATGACACCATTTGCCTGACCCTCCATCATTGTGATGGCTCTGATTCTTCTGTTTTCTGTTACTCGTATTTATTGACTTGCATCACATTTGCAGTCTGATTCTTCTATTGATGGAAGTTATTCAATGCCTCTCGTGTTTGATCGACTGCCTGAAGTTAACGAAGAAGGATCCCAGTGGACCGATTGTGAACTTACAGATGCAATCAACCTGGTTCATAAGAATTTGGAAAAACTTAACTCATATTTATCAGTTATGGTAGGTGTGGCTGTAGTTTAAGTATCTTGGCCATTATTCTTATTAACAGAAATCATCATGTAATGGCAAACATCTTTCATTTGAAATCAACTCTGAGATATTTCCTTCTTCCATTTATTTCTAAATAGGTAGGCAAACATCGAAAGCCTAGGAGGATGACCCTGTACTGGGTCCGATATACATGTGGTGCAGTTGGGCTTTCTGTTTTTTCTATATGGCTACTACGTCATAGTAGCTTGATGGGAAGCTCTGACATCGAGAATTGGATTCATGATGCAAAAGAAGCAACAACAAGCTTCTTCAGTGATCATGTTGAGCAACCGGTTGGTTTTTAGCCTTTCTCAGATTTTAAGTGAGAACAGTGACTTTTCTCCCCGGTCCAAATGACTTGTTGCATAAAATTATTTTAAAGGGTTAGAAAAAAAGTAAAAAAAAAGTGATGGCTAATCCAACTCTCGGTTTGGTTCTTATCCAAAATGGATGTGTGGCGACTTATTATTAGTCGATGACTTGACATTTTCTTAGCCTGGAAGTTCTGAATTAGTTTCCTGATCTTGCAGCTGCTTGCCATTAGGGATGAGCTTTTTGATACTTTCCGGAAAAGGCACAAGGGTGTCATGGAAACTGAAGAAGTGCAGCTGACGCATGACTCACTGCATAGGTCGATATTCATTTCCTTCTTGATGCTTTTTATCCTGGTTCTATTTGTTTGCTATTGTATATGTGCGTGCATTGTTCCCTTTCATTATTGCAATTCACTTGTTATATTCATATGGAGTTCACTGATCTAGGGATTCAAATAACCACAACCAAAATTATCTGTAATCATTCATTTAGTGCTTCTTTATTGGCTGCACTCCTAATATCTATTTGGTATGCAGAATGCTGAGGAACTTCTGCGAGCAGGCTACGCGTGAAAAGGTCCCAGATAATGCAACTGATCAGGAGATGCTTGAAGTTGTTATGAACCAGTACAACTCTGAACATTACTCTTTGTTAGGCAGCTAAAGACACATTAAATTGCATTTACAACAACTATATTCTGCATTAAGTTAGGCAACGAATTAATTGTGGCTACAATTTTGTAGTTGTTATAATCTTGGCCAATCAACAATAAACATGGACGTTTTCTCATGATTTTGTTTAATAATTTCCTGTGATAGTTACCGCAAGTTAGAAGTTCCACCACATGAGATGGGTATATATTTGAATTTTGCCTTTTAATCGCAGGTATGAGAAGGAACTTGTGCGCCCTATTCAAAACCTCCTTAACGGAGAGCTTGCCCGTGGTTTGCTGATCCAGGTAATTTAACGCATGAAGCTGTAGATTACTGTTTTGGAGATTCTAATCACATCAATTTTTTTTTTTTTTTTTTTTAGGTCCAGAAGCTTAAACTGGATATAGAAACGTAATTTGAGTAAACCAGTAGCTCTCAGTTAACTATAGTAGATCTCTCTTAAGCATTTTGTATATAGCTGAACAATCTTCTCTTGCAGAGCGATGCTTGAACTGGATCAGATACTTCGTGCAAATGAAATAAACTTTGCCATTCTAGCTGCATTACCTGCATTCTTTCTCAGCCTGCTTATGCTCACATTGCTTCGGACATGGCTTAAACAGGTGAGGAGATTGATAATTCAAGCCAAGCCAAATGTGACAGTGATACATATACGTGGTTCAGTTTTTATATATGAGACTCAATAATGCAGCTGTTATTTATCTTTATTCCGTTTGATTTCACTGGTGAATAGGATAGCAGAGCTCAGGGACGAGGAAGAATTGCACGTATTCACAGGAGACTACTTGTCGTTGAAATTGAAAAGAGAATTATGCAGTATCAGAGCTACATTGAACAAGGACGCGTAAGATGTCCACTATTTTTTTTTTTTCCTTTTATTGTTAATCATTATTATTTTACAAATGGGTCTTTGAAGAAATTATGAGTTCCTGCCGTTTCTTGACGGTGTTACAGGATAAGGATGCAGAAACCGTATTTGGTTTGCTAATATACAGCCTTGAACGTTTGTATCGGGTTGTTGAGAAGCCTGCAAAAGCAAGCGGCGAGTGGGATTTGTAAGTTTTTATACTCTGATCCCATCAAATGTTTAGCTGAAAACAATTATCAAAAATAAAGTGGTTATATTTAAGTAAGCGAAAGCATTTTCTGAACGATGACCTTAGCATATCGGCTTGATCGGAAACTATTAAGCCAGTATGCGATAATTGTTGTCTCACGATACAAAACGCTAACTCATGGTCGTCCTCTTTGTTTGCTGGCCTATTATATTTTTGTGTTTCGGGTATGTGCGCTTAACTGAGTGGTGTATTTCTATGAACAGAGTGAAACAAGACCTGATCGAGTTAGGAAGGCCACAGCAGCAAACATCGTACAAGCTAACGGTGACACAACGACTAGTAAGGGTTTATGACTGCTTGCTTCCCACTCTGAAGCGACAATAATCTTCTCACGGGTTCTTCTTAATCTCCATTTATTGAGTATGCCAATTTTATTCAATTATTCCTCCAGCAATGAGACCTTAATTTTTTTGTTCCTTGAGATAAACAAAGATACACTTGGAAGATAGTTTTGAAATTCATAATATGAGTTTCTCCTTTATTGCAATTTAACATATCAAAACCTGTTTTTGTGGTCATTTTGTATGCTTTGGCATCAATGTTCTCCTACCATTTTCAGTCTCAAACCATTCATGTCCAGGCTAAAAACATTTAGAAAACCTTGTGCCAAAATAAAACCCATTAATGCTTTCTTTTCGCTATAGCTGGGGTAACTGGATATGCATGATTTAAAGTATCCTAGGACAACTAAGAATACTGCGTAATATATAAATTCCTTAAACTATGAATATAGGACAACTATTTAATAACAAATGCTCTTCTCTTAAACTTTAGTTTTTTGATATTTTGTTGACCAATAATGTCTGATCATAAAACATGGACATTACATTTCATATATTGTTATAAAATCATCCAACATGACGTTTGTCATGTATAAAACAAAGTATCTATATCATAAATGTTTTCAATCACAAGCTATCTTAAATAAATAAGTGAAAGAAACCATGAATCCTATCACTGACGTGAGGGATTTTGTGATGAACCAACGGAATGGAGTAAAAGGTCTCGTCGACTCTCTAACACTAACCAAACTTCCTTCTCCTTACATTCAACCTCCTCAAGAGCGCCTCGCTTCCGACAAAATCCTCTCCTCGTCGTCACACATTCCGGTCATCGACGTGTCCGATTGGACGGACCCGCACGTGGCTAGAGAGATCTGCGATGCAGCGACAAGGCTCGGGTTGTTTCAGATAGTGAACCACGGGATAGCTCCGGCGGAGCTAAAGTCTTTGATTGCGGCGGCGCGTGGGTTTTTCGAGTTGTCGGCGGAGGAGAGAGGAAGGTATTGGAGAGGGAGTTCGGTGTCGGAGACGGCGTGGCTGACCACTAGTTTCAATCCTGTCAAAGAGAGTGTTTTGGAGTGGAGAGACTTTCTCAAGTTTGAGTTTCTTCCTCAACGACATGGCTTCGCTGCCACGTGGCCTCCTGTCTGCAAGTAAGTGCAGTTAATCTGTAATCAACAATTGGGTTTACGGTTTGGTTTTCATTTTTGTTCGGTTTTTCTAGTTTTGGTTTTTTATCAATTCATATTAGATATAAAAAACGTCGAACGGTAAAAGTATATAGTTAGATCATTATAATTAATATTATATTCGATGATGGATATTTTGTTTTTTTTTAACAATTATATTCGATGGATTTATTTAACCATTGTATTTTTTTAGTATGTATACGAAAAATTATAAGATGGTTTCATCATTTTGTATAGGGAACAAGTGATAGACCATTTCAAGAGGATCAAGCCAATCGCCAAAAAGATCTTAAACATACTTATCAACAATCTAAACTCAACCGTCGACGAGTCTAATAAACAAACCCTAATGGGAACAATGAGAATGAATTTCAACTACTATCCGGAATGTCCTGAGCCAAGCCTAGCCATAGGAACTGGTCGCCACTCAGACATCAACACCCTCACTCTTCTCCTACAAGAAGACGGTGTCTTAAGCAGCCTCTACGCTCGAGCCACAGAGGACGGGGACAAATGGATTCATGTCCCTCCAACTCCTGGAGCAATTGTCGTTAATATTGGAGACGTATTACAGATATTGAGCAATGATAGATATAGGAGCGTGGAGCATTGCGTGATGGTCAATAAGTTTTGTAGCCGGGTTTCCGTTCCGGTTTTCTGCGGACCGGTTCATGATTCGGTTATCGAGCCGTTACCAGAGGTGTTAGAGAACAATGAGATGGCTCGGTATAGAAAGGTTGTGTATTTGGACTACTTGCAGGGCTTTTTTGGAAGACCCCATGATGGAAAGAAGACTATTGAGTCGATCAAATTGTAAGGATATATTATGGTTTATAAAGGTTTAAATCAGATCAAGACTCAAAATCTCTGAATAGAGTAGTTATTTCTTTGAGGCTAGAATCCAGTCCTTATTTTAAAATTGTAAACCTTTGAAAAAGAAAAGAATCCTTTAGCAGAATCAAGTTAATTTTTTTTTCCATAACGTTTCCGTGGATATTCCATTTACTAACCACTAACAATATTCTCCTCGTAAGTCAAAATTTTGAAACAAATATCCAACTCGTTCAACAACTATTTTAGAAAGCTTTTAAAAAAAAAAAAAACAATTATGGAAAGATCGTCGTTACCATTTTGGTGGCGGAATTGCCGATTTTGGGCGTGAAACACGTTGGGAGCGTGGAGCATCGTGTGGTGGTCAATGAGTTGTTACTTGTTAGTCTGTCATATGCATTTGTGTCATGAAAAAAGCTGAAATGTCACATGCACAAGAACCGGGGATCTTTTTTCTTTTTTCTTTTTAAACAACTGTTTTGTTTTTTTATTAAATTATGAAAGCTTCAAACTTTTGGTGCATAATATTTTTCAGTATTCTGAATCAGTCTTTAGATATTTAGATTTAAAAAATATATTTTCTTTTTAAAAAAAATTTGAATCTGGAATACAAATGAACCAATACTTTTGTACTACCACTAGACCACAAATAGAAAGAAACCTTCGACATGGTACGTACTATAGAGTGTAAGAGTGGAGAATAGATAATCATATCGAGCCATCTTTCCTAAGAAATAAATAAAATATGCAGTAGAAATTAAGCAGAATTCAGTAGAGTGACGGTCCGTCGTGATTTACGTCCATCCTCCACAACCACAAGTTAAATTAAATAAACAGTTTATAAAATAAAAAATAAAAAATAAACAGAAATATTATTGTTTTGGATGGTACGAGTACGACCCGGTTAAATAGAGTTAAAATATCACTGGCATGTGATTGTGCTATTTTATCAACTGTTATATTAATGTGTTGTCGATTAAAATATCACTCGCATATAGAAGAAGGTATGCAAACAAAAAAAAAACATATTATTTGCCAGTATACAAAGAACAAAGAATCTTCATTTCTTTATATTGGATTATGCGGTATCTTATTCTTATTGCGAGTGTATATTAGACAAACCTCTTTCTATGATAATCTAATCCAAAATAAATTTGACATGCAATTTTCTCATTTAATATCATCATTTTTCTTGACATTAACATATCGTTCACTCGAAACGCGTGACGTGACGTGAATAATCTAGTGGGATCTCGTCCTTGCATAGTAAATATTATTTTAGTAGTGGGATCTCGTCCTTGCATAATCTTTTATAATGTAGAAATTACTTTAATTTGGATTGGATCTGGTACCTTTCTCTTTCATTGAGATTTTGTTTAGTTGTGATTCAATTATTGACTACAATTTGGCGCTTTATTGGGTCAAAATCAAACCCAAATCTTAGAATCGCGTGCAGACTGTATTCAGGGGCGGATGTACACTTAAGTCTACGGGGTCACGTGCCCCCTACTGTTTTTTGGATTTCCTTAAGTAACTTCAAATAATTTGATTAACGGTTCTTAGTTTGATGAACAAAAAATAAAAAGTGCCTCCAATCCAATTTTTTTTTTACTATTTATAATATTGTGCCCCCATCTAAAAAAGTTTCTGGATCCGCGCCTGACTGTATTTGGCTTTGATGAAGTTGGGTTGGTTTTTGTATGTGTAGAAAAACATACGCAGTTCAAGCTAGATACGCTCATACGCAGAAAGTCCAAAATGAACAAGAAATATCAAAATACACATCTTCTTAGGACCAGTGGAAAAACAATATATTTAGGACCAGTGACTCCTATAATACATTATGCTATCTACTAGAGTCATTCGACAATACGTTTAGAATGGTTTAGACTCCCAACTGTAGATAACGAACAATATATTCTTGGTATTGATATAAAACGAGTACCATAATCTAAATCACAGTCTGTTCCACATCTCTCTTACCAGGTTTACAACTGCAACTGCATGAGCCTATAACAAAACTCATCCCTCATACAGCTCCATGTTTCCACCAGTGAATTATAGCGATCCTA
Source organism: Alliaria petiolata (assembly GCA_020283515.1). Taxonomy (NCBI): domain Eukaryota; kingdom Viridiplantae; phylum Streptophyta; class Magnoliopsida; order Brassicales; family Brassicaceae; genus Alliaria; species Alliaria petiolata. The sequence continues at coordinate 165,517,528 of JAHZTW010000001.1, read as the reverse complement.
CCGCCAGAAAAATACCAATAACCTTTTTTAACGTTATGAGCTATGACAAACCACAGCCTTGCAAGAGAGATCATCATCAATGAGCCACAAGTTCAATTCCGCAAGCTTCTTCCGAATCATACTAGAACCAACCTCAGGTGACCAATAAACCACCGGTTTGCCATCTCCCAACGATTGGTTTACGCTGTTGGCATTGGTATTCTCTGCAATACTCATTGTCTCTACAGTCTTAATCCTCTTGCCCTTTCGCTCCACTAGCTCTTTCACTAGATGAATAAAATTTAGGCTTTGTTTTGGGGGGTTATTCTTTGTTGCTGAGGATACGATGCTATGCAGAAGCTCGTTGCTCCATAACTTTTGAGTGACAGATGAAGATTGAACAATCAGAACTCCAGAGCTTTCCCCGATATAAAAGTCATATTCTGAGCTGATTCTGCCAAGGAGTGGACCATTATCCACCAGAAGCGCATTACTTGAAAATACCCAGGTGCTGTATCCAAGTTCTAAGCATTTGTTAACAACGTAAGCATTGCCCAGAGCCTCCTTCACTGAGTTTTGGTACGAAGTTTTGCTTTTTATCAACTTGTCGAGAAACATACCCGCATCAATCACAGGGTATCCCCTTCTTGAAAGATCATAGAACAACTCAGAGCTAGGGCCTATAAAAATGTGGTTTTGAGTATTAAGCTTCTCAAAATGGCAGAGTAAGTTCCTGATAAACATCTTGTCTGCAGCAAATAGACTGACAAGAATTACGGTTTTCTCTCTCTGCACAGAAGGAAGAATGGTGCCAAGTTCATTCAGGTTTCTCACAACTCTACCGGGAACAACTTCACTGAAACAGTAATCGTACCACTTGAGGTTGCTCAAGGGTTGGAGTTTCAGGAAATCAGAACTGATGGAACTTTTATTCAACAACTGCGAATCCGGCCCAGCGGTTTTTCCATAGTTAACACCAGCATCTCTGTGAGAGACACTCAAAGCCCCCTCATTTGGAAAATTGGTGTAGATGTTAAAATAGCCACGAGACTGGACAAACTTTATGAACCAAGGTGTCCATATTCGTTCTCCCATCTTCTTGTACCATCCATTCGTCACCTGAGCAAACATTCCAGACAATAAATGACATAAAAACTTGGAATTTACAAATAATGAAATCCATGAAGAAGAAAGTACAGCTTAGAAGTTACCATGCCATCAAGGAAAGGCTTCTTGCCATTCGATTTGTGCTCGTCATACCATAGTCTGAACTCTTTCCACGGTTTTGGGAAGAGAAGCTGTCCCCAAGTTCCCACCAACTGATATAAGAAAATATTCGTTTTCGGATCTACATGTAGTTTATTCCCATGTTTACCTGAAATTGACCACTAAATCAATCAGTCACTATTTCTTAGGAACTGACAAACACTAAGCATGAACACAGATGAATCCTACTTCTCACTGATCCATAGGTGCCTAGTTTTATCATTTGGGAAAGGCATATTCGAGAAACAAAAATGAAGAAATCATGTTGCTCTCATCAACTTCGTCTTCTCTCTATTTGAACTATTTAAACGCCATAACGGGCACAATGTGTGAACATACTTGCAATTAATAGTAACTACAATGGATATATCCTAGAAACTCATCTGAGTGTTCTACTCAAGATCCCAACGAATCGAAATCTATCACTGATATGTTGATGATGTATCTTAGATTCCGGGAGGAAGCCTAGTTTTTTTCTCTCTCTCTACAACTTGCAACTGCTGAATCACAGAATAGAAAATGGTACCTGGAACAAACCTTGGTCTCTGAAGCGAAGCTCCATAGATGGAAGGGTTGAAATTGGAAGAATCATCGTAGTAATTACGAATCAAGCTTTCCAGAAACACGTAATAAAGCGGAGAAACCTCAAGATCATCTTCGACGACGAACGCGAACTCGTGATCTGAGCTCGGCCACCAAGCCTCCAGCCACTGCCCCTGCAACCCGGCGTTGCCGGTCCGATAGTGAACCAGTTTTTCCCCAAATCTCCACTCGAATCCATCCACAAAATCCAGGATTTCCTTGGCGCTCCTCAGGTAATCGTCCACCGGTTTGTCCTTCCGCGGGAGTGAGAAATGGTCGATATAGACGTGGAGGTGAATGCGTCCCCTGTCGCCGGCAACGCCGTAGTCAGCGGCGGTGAGAGATCGGAGACAGCGGGAGAGAGAGTGGAGACGATTAAAGGTGAGGACCTTGATGAGGAAAGTGAAAGGAGGGGCATCATCGTAATCCCGGCGGAAGGTAGATCCTCGTTCGGCGACAGAGTGTGTGGTCTCGGAGACGAGAAGGAGGAGAATGATGACGGAAATACAAAAGAGAAAAAGAAGGAGAGGAAGTAGGTTTTTCTTGGGATGGGGAAATACAATCGCCATTGATCACACACACTTAGGTTTCCTTCCTCTCGATTGAGAAAGAACAGAGAAATAGCTTAACAGCATAGCATAGATTGCGAATTATTTTAACTGAACTTGTCGCTTAATTTAATAACTTTTAAAAATGAAATGCAATTCAGATCTTCATATCATTTGGAACAAAACATTAATTATTTTAGATATAAAATTTCGAACACGTCGATTGAAGATAACGATTTTTTTAGTCATTTTATATCATGAAAAATTCGAGTCAGGTGAGGTGTTGTTGGGTGGTCAGTGGTCACATGGGGTTGGTTCATGACTTCATGTGCTCTCTACAAGACAGATCCATTCTTGCGTTTGTTCTTTCTGATATTTACAGTTATACTGCCTCTCGGTCAGATCCAATTTAACACATTTTCTTAGACTTAATTTATTATGCCTTGCTTAATTACATCACTAAACCAGTTTTTTTTTCCAGGTTTTATCTCTTATATTCTAGTTTATCTATAAAGTAAGCATGATTGCTCCAGCCTCCATGGAAATTTTATAATATGCGAAACCTTTGAAATATGAGTTTAGTGTTATGCAAGCAAGGACAAAGTTGACCAAAACTTTACATGATTGATGATGATGATACATGAAAATTTTAGTATAGAAGATCTACCAAAAACAAATTTTATATAACTTTTTTTTTGTTTATTACGACTAGTCTTAATTTAGTTTTATGACAACTTAGAAATTTGCTTTTACGCTTATTGTAATGATATCTAACAACACGTAGTCGTAGCTGATCCTTAATAACCTTATTCACCTTCTTTCTTTTCGGTGCTTCCGATGTTTCTGATGTTCCTCCTCCGTTATGTCCTTTCTAACCTTTTAGATTCGGTACACTGCACTGGACCACTGGTGATGTCGATCCGGACGATGATTATATTAAGGAGCACGCATTTGAGATGGAGATACGAGTGTGGAGGCGTATTGCATTTGGTGCCGGTTCTGACGACTAGAGTGACTTGTGACTTGTGACTTGTGATCAACGCTTTGCTAAGTATCAATTATATATGTTTATCTTTGCTCAAACTTGTAGTTGATCGGTTGTTAAACGTTTTGTAATTGGGATTAAACGTTTTGTAATTGGGATTTTTTTCAGTTTTAAGTTCTGAATGAACCACTTTGATTGAGTCAGTTTAATGTTTTTTCTCTAATTTCTCTTCCTTTATTAATCACATTACACATGAAACTGAGAATGATTGAATGAAAACGTCATTGTTCAGTAACCAACAACTCTTCTTTGGATTCCCATACTGTTCTTGGAACTTATTACTTTTTTTAGGACCAATGACAATGCGTTTAGATTGGCCCTATTAGGAAGCTTCATCTAAAAAAGCTTTTACTTCATTGACTGAGAATTTTTTTTGTTACAAGTGTTGCTCTATACAAACCCAACAGAACCAGAAATTAAAAACTAGTAAACCGAGAATCTAATGAGTAAACCAGACGTGGTTAATACTCTTGAAAAGTGTAACAAACAATATATTATTGGTATTCATTTGAAGTGAGTAACACCATTCCTTGCTGCTTTTGAGATCAAGACGAAAACATATATATATATATCTTGAAATATATAGAAGTATTATTCATCTTTTGCGAGTTATACCAATGGTTTGTTACTTTGTGGGCATCCTTCCTCAGATATTTCACCATTTTCGTTTGACAATAATTAATCTGGGAGAACCGACAATCACAATCCAATCATAAACAAGCAGCTCCCGCATCAAATGTATATCTTACCCAACGCCCATCTACAACGTTGATATCTCACCATCCAACGGCTTACAGCTTCTCAGAGACGGAATTAACTACATCCGTTGGATCCAATTACCTTCCCCTCTTCTTACTCTTCCATAAATAAATCCACCATCTTCACTCCCTCTGCATTCACTCCCTCCCCTACTCCAATCGAACCACCGTAGTACTCGACCGTCCTAATCTCGCCGGGGACCTCTGTATTTTCTTATCCGTGAGTTACTTTCCGCTTACTATTTAAGTCTCATATGTATTGTTTACTCTCTGGACACTGAGAAATCTGGTGAAACTGAACGGATAAACTACTTCTACTGACTCTGATACTTTGATTGAATCCTTCTCTTCCTTATCTGTATCCGCTCTTGATCTGCTTCATATTTGTTCCGTTTTCGTCTTAACTTCAAATTTTGATCCGCAAGCACTTGAAAATGTAGCGCCGATTGAGTTCGGGAAAGAATTTGAATTCGTTTGAGTTGATCTTGGTTTGATTTGTTCGGATCTGATACAGATTGTTTGATCTCGGATCGCGAGATGTGTTGTTGACATTCGATCTAATTGTCATTTGGATCTGATGCAGATTGCTCTTTTTTGTGTTTTTGTGTGTGTGTGTGTGTAATGTTGATTTCTAATCCAGATTCTTGTTTGTGCATTTGCTTTCAGATAAATAGAAGATGAGAGAAATCCTTCACATTCAAGGTGGCCAGTGTGGGAACCAGATAGGCTCAAAATTCTGGGAAGTTGTCTGTGATGAGCACGGGATTGATCCCACTGGTCGTTACACTGGAAACTCTGATCTGCAGTTGGAGCGGGTAAATGTTTACTATAACGAGGCATCCTGCGGAAGATATGTTCCTCGTGCCATTCTCATGGATCTTGAGCCTGGTACTATGGACAGTGTCAGAACTGGACCTTATGGTCAGATCTTCAGACCCGACAACTTTGTTTTCGGGCAATCTGGTGCTGGAAACAATTGGGCTAAAGGGCACTACACTGAAGGAGCCGAGCTTATTGATGCGGTACTTGATGTTGTACGCAAGGAGGCCGAGAATTGTGACTGTCTTCAGGGTATGCAAACTCTTTGTTTCTGTTTTCAGACTCGAGAAAAGTTGATTGAAAGTCTTCGAATTGTGCTGTTGAACATTTTTTTTTTTGGTAGCAGTGATATGTGTACTTATGATTTTTGTTTTCAGGTTTCCAAGTATGCCACTCGCTTGGTGGAGGAACCGGGTCTGGAATGGGAACTCTGCTGATATCTAAGATCAGGGAAGAGTATCCTGATCGGATGATGCTTACTTTCTCTGTCTTTCCATCACCTAAGGTCTCAGACACAGTGGTGGAACCATACAATGCAACACTTTCAGTTCATCAGCTGGTTGAAAATGCTGATGAGTGTATGGTTCTGGACAACGAAGCCCTTTACGACATCTGTTTTAGAACACTTAAGCTTACCACTCCTAGCTGTAAGTGCTTTCCATGTCCTTTTTCTTTTCTGCAGTTTGTGAAAATTGAATCACTGATCTCGACAACAACGAATGTTGTTGTTTGGTAACTGTAATACCAATGCGTCCTTGATCCAGTCTCCAATTATGATTCATATTTGTCTTAACTGTTTGGGGATGTCTTGTGATGGTTTTACTGCAACAGTTGGTGATCTGAATCATCTGATCTCTGCAACCATGAGTGGAGTTACATGCTGTCTTAGGTTCCCGGGTCAGCTCAACTCCGATCTGAGGAAGCTTGCAGTGAACCTCATCCCCTTCCCTCGTCTCCACTTTTTCATGGTCGGTTTCGCCCCTCTCACCTCCCGTGGTTCCCAGCAGTACCGCGCACTTACCGTCCCTGAGCTCACCCAACAGATGTGGGATTCGAAGAACATGATGTGCGCGGCAGACCCGCGTCACGGCCGGTACCTAACAGCCTCGGCAATGTTCCGTGGCAAAATGAGCACAAAAGAAGTGGACGAGCAGATGATAAACGTGCAGAACAAAAACTCTTCCTACTTTGTGGAATGGATACCGAACAACGTGAAGTCAAGCGTCTGTGACATAGCGCCTCGAGGTCTCTCGATGGCATCGACTTTTGTTGGGAACTCGACATCGATCCAAGAGATGTTTAGGCGGGTGAGTGAGCAGTTCACTGCCATGTTCAGGAGGAAAGCTTTCTTGCATTGGTACACAGGCGAAGGAATGGACGAGATGGAGTTTACCGAAGCTGAGAGCAACATGAACGATCTCGTCTCTGAGTACCAGCAATACCAAGACGCAACTGCAGATGAAGAAGGCGAGTATGAAGAGGAGGAGGAGGATGAAGGGGAGCTATTGGATCATGAGTGAAAATGCTGATATTTTCACCCATTTTTTAATTCACAAGCTCTTCTTCTTTCCCTTGCCCGTATATGTTTCACTTGAGTTTCATATGTCTTGTTTGTGGTTTGTCTGTGTGTAAAAGTGAGGTCAGATTTGATAAATTTTTATTTGCGTGGGTGTTATAAATGGAGTCCGTTGTGTTTTTATTTTATTTTTATGCTCTTGCCTCTTCAAATAATCGCGTGATAATGATAAATTGATAACACAAACCAAAAGTAGGATTGAGCGTAGAAAATGTAAGTATGTAGTATGTATCTGATGAACATCTCTCAAAAGAAAAAGAAAAAAACTAGTTGTTCTTCACGATCACTTTCCTTACAAAACTCCACAACTGTTGAAACCAAATGATTGGTATAATAATGATTAGCTCCTTCCTTCCACAATTTCCAGCTTGTGGTTCGGTATGATCGATCTTTTGCAAACCACTTTTGCAATCGTCCACAATCTTCTTCTTAATTGTTAATTTGTGATACATGCTACTCAATTATTTTATTTTGTTGTAGTCTAATCTAATTGAAAGCAGATTAAAATTGAAAAGGTTCCTTGCAAATATTTTTAAAATTCCACTTGTGAAAATTTCCAAAGCGTTAAGACTTAAGAGAGAGATAAAGCATCAAAGAGCAGAGCATTAAGGGTAGTTTAGAACATTCAGATTTAAGAGAGACAAAGAGAGAGAGAATCGGAGGAGAAATCGAACAAAAGGAAGCCATGGACGAGAAGGAGTTTCGTAGCCTCCTCCATCTCTTCCCCGTCGTACGCTCTCGCGACCACCGTGTAAATCTCTCTTCTCTCTTCCCTTTTTCTCCGGACAAAACTGTTTTGTTGCTTCTGCTACTGTCAATTTACTTGACGCGACCTCGGTTCTTCTGAAAACCCTAATTTCGTATGCGTCGAAAGGGCTTTCACTAGCAATTCATTTTTGCCTCTTAGATCTTATTTTGATCTTTCGTCCTGAAATCTCTCTATTTTTGATAAATTGATCAGTGCTTTGAATGATGCGACTACACCTCGAATTTAGAAGTAGACATCTCCAAAGCTATTTGATATTACAAATGTCGCTATATTTCATCTAAGTCTGGATTTTCGTCTGATCCAGAATATTTATTGAGTTTTTGTGGTTTCAGGCTGATTTAGTAGATTCTTCAAGTTCAAAGCAATCAACTTCACAGTCAGTTGTTGATGGAGAGGTACATTCTGAGGTCTTAAGGCTCTTTTTCATGTATTTGCTTATGATATTATACGCCTTTGAAATGTGATGGAATTTGGAATCACTCAAAAGCAGGTAAGTGAATGGCACGACGCACCGAGTGTTGTTGAGCCGAAAGACTTGAAAGATTCGAAGACTGATCAAGGTATGTCATATGCGTTTTCCTCATCTAGCTTCGGATCTGGTTTTCACGTGATCTGACCAATGGAATGAAGTATTCATGCTCCGTTGAGCCAAGAACAAAATCTAAACCTATTCATACATGCCTTTGCTTTACACATAGCTGGCATCTGTATGCTACTTTTAGCTCTTATTCTGTAGAAGAAGCATGCAGTTTTATGATTTTGCTATGAGCAAGATTACTACATGGGCTGTATAATTTTGCACCCTTTATCCTGATTTGTGGACTTCTTTTGACAGATACATTTTGGGACAAGCTGAAAACGGCTGCTGCGAAGAAGGTAATTATCACCAGCGACTTTGTTCAAACGTTTCTAGTTGTTCGATGAGATTTAGAGTTAAAGCTCGTAATTTTAGCAAACAAAATTTTCCCGTAGTTATTGCATTTCATGCGGTACTGTGATTAAGCGATTTTCCTGGGAAAGGAGATCGATACAGATGTCTTGTTCGTTCTTGACTTGTGAACTCGGATACTTTCGCTGAAAGAAATGATTCTTGTTTCATTTCTGATTCTACTACATATACTGGNCACGTACGATAATAATGTATATCAGTGTAAGAAAAAGTAAATAAATATGGTTTATATGTTTGCACAAGCGTTTTTTATTCAGACAAAAATTCACAAAACTTGTAAAAGCAAAAAATTATCTATTGTGCAAAGGATTAGGACCTGTGAAGACCCTTCTCTTGTCATCTTCAAAAACATCTTCACCACCTTCATAAATATATCTTGATCCTCTTGACGCAGCATTGGAATTAGGATCATGAAGCTTTGGATCCAAAATTCCAGGTTTCTTCAAGCTTCCATGAGTTGAGTGGTGATGAATATCAGAAGAAGACGATGACGAAGCTTTAGCGTAGAGAAACAGAAACAAAAGAAGAAGAAGGGTGATAAAGGCAACAGTAGTGATGTATCTCCGAGATTTTCTTCTAGAGTAGTAGTTTCCCATCTCTAGAAAATCTTCAAGATATATAGAGTTTTATCTCTGAGAGATGGATTTTAGAATCGATTTTCAGAAGACATAAGAGGGAATAAATAAAAGTTCTAATCAAGATCTCTAATATTCTCTCTGAAAAAAGTCTCTTATGGAATGTGAAGAGAGGAATGAAAGCGATGGAAGAAAAAGCTATGGAGCTTTTAACCTATGACTTGCTCCAAAAGTTTGTTGCTCTCCCTAAATTTTTTTCTTTTTCTTTCTTCCATCACTTTCTAAAGATATATAAAGAGAGAAGAAAATTAGAGGTTTTGTAATATCACTATTTTCTTAATTAACTAATTAAGTTTTGGTTGAATGATGTCCAAAGGTATTAGCTGGATTAACTGGCCAGTGGTGTTAATTAGTGTGGTTAATCTTTTAATTTTAGTGGTTAATCTGAGAGAGTAATGAGGGTGTCAAAAGGCATGTAGATAGTAATTGAGTGAAGGGTCAAAGTAGAAAGAAATAGAAATAGAAAAGGGAAGGGGAAGAAGGGGCCAAAAAGGGAGAATTGGAGTGATGATTCTAAGACTTAGCTTTCTTTGGGGAAAATGATGTTGTCTTCACTCCCTTTTTTTCCATTGTGTTATTCCTCACCCACATTTACACTCACACACATGAAAAAAAAATCCAGATCCCACTTGAATGTCCCCTCTTATTTATATGTATATATGTTTGCTTTTTATCATTTTATTTATTTGTCCTTGTATAAACTATTAATTTTTGTTTATTTGTTTTTATTATGACTTAAGAGGAAAGAACTATATATATATATATATATATATATATATATCACATGGATATGATTCTCCAATATATATCATCTACCTTCAATATTGGTCAAGAAATACCGAATGTATCTCGAATATCCCACTGTATAACGTGATTGATTTGATTCCTCTCATCACGTTTTTGATGATCTCTAATTTGTGTACATATATAGGTATATATATATATATATATCCCATGTAACTCATTTATATAACATAAGACAAAATCATTATTTACATTGTACTACTACTAGAGCAGGCCTAAAAAAACCAAACCATAATTTTTTTTTTTTTTTCAATTTCTATCTCGATCGCCAAACACTTTGAAAAAGTGGCCAACTCTGATGTTATATACGACGTATCAATCGTATGTGTTCAACTAAGTGTTGGAACATACTTGAAGAGAAGTTACGGTGGGAGGTCTATTAGTTAAATTCTTTATCACTAATTAAAAAAAAAACAAATTAGAAGAGTTATATATGTTGTCTCTTTCAAAACAATAAGATTTTAAGCTCTAAAATGAAAAAAGCTGTAACTTATATAGCAGAAATTAGTGATGCCCACAAACAGGGACGTCTCAAACTATATGTACATCCTGTTTAAAATATTTATGGAAAATATATTAATATGGTAAATAAGTTTTAAAAAATATTTGGAGTCCTGATTTATAAAAAATTTAAGGAAATTTTCTTCAAAATATTTATGAAAAGTATATTAATATGGTAAATAAGTTTTTTAAAAAATATGGGGCCCTGATTTATAAAATTTCTTAAGAAAATTTTCTTCAAGATATTTATAGATAGTATATTAATATGCTAAATAAGTTTTTAGAAAAATTTGGGACCCTGATTTATAAAAAATTTTAAGGAAATTTTATTCTTAAAATTGAGACCTTGTTCAACCGCTCCATTTGCATATGCTAAAAAACGCCCTGCCCACAAATATGATTGGAAATTATGATTTTTGTTTGTTGTTTGTTGTTTGTTCATGGGTGTTTTGGTTTATTTTAGTTAACTGCGTAAGTCGAAATAAAACTTTTTCAAAGCTGAAATTGATTCGATATTAATTTCTCTGTGTAATTGGGCCGTTCCCGGGGCGCGTGAAGCCCACGCGGAACCCATAAAAATAAAATAAGAAGACGAGAAGTCGTTTTTTTTTTTCCCATTGGTTAAGAAACAGAAGAAACTCTGAAACCCTAAGAGGTAGTAGTCCCTTTTCGCTCTCGAACCTTCCTCGATCTCTGTCCCCTTCTCCACCACTGCCAATCAAATTTGCGCGGGAAATCGGATACCCCCCCCCCCCCCCCAAAGAATAACCAATTCTCCCGTTTCCCCCTGCTTTGGATTTGTATTTTTTTGGGCGCTAAGATAGGTTTCTCAACGAGATCTGGCTTGTGAAACGTGTATGGCGCTTGTCTCTCTTTGCTTCGATTCTTTCTCGTACCAATCGAATTTGGGATTGTGCTGTGTTATCGGGCTTTTGCTTGTTTTGTTTTCAAATTCCAATCCTCGATTTTTGTTTTCGTGTTTCTGGAATTCCTGTTGAGCTTTTATCGACTCCAAATGTCTCTTTTGGATAGTGATTACGTTGCTGTCTGACTATTATTGATAGCTTTCCTATATAGCTAAAATGAAGAAACTTTCTTGTTGACTTGATCCAAAATTCATAGACTTAGTGTATGATTTTACTAATACAAACTTTCGACATTACTTGCCATTTCTGGGGCTTTGTTTCTGATGCTAGTTTCATCATTTCGAGCTTCAGGAGGTGTGTGAGAACAATTGAGTTTGGATAGCATCTTATGCTAATTCAGATATTTTTTTTGTTCTTAGTTTTGTTGAGACTTCGACAGTTTCGGTCGCTAAGCGGTATGAGCTGGTTATTAGTTATAGTTATTGTGGTGGTTGTATTTTTTGGGCTACAAATAGTTTGTTTAGGCAGTATCGAATCTGTATTTGCCAAATGCATTCGTGTTTTAGTTTTCTTTAGCTTGGCACTCAATGCTTCTTCGAATTTTTCCTTTTGTAGGAATTATATCATGCAAAAGCAAGTCAGGGTGCGATAAAGAAGATGGAACCTGAACGTACAAAATTTGGAGGTAAATTGGTTTAAAATCTGGAGCTT
>JAHZTW010000001.1:165424146-165505234 GCA_020283515.1 Alliaria petiolata | reverse complement strand
AAAACCAGCTCGTATCCTAAGGCTCCCAGTAACAGGCATTTACGTATAAGTTCCATAAGGAACATGCTCGGAGATTTTACGTCTAGAGAACTGTTCCTTTGAAAATGCTTCGACCCACTGAGAAGACCCACAAGCCATGCAAACAAGAAAGGGACCTGCTCAGCTTGAGAAACCTCCTCCGCTGACTTTTCTGTAAGATGCACATCTGAAAAAACAATAAGCAATTCATACAAGTTAAAAACGATAGGAACAGTCTGGAGTTTAAGTTGAGATTCCTCCGAGTAAAAGCATTTAGGACAAACCAATAGTTACCTGTTTCAAATCTTCTCCGTTCATTATTTTGGATCATATCAAGAACTGCCTTGAGTCTGTCTCTTATACACATCTAGATGTGTATAAGAGACAGATTCTCCCGTTTCCCCTGCTTTGGATTTGTATTTTTTGGGCGCTAAGCTAGGTTTCTCAACGAGATCTGGCTTGTGAAACGTGTACGGCGCTCGTCTCTCTTTGCTTCGATTCTTTCTCGTACCAATCGAATTTGGGATTGTGCTTTGTTATTGGGCCTTTGCTTGTTTTGTTTACAAATTCCAATCCTCGATTTTTGTTTTCGTGTTTCTGGAATTCCTGTCGAGCTTTTACCGACTCTAAATGTCTCATTTGGATAGTGATTACTTTGCTGTCTGACTATTATTGATAGTTTTCCTATATGGCTGAAATGAAGAAACTTTCTTGTTGACTTGATCCAAAATTCATAGACTTAGTGTATGATTTTACTAATACAAACTTTCGACAAAACTTAGCCATTTCGAGGGCTTAGTTTCTGATGCTAGTTTCATCATTTCGAGCTTCAGGAGGTGTGTGAGTACAATTGAGTTTGGATAGCATTTTATGCTAATTCAGATATTTTTCTTGTTCTTAGTTTTGTTTGAGACTTTCGACAGTTTCGGTCACTAAGCGGTATGAGCTGGTCGAATAGTTTGTTTAGGCAGTGTCGAATCTGTAATTGCCAAATGCATTCGTGTTTTAGTATTCTTTCCTTGGCACTCAATGATTCTTCGAATTTTTCCTTTTGTAGGAATTATATCATGCGAAAGCAAGTCAGGGTGCGATAAAGAAGATGGAACCTGAACGTACAAAATTTGGAGGTAAATTGGTTTAAAATCTGGAGCTTCTTCAGTTCTGTGGCTCATTTCCCTTTCTTTTTTCCGTTTGGGTCACCTTGAGGTCAATCTGCTGCTGGTTGTTACAAGTGCAGGTCCCAGAGAGTTGTGTGGTGCCGTGGATCTTATATCTCAATACAAACTAGTGCAACACCATGAATTCTTTTGCAAAAAATCACTTCCCGCATCTCTATCAGATGCCCATTATCTTCATAATGTGGTTGGGGACACAGAGATCAGAAAAGGAGAAGGAATGCAATTAGATCAGCTTATTCAGAACACGTCACAGAGCCGGGAGACTAATACCCGCATCCAACCTTTTGATATAGATGAGCTGAAGGAGGCTTTCCAACTAAATGATATGACTCCTGTTGAATTGCCTCTTGTAAGAATCTGCTCTCTCTTGGTTGTTTTTAGTTTTGGCTTGAAGATGCAACCTTTTTTTTTCAAATATTTGTCAATGCCATTGAACTAGAAAATTGGGTTCAGTAATGAATCTCTTATTTCCTGTAACATCGAGTTCTCTGTTTAATTGAGAATAAACCCCTGATAAGGTGAATTACATCTGAACATCCTTTGAAGATGATCGTCCTAGGTACTAGAACATGAACATGCACTGTTTTTTCTTTCAGGCAGAGAAGGGAGCTCCTACGATTGCTTCAAAGTCAAAAAGTGAGTCGAAAGATAAAGACAGGAAACATAAAAAACACAAGGACAGGGATAAGGACAAAGATAGAGAGCATAAGAAGCACAAGCACAAGCATAAAGATAGAAGCAAAGATAAAGATAAAGACAAGGACCGAGACAGAAAGAAGGACAAAAATGGCCACCATGATTCGGGCGATCACTCTAAGAGACATCATGATAAGGTAAGACATGTCTGTTTGTTGCAGATGTCTGTATTGCCAAAAAAGAATAGTTTAGTGGAATTTTTTGTATTTGTTGCTTTGGAGTTGGGCTGCTTTCTTGACTATTGTTGACTTGGCATAAAATTTAGCAGAGCTAGGCTGCTCTATAATAGTTTCATTGTATATTGTTTGATTTTTCAATCCTATGGAAATCACAAGGAGCCTTGTCACTAATATTTCAGAAAAGGAAACATGATGGAGATGAAGATCTTAATGACGTTCAGAGGCACAAGAAAAACAAGGTAATGGTAATGCAGTGGGGCTCAAATTTGACTTGCACTCAACTTGAAATTTCTACCATAATTTGTTTGCACAAAGGTTGTATAGAGCTAGTAATATATCTTAAGTAAATTGTAATGATTCGGCTCTCAATTTAACTCGATGCAGCATAAGAGCTCAAAGCTTGATGAGATGGGTGCAATAAGGGCTGCTGGCTAAAGTGGTAGACATTCCCAATTTTGTATTCTGCACTCCAGTAGGCATCATGGAGGAGGTTTAGAAACACTTTTCAACTCACTGTAGACAACTTTTTAGGTAAGCATCTTTGTACCGTCTTGTCTCTTTTGTTCAATTGGCTTGTCTTGCTTGGTCATCCATCGCCTTTCATTTTAGTCCAACTAACTTATAGAACATACATCTGTCATAATACAGATACTGTGCTTTAGGGCAGCTGAACCCATAATCTTTTTTTTAAGAATATGGTTTGTCATACCCAACTTTCGTCTGTGTTCTTTAAGTTACTGAAATCCAAATAGCGGAACATTTGCAAGGGATCTATATTGGTATTGGATTCTTCTCTGGTTCTTAAGAAAGTTGCACTCGACACATCTTATAGAAATCGGTAACCTGTTGAAAGAACATATCATAGATAGAATGTGTTTCTAACGGAATAAAGAATAGTGACAAATCAGATTGCTTACATTTTTGTTGCGCCTCTTATATTTCATGTTGTGTTGGTTTTGAACAAAGAGAATTTGCTTCTTCTTTCTGAGATTTATTGGCTCTGTAGGTTAAAAAGCCCAAAATGGTGAATTCATTCCTTGAAGAAGAAGGGGAAATTTGTGAAGAAGAAGCAGAATTCGTATCATAATTGTTTTGGTGGCAGCTTTGTAACATTTTGGTCTTGGGGGTGTTTGATTCCATCTCTCTTCTGTCTATAAAATCAATACTACTCGCACAATGTTCTTCTATTCATGTATAATAATTTGTTATCCACTTAATGTCGCTGGAAAAGTAACTTTTTAATCCACTTATTACTTATTGTCCCAATATCTATCTGTATGCCACCATTGACAGTGTGACATGTTTTACTTGTAAAAGTTGATCAAACATATCTGAAAGAATGTCGCACTAAAGTATCATCCAGATAATTAGTAACATGTTCGTGAACAACCAAAAATTTCAAACACAAATTTTAACATTAGAAGCCAACCCCAATAGCTCTCCATCATTGACTCTTTTCCATTCACCACCTATCATAAGACAGCCGCTGCTTTCCTCTTCATCCTTCAACATCAGGTTCCCTTCTGTTTCACTTTCAATTTCCTCATATGCATCTTCTACATCCATCGCAGCTTCTTCCTCATGTGTTTCCAATGTCAGATCAACTGACTCAGGATCTTCTGGACTCTTCCTCGCTTTCTTAAATATCGAGTTCTCCAATTGCTGACTATTGCACTCGGCTCCTCTTTTAACATTGTTGTTACCTTGTGCTTGTTTTGAGATGCTATGAGCACTCTGAAAGTCCAGAAGAGGTAAACGTCCGGAAGATCCAATGATCCGAGGCAACATACCAATTGGACAAGGGCTCCATGTTTTCGCCTTTCTCCACCTGTTATTGGTTTTGTCTATCTCATTTCCTCTCTTCTTTGAGAGTTGAAGTTTGACAAACTCGAGTCTCTTGCCCGCGCTACCGAGATTCTTCTCTTGCTCAAGGAGCGTCGTAGGACTTGTTACAAGAGTAGAACTCCGTTTCAATGGAATACTCGCAGAGCTTTTATTCACGAGAGGGAGTTTTGTAAGCTTCTCTTTTAACACACGCCCTCCCACAACCTCCGCAAGTACAAAACCAGATTTCAAAACCAGCTCGTATCCTAAGGCTCCCAGTAGCAGGCATTTACGTATAAGTTCCATAAGGAACATGCTCGGAGATTTTACGTCTAGAGAACTGTTCCTCTGAAAATGCTTCGACCCACTGAGAAGACCCACAAGCCATGCAAACAAGAAAGGGACCTGCTCAGCTTGAGAAACCTCCTCCGCTGACTTTTCTGTAAGGTGCACATCTGAAAAAACAATAAGCAATTCATACAAGTTAAAAACGATATGGGAACAGTCTGGAGTTTAAGTTGAGATTCCTCCGAGTAAAAGCATTTAGGACAAACCAATAGTTACCCGTTTCAAATCTTCTCCGTTCATTATTTTGGATCATATCAAGAACTGCCTTGAGTAGAGTCAAAAGTAACTCGGGTTCTCTATTTGAGAACTCCAGGATTACAGGTTTCCATTCATTTAGAAAGACCCTGATATCTTGGCCAGGCTGATTCTGAAGTTCTGCCGACTTTGAAGAATCCAAGGCCTTGAGTAAGAATTCAAGCAGCACAGATGAGATTTCCGCGGAGAAAGAAGGGTACAACTCAACAAGGCTGCTTACAATCTTTCTTATCCTTTTATTAGAAGCTGAAATCACAAAAACACCAACCATATGACCATACAAAATTACAGAAATGCAATGTGAAACACAGGTATAAGAAGTATCATCTATAAAATATGTCATTATCTTGTAAACTTCATAGAGGTATAAGAAGGGAGACATAGATTATAAATGTCTTACATTTGTCTTTGACCAAAGGAGAGTCAAATTGAGGACTCTTCTTAAGCTGGAAGCAGAAAGCAAGTTTCCGGAGTTTGGATTTGATTTCTCTTCTGATGCTAGCCGTTCCATCTCTCTTCAAGGGAATTTGGTACTTCTGAGGCTCCCAATAATAAGATTTTAACCATTCAAGTGCCTACAATGACCAACGAATGTATGCACGCAAATTAAAAGCTTCTGTATAGCCCAAGAACTACACCACACTAAACACCATTGTAAAAAAAGACAACCGAAAAGATTATTTGGATTCTTCTTCAAAAAGATCTTAAGAGCCAACGTTTTTTTTTAATTTACATGAAAGCAGACCTTCATGTCCTATGAGGCTATGACAATTGAAATAAAGAAATCTAGAATGCCAAAACAGAATCAACAAGGAAAAAATGTACCTCATCTGAAGCATCCCGAAGCACCGAGAGTGCAGGGAGCTCACGGTGAGAACCCTCTACAATCAGAACAATCAAATCAATCACACGCATAAAGCAGGCATTGAAAGTTACTGCACATAATCAGGGAAAAGCACCCGAAAGATTCTTACCATGACGAAGATCGATTAATTTACGAGGGATACCAATTGCTTTAGCTGCATCCGCAATTGAAACTTCTGCTCTCCTCCTTGTCTTTTCAATGACACAGTTCACAAGCCTTCATATACCATAAGAGACGTGCGTCAACAAGTGCAGGGAGTCAAAACAATAATGGTTACATGAAATTTTCTGGAATCACCAAAGCAACCAAAAGGTATCATAATCACCTGAGTATTCCCATACAGTATAGCATTTGTAGTAAATGCTCTGAATATAATGCATCTGCTGGTTGTCTCTCTCTCCTTTTTTTTTTTTTAATCGCAAGAAGAAGAAAATGAGAAGGGCGAATCAATAAACATCCAAGAAAAAGCTGTGAGAAATCACCAAAAGAGAGAGAGAGAGAGACTAACGGAATAAAGCCATCTTTGAGCTGAATTTCAATAAGGGAGCAAGTAACATCAACAGGCGCTGGAAGAGATCCTCTACTTCGCCATGTTGCAACCTGGAAAAATCCACAAAAGAGATTTGATTTCTAAAGGAATCTGAAAATCAATTGAGCTCTTGATTCAAGTGGTTTTAAAACAGTTTAATCATGAAAGGAATCGCTCTGATGATTGTTTAATGGTGGTTATTCATGAAAGGAATCGCTCCCGCACAGTAAGTTAAAACTGAATTGAAGAAGAAAGAGCATAAATCACCCTTTGCAAGGCAGAAGCAGCTCTATCAGGAGAAGAAGAGAAGAGAGACTCTCTGACGGAGTCCCACTCTTCCCAACTTAGCCACGGGACCTGTTTGCAGCCGTCCGATGACGGTCTCTGTTGATCCTGGTCGTTGAAATACGATTCGATGTCTGCTTCAATTCCCGCCAGCGCCTCCATTGAAGAAGAGTCGTCGTCTCGAAACAAACTCGGCGAAAAGAAAAAAAGAGCACAGTCCAACTATGGCGTACTAGGGTTTAGGAAAACCACAATTTGTTTTTTTTTTGTTTGGTGGTCTAAATTCTTTTTATTTTAATCTATAGGAAAAAAAAAAAGAAGGAAAATTTGCAAAATTTGGATTTTTCTCATATTATTTTTTATAGAATCAAAATTTGGCGGTCATAGTAAAAGCATCCCTATGCTCTTTGGAATACTTCAATACTCGGACATACGCACCAATACGCACCAATATGATCAGGATTTGGTTTCTTGGGTCTTGTTGGGCTTTGTTATTTGGGGCATAGTATTAGCCCAACTAGCTTATGTGTTTAACTTGTCTTCTTCGCTGTACTCAGATCATCGAACAAATTGATAACATTCTTCTCTTTCTTCCATTTATCATCTCCTTCTTCATCATCTCACTCTATTTCTTCTGATTCTAATCTCTATTTCTTTATTTCTCTTCTCATCCCTCTTATATTTTCTTTTGATAGAATCCGGTTTTATCACTCTCTCGGCTTTCTATTCTCGGATGATCCTTTGTGTTTGGGAGACTTTCTTTTATAGCCAAATCCCTGTTTCTCTGTTTCCATTTAGAATCTATCTGATTTTTTCTTTTTCTTCCAAAACTCTTGTAAATGGAAAAGCTCTTTTATTATTATAATTATGGATGGATTCGATATTTAACTTTAACGTAAAACACAAAACAAAGAAGGTATGACTTACCGATGTAAAAAAAAAAAAAAAAGGGTATGACTTACCTTTCGCTTTTGGTCAAGTTGTGTTTTGAAAATTCAATAGAAAATTCACCAATTTGGTCAAACACAAGAGATAGATTTTTTTAGTCGCCGGCTCAGATCTGGTCTGAAAATTCACCAATTTGGACCAGATTTTTTTTGTGCTCAGATCTGGTCACAAAAGCCGTAGATTTTTTTTTTTTTATCAGCCCTCCCGAGGTCTACGGCTTTCTTCTACAACCCTTTGTCTGGATTCTCTTTCCTAACCGGATTCCTCCGTCGGAGGGAAATGAATCTGCCGGCGGTAGTAAATGGCGGTGGCTCGGGTTTTCCGGCGGTTTCTGTCGGAGACAAGAGTAATAAGTACAAGAGAATGGACTCCGACGCGGAGGAATAGCAGAAAAATAGAGACAGAGAGACCAGAAGCAACAGAACCAGAAAATACGTTATGGCCTGCGCCTTTTTTGCGTCGTTGAACAATGTTCTTCTCGGTTATGGTGAGTTTCCGTATGCGATATCTGATCATCTGAATCGGATCCTTCATCCTTCTTTCTTTTTACTTGTTTGGCTTACAAAAGTTTGCCCTTCCTCCTCTGTTTTGGTATTGCGACTCATGTCCAGATGTTGGGGTAATGAGCGGTGCGGTGTTGTTCATACAGCAGGATCTCAAAATCACGGAAGTGCAGACGGAAGTCCTCATCGGCAGCCTCAGCATCATCTCTCTCTTCGGCAGCTTAGCCGGCGGCAGAACCTCCGACTCCATCGGCAGGAAATGGACCATGGCCTTGGCTGCTCTCGTCTTCCAGAACGGCGCCGCCGTCATGGCCGTTGCTCCCTCCTTCGAGATTCTCATGATCGGAAGAACATTAGCAGGAATTGGTATTGGTCTTGGCGTCATGATTGCTCCGGTCTACATCGCCGAGATATCCCCCACCGTTGCCAGAGGCTTTTTCACGTCATTCCCTGAGATCTTCATAAACCTTGGAATCTTGCTAGGCTACGTCTCCAACTACGCCTTCTCGGGGCTTTCCGTGCATATCAGCTGGAGGATCATGCTCGCAGTCGGGATTCTCCCTTCTGTCTTCATAGGATTTGCGCTATGCGTGATCCCTGAGTCGCCGAGGTGGCTGGTGATGAAAGGCCATGTGGACAGAGCACGAGAGGTGCTCGTGAAGACGAACGAGCGAGATGAGGAAGTGGAAGAGCGGCTCGCAGAGATACAACTGGCGGCTGCAAAGACAGATGGCAGCGAGGAGAGACCAGTCTGGCGTGAGCTTCTAAGCCCATCTCCTGCTGTACGGAAAATGCTCATCGTCGGATTTGGGATCCAATGTTTCCAGCAGATCACAGGAATCGACGCCACCGTCTACTATAGCCCAGAGATCCTGAAAGAAGCCGGGATACAAGACGAGACCAAGCTGCTCGCTGCGACTGTCGCTGTTGGGGTCACCAAAACTGTGTTCATACTCTTTGCCACCTTCCTGATCGACAGCGTTGGCCGGAAACCGCTGCTTTATGTGAGCACAATCGGCATGACTTTGTGCCTCTCTAGTCTAAGCTTTACCCTCACATTTCTCGGCCAAGGATCGCTTGGCATTACTTTGGCGCTTCTCTTTGTTTGTGGGAATGTTGCCTTCTTCTCTATTGGGATGGGACCTGTTTGCTGGGTCTTGACTTCAGAGATCTTCCCATTACGGCTAAGAGCACAGGCATCGGCGCTTGGGGCGGTCGGGAACAGGGTCTGCAGCGGTCTGGTGGCCATGTCTTTCCTCTCCGTGTCACGGGCCATCACTGTCGGAGGAACCTTTTTCGTCTTCTCTCTCGTGTCTGCACTATCGGTTATCTTTGTGTACGTGCTAGTCCCGGAGACAAGCGGTAAGTCGCTGGAGCAAATAGAGTTGATGTTTCAGGGCGGCCTGGAAATGAAAGGCAGTGAAGTCGAGCTTGGAGATGCTGAGCGTCTTGTTCGCAAGGACCAAGAGTTTTGACTTTTTGTGGGCAGAATTGGCTAGACATGTCAAACGAGAAAGAGGCAGAAGAGAAAAGATACTAGGTTGTCTTGTGTTCTTGTTTGTTCTAGATCAAAAGAAAGGTCTTGCAAGTGAGTTTGATGCTAGCCGTTACATCTCTCTTCAAAGGAATTTGGTAATTCTGAGGCTCCCAATAATGTCTTGGTGTTCTGTTAAATTACCTGTGTCTTGTGTTAATATACATCGTTTGATAGCCAACTAAAGTATTCTTTTTTTGGTTCAAATTTAGTATAGTTTTTTTTGACAACTACAAAACTTTTTATTCAATGTAAAGGAAGTGAAATTATTTGTAGTGCTAAAGGAATAATGGATTAAGAATTGCAACCATTAGTAATAATCACTTGAATCCACCTGGTTCGTTTAATATCTTTCCTATAACCCATGTTGCAATCTCCTCGTTGAGCATACAGAACTTCTAACACAGCCTAAATAAACGAACAAATTGAAGAAAGCCTCTGCGGCCATATCATCTGACCGTGAAAGATCATTTGGTGAAGATAATCCGGTTGATGACATCAACAGGCAAAGCGTAGGCTGGATCGATTGTTTTGACTCCAGGATACTCAAGGAGCGAAAGCCCTGCACCAATTAGATGAAATGAGACCACTTTAGCTTCACATAAACAAGATGAGCTTAAAGAGACGAGAAACAAAACCAAGTTACCCGCAATTCCAAAGTAGGTGTGGAAGATATCAACAGCATAATTAGGTCTGTCTGAGATGCCTCCGTTATCCAAATCCTGATCAAATTATGAAAGATGAGAGCTTTTAAGCAATTAGCAACGGTATAACTTTTCTTAACGTGTTGGAGACAAACCTGACAGCCTAAGATGAACTTGGCAAGCTTTGCTTTGTCGATCCAGTGAACTCTGTCTATCATGATTAGGCTCGATAAGACCCACCAAGAGTAGCAAACCTGGTAATAAGAACAGTAAGGTAAAAATGTTTAAGATCTAGGGAAGTTTTACAAAGGTCTCTTACTGGAGAAGCTCAACGCCTACATCAGGGCTTTTCTGGGGTCGTCCATTCAAACCCCCAGACTCGTCTTGTCTTTCACATAACCACCAGCCAAGTAAGTCTTTATCAACATGATGGAGATTCCCAGTGATAGCAAGAGCACCCAGGCAACAGAAAACTGAAACAACAAAGAACAACCATCCTTTACCATATGGCCTTACACAAGGGTGTAGCAATAACACCTTAACTAGAGAAACAATAAAATAAAAAAATCAAATAGCATAACATACTCTGTCCTAAATGTGATTCTGCTCCAGGTGTGCACCCGAAACCACCATCCAGGTTTTTGCAGCTAACAATGTAATCAACAGCCTTCTTCACATTGATTTTGTCAAGACATTTCAATATTGACAGACAGCATATTGATATGTACGAAAACCCGCATAAACAGCCTTGCAGTTTAGATTCAACATAGTGAAAGCAGCATAAGGAAAAACATATATATATATATATATATAAGTCTTTGTGGAATACCTGGTATCTATTTCTCCCCACATATCTCCTGAGAAGGATCCATCTTCATTCTGCAACCCAGCGACATCTAATTTCATCATATATATAGGAGAACACAATAGCATCTAATTTGCAGAGTTTTTTTCTTTGCATTTGACCTCATTTGTTATTCAACAATATGAAAATTCCACCATGTTTACTGGTGAAAAAGAAAGACCTTGTGAGGCTAACTACAAACTAAGTAGGAAAGGATACAACTTGATACTTTTTCAACGTCAAGAATGTTTAGTTTGTCAAAGAGGACCAAGATTTGCACAGCACTGAGTGTATATAAAACATGTGGATCATGTCCAGTATTACCGGCAAAACCACCTGCCCAGAAAAGAATCACTTGTTATCAAATTCTACTGCAGCGATATCTTATGATTAAGGATGAAAATGCGAAACCCTACATCAACATCAAAGCGCCCCCCCATAGTTCTTTTTGCTAGCATATAAAGCCAATTGATTGATTTCTCATGAATGATTGTCCAAGAAACCAGCTTTCAGTGCCTAACCCATGCATCATCCTTTCTTTCATTATTCTACAGGCAAGTGAAAATAGCTCATCTCTGAAATTCCATATGGTTGAGAGAAAATATAACTAACACTCTAGTACACACCAGATTCATGCTGGCACGTCATGACCCATGACACCACGTCATCTTCGGAAACAGTGTCCAGAGTAGTCAGTCCCCAGTATGCACCATTCATTCGTAGATGATCCATCACCACAGACTCAATACTCTCATTCTTCTATCAAGTAATTATAATCCGAAAGCAATTGAGCAAGAGAAGATGAGTTATATAAATCATCATAGTGACATAAACAGCGAGAATGAGGAAAGGGGTGATATGGTTCCGCTAGTACCTTTTTTTCTGCCATCAGAATGTAACGTACATGCTTGTCAGCTACAAGCTGGCCCATCTGCCATTAATTTATTCACAGCAGATTCGGTAAGTTCGCACAAATGGAAAAATCATCATTATACTTGACTCGATGCAAGCTTAGTTTACTATAATGAATTCAATCCCAAGGCGTATCAGAGCGACCCATCTAGCTATTGAACTATAAGCAAGATGATCAGCTACACAAAACTCAAAGCACAATTCTCAAACCCAAATCATAGAAAAATCAGCTGCATAAGCCATCAATGATGAGTAGATTGCACATTCTTTCAAATCTCAATAGCTTGAATTCAGATGATAAAAATCAAACGCAACTTTCAAATTCAGATAACAAAAAGAACGAGACCAAGCAAAGACCAGACCTGAGCTAGAAATAAATCCTCTTAACAAATAATGAAAACCTGAAGTATTAAAATAAATGAAAAAAGAAGACCATTCGTCTCAAAATTAAATAGAGAAAAAAACTGGTTACCTGGAAGGAAGAAGACCTTGTAGCGAGAAAAGAAGTCGCGATTCGGTTTTTGTTTCAAGTAGGAATCGTACCGAACATGTCCTCGGTTCGATATACCGGTTTGGTTGTCTCACTTGATCCATTTGACTTTGCGAAAATTGATCGGCCAATAGCAGCAGAGAATGGAATAATTGAAGAAGGTGAATTATATAGGAACACACAGGTGGTGAGGGAGATGTTTTGTCATCAATGGCGGCAATGAGACCTATGGATGCAATCTTCTTCATCCTCTCTCTACTTCTTCTGTTTCCTTCGCCTTCCGTCTCAGATTCGGCTACTCAGGTGTGATCATCACTCTCTGTTTTTTACTTTTTGGTTTTGCCTCGTTCTTTGATCTTTCTCTCTTATGAATTGTTCATCGTCGTATCGAGTTGGGTTTGTTACAAGTAACTCTGAAACAGAAAGAAAAAAAAAAGATGACAACTTTGGAGCTTGATTTTCAATCTACGAATCCATATGAGACAATTCGACTCTCAACTACCTGTCTGATGAGATTTTGAATGCAGTTTTGTAGTGCAGGGAACGGGTATGAAGTGGAATCTTGTGGGGTTCCATCTTCTTCTTCGTCGACGAGGATTTTGATCAAAGGAGGCACAGTCGTGAATGCACACCATCAACAAGTAGCTGATGTCTATGTGGAAGATGGGATTATTGTCTCCGTGCAGCCAAACATTAAGGTATATTTAATGTATCCTTCATTTTTGTTGTTAGTCCTAAATTCCATTTTGATTCTCTTGTTACCCTGTATCAGGTTGGGGATGAAGTCACTGTACTCGATGCTGCTGGAAAGTTTGTCATGCCAGGTTAATCGATTCACACTCATCAATTTTTTGGCCTTTTTTTCTACGGATATATATATATATATGGATGGATCCTTAGATTTGTTGAATGTAAACAGGAGGCATTGACCCTCACACGCACCTCGCCATGGAATTTATGGGTACCGAGACTATTGATGATTTCTTCAGTGGTCAGGCAGCAGCATTAGCTGGTGGAACAACTATGCATATCGATTTTGTTATACCGGTTAATGGGAATCTGGTGGCTGGTTTCGAAGCCTATGAAAACAAATCCAGAAACTCGTGCATGGACTATGGTTTTCATGTGGCAATCACAAAGTGGGATGAAGATGTTTCCAAGGACATGGAGATATTGGTCAAGGCAAAGGGTGGGTACATTTGTCTCGTGACACATTGGTTTCTATCCCTTAGTTTCCCAGCTAAGATGAAACTGAGTGCCTTTTTCCTCTGAACTTACAGGTATCAACTCTTTCAAATTCTTCCTAGCATATAAAGGATCTCTTATGGTCACCGATGATCTCCTCCTGGAAGGCCTTAAAAGATGTAAAACNTTTCAAATCTCAATAGCTTGAATTCAGATGATAAAAATCAAACGCAACTTTCAAATTCAGATAACAAAAAGAACGAGACCAAGCAAAGACCAGACCTGAGCTAGAAATAAATCCTTCGAGCGAGAAAAGAAGTCGCGATTTGGAGACTCAAGATATCAAATACAAACAGAAACCTTTTGATTTCTTTAACCTTTCTCTTAACATCAAACCCTGATTTCTATAACAAAAATCGGTTTTTGTTTTAAGTAGGAATCGTACCGGACATGTCCTCGGTTCAATATTCCGGTTTGGTTCTCTCACTTGATCCATTTGACTTTGCGAAAGTTGATCGGCCAATAGCAGCAGAGAATGAAATAATTGAAGAAGGTGGGTGAATTATATAGAAAAACACAGGGTGGTGGTGGTGGCAGATGTTTTGTCATCAATGGCAATGAGACCTATGGCTATGGATGCAATCTTCTTCATCCTCTCTCTACTTCTTCTGTTTCCTTCGCCTTCCGTCTCAGATTCGGCTACTCAGGTGTGATCATTACTCTCTGTTTTTACTTTTTGGTTTTGCCTCGTTCTTTGATCTTTCTCTCTTATGAATTGTTCATCGTATCGAGTTCTGAAATCTCCGTACAGTTAAAGTTCTCAAATTTTTAAGCATAACTTTTAAGCTAGTAACAGATAGTACAGTAACTTGAAATAGGAAAAAAAAGATGACAACTTTGGAGATTGAATTTCAATCTATGAGAGAAACTTATCCATATGACAATTCGACTCTCAACTACCTGTCTGATGAGATTTTGAATGTGTCTTTTGTGCAGTTTTGTAGTGCAGGGAACGGGTATGAAGTGGAATCTTGTGGGGTTCCATCTTCTTCTTCGTCGACGAAAATTTTGATCAAAGGAGGTACAGTCGTGAATGCACACCATCAACAAGTTGCTGATGTCTATGTCGAAGATGGGATTATTGTCGCCGTGCAGCCAAACATTAAGGTATTTTTAATGTATCCTTCGTTTTTTTTGTTAGTCCTAAATTCCAATTTTTATTCTCTTGTTACTCTGTATCAGGTTGGGGATGAAGTCACTGTACTCGATGCTGCTGGAAAGTTTGTCATGCCAGGTTAATCAATTCACACTCATCAATTTTGGCCTTTTTTCTACGGATGGATGGATCCTTAGATTTGTTTCTATAATTGAATGTAAACAGGAGGCATTGACCCTCACACGCACCTCGCCATGGAATTTATGGGCACCGAGACTATTGATGATTTCTTCAGTGGTCAGGCAGCAGCATTAGCTGGTGGAACAACTATGCATATCGATTTTGTTATACCGGTTAATGGGAATCTGGTGGCTGGTTTTGAAGCCTATGAAAACAAATCCAAAAACTCGTGCATGGACTATGGTTTTCATGTGGCAATCACAAAGTGGGATGAAGATGTTTCCAAGGACATGGAGATATTGGTCAAGGCAAAGGGTACATTTTTCTCGTGACACACTGGTTTCTATCCCTTAGTTTCCCAGCTAAGATGAAACTGAGTGCCTTTTTCTCTAAACTTACAGGTATCAACTCTTTCAAATTCTTCCTAGCATATAAAGGATCTCTTATGGTCACCGATGATCTCCTCCTGGAAGGCCTTAAAAGATGTAAATCCCTCGGTGCCTTGGCGATGGTACATGCTGAAAAAGGAGACGCAGTGTTAGAAGGACAGAAGAGAATGATTGAACTGGGCATTACAGGTCCAGAGGGTCATGCTCTTTCAAGGCCTCCTGTGGTACTTTTCTGATTTGTAATACTTGTCTCGTAGATTATTCTCTTCTCTCGTATCTTTTCAAGCTAAAAATGAAGATCCTTTTGTTTGACAATGGCAGCTTGAGGGAGAAGCAACCGCTCGGGCTATTCGTTTGGCTCGTTTCGTTAACACGCCTCTATATGTTGTTCATGTGATGAGTGTCGATGCAATGGATGAGATTGCTAAAGCTAGAAAATCAGGTCTTGTGTTACAAACTCATGTAGGACTAAAGTGTTTTGTATGGGAATAATTCTGATAATAATCAATCTTTGATCCTAACAGTCACTAGTGTAATTAACGTATGGTTTTTTTTTCTGAAGTCCCTTTCAAATTATGTATTACAGTGTTTACCTCAATAGTATAACAAATAAAAAAAACGTTTTTGTTATGTATTTCAGGGCAGAAGGTTATTGGAGAGCCTGTTGTGTCTGGATTAATCCTCGATGATCATTGGCTTTGGGATCCTGACTTCACAATTGCATCCAAGTAAGAAATCCTTCAAGTCTGTTGTTCAAATGATTCCCATTTCTTCCTTCAGGTTTTGTCAATATCTCAGCCTGAATTTTCCAGGTATGTCATGAGTCCGCCTATTAGATCAGTAGGTCACGGGAAAGCCCTGCAAGATGCCCTTTCGACAGGAATCCTTCAGGTTTCTTTCCTCTCGCTATGCCTAAAGTAGAGAAACACGACCTATAGCATAGACATTTTTGAACAGCGGTCTCTTCTTTACTTGGTGTTATTATCTCTGCAGCTTGTAGGAACTGATCACTGCACTTTCAATTCTACACAAAAAGCTCTCGGGATTGATGATTTCCGCAAAATACCTAATGGTGTTAATGGTATGTATAATAGGCTCTCTGTTCTCATTGTCTCTGCTAAATTTATTGTAATTTGTAAAAAAAGCTTTTGAGCTTGGTCCATATTTAGGCCTTGAAGAACGGATGCACCTGATATGGGACACGATGGTGGTAAGTAGTTGTGGACTAAAATCTTCATAAAGTACGTGTGGGTTGAAATCTTACTTCTTCACAGCAAGTTGTAATCGTTTTCTGTATCATATAATCCAGGGGTCTGGCCAAATCTCTGCTACTGATTTTGTTAGAATAACCAGCACGGAGTGGTATGTATGCTCTTTTTTTTACTGATTCTGCTTTTAATGTTGAAACAACGCTTCTTTTCATTATTGACTAATGAGCTTGACTAGAAAGTTATATGCGTTTGCATTATTTGTCAGCGCTAGAATTTTCAACATATATCCACGGAAAGGCGCTATACTTGCTGGCTCGGATGCAGACATTATCATATTGAATCCGAACTCGAGCTACGAGATTAGCGCAAAGTCTCATCATTCAAGATCCGACACAAACGCCTACGAGGGTAGAAGAGGAAAGGTAATATGCATTTTCACATAGTCTCTCGCTCTTGACTGATATGTATTGAAAAGTCCAAATGACAAACATATTTATTCTTGGGGGGACTTGATTCCTTAAATTTTCAGGGAAAAGTTGAAGTGACAATAGCCGGAGGAAGAATCGTGTGGGAAAACGAGGAGCTTAAAGTCGTACCAGGAAGTGGCAAGTATATAGAGATGCCTCCTTTCAGTTACCTTTTCGATGGGATTGAGAAATCAGATGCTCATTATTTATCTTCTCTTCGTGCTCCTGTTAAGCGTGTCCGATCTGAAGCTACATAATTTGCAGATTTCTGCCTCGTGTTCATCATTTGATTCTTCTGTAAAGATATTTGTAAATAACATTTTCTTCTTTCTAATGTGCATGTATGTAGTCTGGACACTGAAAATGTAATAAATAGTATGTGAAATTCTTTTTTCGTAATTATTTTCTTAGCTTTTAGATTCGGAAGCTGTTTAGTATCTCTGTTTTTGTTTTTGGGAGTTTCT
Source organism: Alliaria petiolata (assembly GCA_020283515.1). Taxonomy (NCBI): domain Eukaryota; kingdom Viridiplantae; phylum Streptophyta; class Magnoliopsida; order Brassicales; family Brassicaceae; genus Alliaria; species Alliaria petiolata. The sequence goes on along the minus strand of JAHZTW010000001.1, from coordinate 165,488,130 downwards.
ATCTACCATTTTGCCTAATTACTTTGTTTATCAACGAAACACTCGTGTTCCGGTTTTCCAATATTAATACAACAAATATCGGTTTGGTAGGTTCATTTGATTTACGGTTTACATAACACCGTCAATAAAGGGCAAGACGGTTTTACCCTTTGTCAATAAAAGAGTAGAAATTTCATTTCATTTCCAGCAGAAGAAGAGTTTTCTCGGCGACGGACAAAAGCACCGGCTGAAGGAGGAGAGAAGGAGATAAAAGCTATGACGACAATCAGTCTCCGGAAGCAAAACACGAGGCTCCCACCGGAGGTGAATCGCGTGCTCTACGTTCGGAACCTTCCGTTTAACATAACGAGCGAGGAGATGTACGATATCTTCGGCAAGTACGGCGGGATTCGCCAGATTCGGATCGGCTGCAACAAGGACACTAAAGGCACCGCCTTCGTCGTTTACGAGGATATCTACGATGCCAAGAACGCCGTCGACCATCTCTCCGGCTTCAACGTCGCCAATCGGTACCTCATCGTACTCTACTACCAGCACGCCAAGATGAGCAAGAAGTTCGACCAGAAGAAGAACGAAGAAGAGGTTGCCAGGTTGCAGGAGAAGTATGGAGTCTCTACCAAAGATAAGTAAACCGTGTCCTCGATTCCATGGTCTCCCCCCTTCGGATTAGGGTTTTAAATTGGGGAGATTTGAGAACCTTTTTTTTTTTAATCTGTATGAGTTTGGTGGAGCTGCTATGTTTCTTGTATTTCAACTTGTCTGCTCTTTTGTCCTTTATATCAATGAAAAATACCTCTTTTTAAACTCCAAATAGCAGCTATTGCTTTGTGCTTTGATGCAGTTGATGATGTTCTTGGATAAACGACCCTGCTTTGAGTCTTATCAGTTTGCTTCCTTTGCCATAGTTGATCTTGTGTTTAGCTTTGTATCTTTTCGGGATTATTGTTAAGTGTTTTGCTAGGAAGTAAGAACAAATATCACTAACACATACATGAGAATTGAAAAAGAATTTTAAGTACATTCAGAAACCCATATGGCACACTTTTAAGCAGTAGTAGTAGACAACCAGAAAAGAAAATGTACATAAATCAAACACCTCCCCCAAATCCCCAGTACATGTTTTTTGTTTTTTCGTTCCTTCTTGAGCCTTCTCCTCCCTTAAAGATCTCTCCTCCAGTTCAATCATTAGCAATCCGAGCATACTTAGAATAGTTTTTCTGCTTTGCCTTTATATTCTGCTCTCTTTCTATCTTCTCTCTTCCTCTACTTCAACAAATTGTTCATTTAAATGAAAGGTCACGCCGCTTCTTTGGGATAGGATCCGGGTTTCCTTTTCTCATCATTGCCACAAATTCATCATAGTTTATCCGTCCATCCTGCACATGTTTTTTTTTTGTCATTAGAAATTTGGTTACTGATAATGAGATTTGTTAGCTGCTTGTTACATTTGAGAGGACTGTTGTTTCTTACATTGTCTCCATCAACCTCAGAAATGATCTCTTTAATGTCTCTGCCATCATTCATGCCAAACTCCCGGAGGGCTTGCTCCAGCTCTTCCATAGTGATATATCTGGAATCGCCAAGCATTATTTCAGGCGACGTTAAGTGCCATTGCTTCTTTTTTTCTTTTCTTTTTGGTGTTGAAAGTCTATTAAGAATCAATTATATAACAAACTGTTAAGTGCTTACCCGCTGTTGTCTTTGTCAAAGTGTTGGAAGGCTGAGTAGAGATGTTCTTCTCTGTCAAGTCTGTTAATATGCATTGTGGCTGCGATAAACTCACCATAGTCTATTGTTCCATTACCATCAGCATCGGCCTATAGAATACCATGATACACAGAAAATCAGTGGTGAGCNAGTTGTCTCTTCTTTACTTGGTATTATCTCTGCAGCTTGTAGGAACTGATCACTGCACTTTCAATTCTACACAAAAAGCTCTCGGGATTGATGATTTCCGCAAAATACCTAATGGTGTTAATGGTATGTATAATAGGCTCTCTGTTCTCATTGTCTCTGCTAAATTTATTGTAATTTGTAAAAAAAGCTTTTGAGCTTGGTCCATATTTAGGCCTTGAAGAACGGATGCACCTGATATGGGACACGATGGTGGTAAGTAGTTGTGGACTAAAATCTTCATAAAGTACGTGTGGGTTGAAATCTTACTTCTTCACAGCAAGTTGTAATCGTTTTCTGTATCATATAATCCAGGGGTCTGGCCAAATCTCTGCTACTGATTTTGTTAGAATAACCAGCACGGAGTGGTATGTATGCTCTTTTTTTTACTGATTCTGCTTTTAATGTTGAAACAACGCTTCTTTTCATTATTGACTAATGAGCTTGACTAGAAAGTTATATGCGTTTGCATTATTTGTCAGCGCTAGAATTTTCAACATATATCCACGGAAAGGCGCTATACTTGCTGGCTCGGATGCAGACATTATCATATTGAATCCGAACTCGAGCTACGAGATTAGCGCAAAGTCTCATCATTCAAGATCCGACACAAACGCCTACGAGGGTAGAAGAGGAAAGGTAATATGCATTTTTCGCAAAGTCTCTCGCTCTCGACTGATATGTATTGAAAAGTCACAAATGACAAACATTTTTATCCTCAGGGAAAAGTTGAAGTGACAATAGCCGGAGGAAGAATCGTGTGGGAAAACGAGGAGCTTAAAGTTGAACCAGGAAGTGGCAAGTATATAGAGATGCCTCCTTTCAGTTACCTTTTCGATGGGATTGAGAAATCAGATGCTAATTATCTATCTTCTCTTCGAGCTCCTGTTAAGCGTGTCCGATCTGAAGCTACATAATTTGCAGATATCTGCCTCGTGCTCATATCATTTGATTCTTCAGCTGTAAAGATATATTTGTAAATAACATTTTCTTCTTTCTAATGTGCATGTATGTAGTCTCTGGACACTGAAAATGTAATAAATAGAGTATGTGAAAGTCTTTTTTCGTAATTACTATTTTCTTAGCTTTTAGATTCAGAAGCTGTTTAGTATCTCTGTTTTTGTTTTGGGAGTTTCTACCATTTTGCATAACGAAGAAAGCTATTTTTTTTTTTTTTGTTTATCATCAACGAAACACTCGTGTTCCGGTTTTCCAATATTATTAATACAACAAATATCGGTTTGGTAGGTTCATTTGATTTAACGGTTTGGTAGGGCAAGACGGTTTTACCCTTTGTCAATAAAAGAGTAGAAATTTCATTTCCAGCAGAAGAAGATTTTTTCTCGGCGACGGTGTGTGGTACAACAAAAGCACCGGCTTGAAGGAGGAGAGAAGGAGATAAAGATCTATGACGACAATCAGTCTCCGGAAGCAAAACACGAGGCTACCACCGGAGGTGAATCGCGTGCTCTACGTTCGGAACCTTCCGTTTAACATAACGAGCGAGGAGATGTACGACATCTTCGGCAAGTACGGCGGGATTCGCCAGATTCGGATCGGCTGCAACAAGGACACTAAAGGCACCGCCTTCGTCGTTTACGAGGATATCTACGATGCCAAGAACGCCGTCGACCATCTCTCCGGCTTCAACGTCGCCAATCGGTACCTCATCGTCCTCTACTACCAGCACGCCAAGATGAGCAAGAAGTTCGACCAGAAGAAGAACGAAGAAGAGGTTGCCAGGTTGCAGGAGAAGTATGGAGTCTCTACCAAAGATAAGTAAACCGTGTCCTCGATTCCATGGTCTCCCCCCTTCGGATTAGGGTTTTAAATTGGGGAGATTTGAGAACCTTTTTTTTTTTAATCTGTATGAGTTTGGTGGAGCTGCTATGTTTCTTGTATTTCAACTTGTCTGCTCTTTTGTCCTTTATATCAATGAAAAATACCTCTTTTTAAACTCCAAATAGCAGCTATTGCTTTGTGCTTTGATGCAGTTGATGATGTTCTTGGATAAACGACCCTGCTTTGAGTCTTATCAGTTTGCTTCCTTTGCCATAGTTGATCTTGTGTTTAGCTTTGTATCTTTTCGGGATTATTGTTAAGTGTTTTGCTAGGAAGTAAGAACAAATATCACTAACACATACATGAGAATTGAAAAAGAATTTTAAGTACATTCAGAAACCCATATGGCACACTTTTAAGCAGTAGTAGTAGACAACCAGAAAAGAAAATGTACATAAATCAAACACCTCCCCCAAATCCCCAGTACATGTTTTTTGTTTTTTCGTTCCTTCTTGAGCCTTCTCCTCCCTTAAAGATCTCTCCTCCAGTTCAATCATTAGCAATCCGAGCATACTTAGAATAGTTTTTCTTTTGATATTTGCTTTGCCTTTATATTCTGCTCTCTTTCTATCTTCTCTCTTCCTCTACTTCAACAAATTGTTCATTTAAATGAAAGGTCACGCCGCTTCTTTGGGATAGGATCCGGGTTTCCTTTTCTCATCATTGCCACAAATTCATCATAGTTTATCCGTCCATCCTGCACATGTTTTTTTTTTGTCATTAGAAATTTGGTTACTGATAATGAGATTTGTTAGCTGCTTGTTACATTTGAGAGGACTGTTGTTTCTTACATTGTCTCCATCAACCTCAGAAATGATCTCTTTAATGTCTCTGCCATCATTCATGCCAAACTCCCGGAGGGCTTGCTCCAGCTCTTCCATAGTGATATATCTGGAATCGCCAAGCATTATTTCAGGCGACGTTAAGTGCCATTGCTTCTTTTTTTCTTTTCTTTTTGGTGTTGAAAGTCTATTAAGAATCAATTATATAACAAACTGTTAAGTGCTTACCCGCTGTTGTCTTTGTCAAAGTGTTGGAAGGCTGAGTAGAGATGTTCTTCTCTGTCAAGTCTGTTAATATGCATTGTGGCTGCGATAAACTCACCATAGTCTATTGTTCCATTACCATCAGCATCGGCCTATAGAATACCATGATACACAGAAAATCAGTGGTGAGCTTCCTTCCTTGTTGCTCAGCATTTGACAGAAAAGCTAAAATTCTTGTTAGTACGCAAAGGACTCACAGCTTCCATTAACTGCTGGACTTCGTATTCTGACAACCTTGTACCTTGCTTAGCAAGTCCCTGTCTTAGCTCCTCGAGTGTAATTGTTCCACTGCTATCAGTGTCCATACCTTTAAACATCTCTTTCAACCCCATGATCTCTTCCTCTGATAAGCAACCTGCTATCACCTGTTCAAAGGTTTCAGCTCTTGAGGTTAGGATACGCTACTGAGAGCCATATTCCACTCGTATTTTCTATTGGGTAATTAAGGGATATGATTGTCACCCGTAATGCAACTTTCTTGAAATTGTTCATTGCTTTGAACTGCTTGAGCCTGGACATCACCGCATTGTCAAGAGGAACATCTGGTGCTTCTCCGTCCTCCTTGATCCATGGATGGTCTTCACAAAGGAAAAAAAACAAGAGATAGAGAGAGAGAGAGATTATTAGTTGGCATGGAGAGAGATTGTTATGCTTTTGGGTTTTTGGTGTGTTTGTAGATGCTTACTGAGAACTTGGGCAGCAGTTAGTCTCTGCTTGGGATCAGAGTTGAGCATCTTCTTAACAAGATCCTTCGCCTGCGGTGAGATGGATGGCCATGGATCACTTGAGAAATCAACATGTCCCCTTAGGATGGCGTTGAATATTCCATTCTCCGATTCTATGAACAGAGGTAATCACACAACACATGAATATGATTTTATGATTTTTTGTGTAGACAGAAAGAAGAAACAGGAATATCTTTACCAGCCCAGAATGGCGGGACACCACATAAGAGGATATACAACATGACACCGATACTCCAAATATCGGCATCTGGTCCATACTTCCTTTTCAAAACCTCTGGTGCGATGTAATAAGCACTACCCACAATATCCTTGAACACCTCTCCTGTAACACATAAGGAAACAAATTTTATATGTATATGAGTATTAACCACGATTCGTTTTATTTTTGTTATATATGCAGGGTTTTGCAATGATGCTGATTCGGGAAATTGCAGGAACCTGGCTTGTAGAAAACCGACAATCCAAAGTCGGTGGCTTTGAGAGGAGAATTCTCATCTTTGTTGAGCAGCAGAAAGTTCTCAGGCTTCAAATCCCTGTGAATAACCCCCATGGAATGGCAAGTATGCNGATGCGACTCCAAGGTACGGTAATGGCAATGTGAACAGAAACACTGCAATTGGCACTGACACTGTCGATGCAAGACACGAAACCACCGCCGATGAAATCTTGAGGAGTCTTAAAAGCGCAATGTTATAGCCAATGTTTACTATCACAAACAGTAGAGGCAAAAACGGAGCCCCATCACATCCTTTTGTCATTGTCCCGATGTTGAGAAAGCAAACCGCGCCATCTTTTAGGTAGCTACCGAGTTGATTAAACGGTATGCCCCAAAGTTTCGAAAGAAATGGAAGAAGCAAGGCGATGCAGATGGCCTATTTGGTCAAAATCCCACCAAACAGACAAGATTATTTAGCTTGTAAAGCAAGTTAGAGCTTAGAGAGAGAGAGAGAGAGAGTAAAATAAGGGGATTTCTTTTAGCCTAAGAAATACCTACTTGGAAAGCTGAGCCGTATGAGTTTACTATAAACAGATCGAGTGAAGCACCCTGTGATAGTAAGAGCAGAGGATTATCAGTATGTCAAACACACACACACACACACACACAAATGTTAATGCGTATTGGGGATTTGTGAATATGTAATGTACCTTCAATCGTTTTTGGCTATCTATAAAGATGACTTCCTATAAGAAAAAAAAAGGAACTAGAGATTAAAGAGAAATAATGGCACCAAATGTAAAAAAAAAAGGCTTGTAATTTGGTGATAAACGGACCTTCAATACTGTATCTGCTCCTTGAAGCAGGAAAGAAAGGACCATAAGAAGAATCCAGAATATTCCAGCGTCCTTTAATGAGTGAGCAGCACCTGATCCACTGCAGATGCAAAAACCAGATCGGTGGTTACTGTTGTGTCCTTTGTGAGAACACCAAAAGAGAGAACCGATCAGATCGGTGGTTACCTTGCCACACTGACGATTACACCAAGGGCTACAAGAGTGCATCCGAGTATTTGGTTTACGCTATATCTCCTCCCGAGAAAAATAATGGAGAAGAAAATTTGCCATACAAGAAATGTCTGCAAGGGAACAAACGAGTATGTTATTAAATCCTGGGACTTGATATCACCTGACCCAATCATGCCTTTATATTAGTTAGCAAGAAAATCCACGAAAACATGGTTTTACGGCAATAAAAGCTTTCAGCTTCGAACCTGAGATATAACTGTAGTAGATGGCCCCGAAAGATTTGCTGAAGGAAAACAAAGAGTAAGATGAAGATACTCGATTTCGTGAGATTTATGCTTCTCATAATTAACACTCCCACTCCCGCATAAAGCCAAATTAATTAAGGATAGCGTGGGGCATTAATTAGCATAATTAAGTGTAATGGTACCTGCGGCAGCCATCCCAGCAGCTGCAGCTAAAGCCTCCAAGACGCCAACAATTAAAAACGGCGTTTTTGGCACCGAGAGCATCGCATCTGTAACAGTTCCAGCACGATATCGAAAATACAAGATAGAATAATATACAGCTACATACCTACATGAAGGCAAATAGCAAAAGAGAAGAATGTTTGTTCTGTAAACTCAAGTTTGATGTATAAAACAAGATGTTTCCAGGACATCATATAAACAATAAAGGAAATGAATACGAGTGAAAATATTTCACAGCGAGTATTGATCTAAAGTTTCTGATCCACCAAGAACAGAGCAAACATTATTATAGATTTATTCTATAAATACTTACCCAACATCATGCACAGTGAAAAAAAAATTAGAATTTTCTGCTGTCCAGTTTAAACATTCTGTTAAGCACAGGTAACATAATCTTATAGACCACTATTTAAAAACTTTGTTAGTTATAAAGTAAAATTAAATGCTAAGATTTAAGAGTCTGATGCAAGGCAATCAGCTAATCAAACTTGCGCTGCAGACGGCAACCATATGGATATTCCAGTTTACAGTCGATTCCGGTTTGAGATCTCTTTAGTTTGGTATCCCCAGAAACTTACCATAATTTCTTTAGCAAAAAAAAAAAAAAAAAAAAAAGACTTACCATAATCACTTTTGTTTGGTTTAGTTTCAGCTACCATTAAATTTTGGCCATAGAAATGTTATATAGCTCATAGTTGTATGTATTTATCTGTTTGGTTTACTTTGGTTTGGAGAAATATAATACAAAATGGAAACAAACCATCAATTCGGTTTGGATTGGGTTGTTTCATCTTGGTTCGGCATATTCAGCCTCACAAAGATAGTAACAGTACAAGTAGGGGCCATTAGTAATTCAAATAATCAAGTCTAAGGGCCAATGGGACCCATAAGAATATTACTTAGAGGCTGCTAAGGGGCGCGGATAATGTGATATGGACGGACTTTATTCATTTTGGTTCCACCATCATCTTTTTCTTCTTTTTTATACACATCTAGATGTGTATAAGAGACAGGAAGAAGGGATAGTGCTTGAGTGGAACTAGCGCCAGCTTGTACATCACGCGGTTCCCGACGCCCAACGCCGCCGTAGCCGCCGCCCAGATCACTATCTCCGTCGTCTTGACCCTGTCTCTTATACACATCTAGATGTGTATAAGAGACAGGTCTAAGGGCCAATGGGACCCATAAGAATATTACTTAGAGGCTGCTAAGGGGCGCGGATAATGTTGTCTCTTATACACATCTAGATGTGTATAAGAGACAGGAAAAACAGGAATCAAGGAGGCCGGAGATGGTTTTACCCGAAGGTGGAGAGTTGCGCGAGGAAGAAGGGATAGTGCTTGAGTGGAACTAGCGCCAGCTTGTACATCACGCGGTTCCCGACGCCCAAAGCCGCCGTAGCCGCCGCCCAGATCACTATCTCCGTCGTCTTGACATGCTCTCCGTCGACCACGTGGTCACTGCTCCCTCCGATCTCGCTATCGCTGATCGCGTAACCGCACACGCCTGGTTTTTTAGTATCCGCTTCTACTCCTCCGTCGTCGGATCCATCCCAGGATCTCGCCGGTGGAACCGCTTCGATTATCCACTGCCTGGAGCTCGGAGCGATTGACGACGGTATACGACGGTTGATGTGGTGGTTTCGACGGATTAGGGAGATGAATTGAGGTCGAATAGCGGAATGCGGTTGGACCGAGATGATCGCCGGGATCAAACCGGTGGTTAAGAGGCGGGAAGTCGTTGCCATGGTTGATTAGATTAGGCTCGAGTGACAAAAACCGACTCTGCTAGCTTTGAGGGAGAGAGAGTGAAAAGAGGGAGACGGAAGTGACTTGGACTTTTGACTTTTTTTATCTTTTTTTTCTTTTTTTTTTTAAAAACAATTTGCATCAACACACGCTTGCCCCAACTTTGTTATTTACAACATAAGTCAGATCAGAAACGTGTTTTTGGGTATTTGCACACTTATAGTTTCGATTGACAATTTAAACCCCCAGTTTACAATAATGTTATATTTCACCTAAATTATCGTATGTTTTTTTTTTTTTATAACTTTTTCGTGTTTTTGTATGATTAATGCAGTTGAAATACGTAAATCAATTGATCGTTTGTGGAAAATTACACTCATATAGGTTGTAAAAAAATTACACTGATATTGGCGCTTAATCGAAAAGCACTAATGTCGCGTACTTAAAAATCTCACGATTGATGATCGAATATTATTTTCTTAGCTAGTTTTAAAAATCAAAAAAATATTACTAAATGTTTTAGACTTTTAGTTCTTGTGTATATAATGTGAAACGACAAAAGAAAAAAGAAAGAAAGGGCAAGAAATGTCTTTGTCGTGGCGCTTTTTGATTGGCCCGATGCATAGAGTTATACTACACCGTGTTGTGCCTGACCTTACCCTTTTCCTCCTGTCCTCACTCATCTTCTCTTGTAGCTGCAGTAGGTCAGACCAATCAATAGCTTCTTTGTAGCGAAATCCCTGGAAAGTAAAGGAAGGCTTGCCGAGGAAATGGGAGCAAACGAGGCAATCGACTCGGGCTAATGTGTATCATTTGATTCGTCAGAGGAGTTCTTTAAAGGAAGCAATTTCGGGTTTCCGCGTTTTTGATCTTTGGATGCGTCATCTGTGGTTTGATTAAGTGTACTTCTGCAATGGCGGCTTCTTTAGCGGCTATGCAGCGGCCACAAGTTGGAGCTTCGAATACGGTAATCACAGTCTCTAGTCTGATTCCTGTTTGATCTGTGGGAAAGTGGAATATCGATGAGATAAAGATTAGTGCTTTTTGTTTCGTATTTATGTGACACTGAGCAAGTACCGATTTTTTTGTTCGAAAGAATAGTTTTTTGCTCGAATGAGTTGGAGCAGATTAATTATAAGTGAATATATGTTTTCTTGGGGATTCTGAGGTTCGAACTCATCTGTTCGATCAAGTCAAAAGCACGTCAACTGTAAATGAAATATCATATCCCCGTTAGATAGATAGTAGCTATTCTTATTCTCTTTATAGAGAATGTTGGTTCAGCTTTCCTGTGACTGCATATTATGATGTTATATTGCTCTAGTTTCTACTTATCAAGAGATATCCTTGCTTAGTTTCTCCCGGAAATTCTTTTTTCGTTTTGCATCTTTTGCTTAAGTTGATGCTATGTTCCCAAATCTACCGCAGAGAATAAAGTAAAGAAATAAATATCTCCCAACATTATTAGGTGTAGTGTTGTTTCTTTGTTTTTTGTTTATTGTGGCTGCGTCTGCCTTCACTGATTACTGATAGGAATGAATGGTTTGCGTTGGGATTGAAACTCTGGCCCAGATCTTAGAAGTTAGAATTAAAACAATTTTTTAGTTTCACTGGTCTGGCGGTAATGGAAGAGTCTTTCAGATATGTTTGTTCTTTATCTGTAGCTTAAGTGGTTTGTATAACAATTCCAAAATAAAACAGCTGATGATAATACGTTACTGTATTCCACTATGAACTTTTGACAGGTTTACAAGAGTGGTCCTCTCTTCATTTCATCAAAAGGTGAGCTTCTATATCTTCCCGTTCTTCTAAGATTATCTACTCTGCACCTTTGCCCATTGTGTATCAGTCTTGATTCCTTAGTTACAACCATCTTGTTGTCGACTAATTTTCTTATGGCATTCTGATTGGCAGGACTTGGTTGGACATCTTGGAAGAAGCGTTGGTTTATCCTTACCCGAACTTCTTTGGTGTTCTTCAAAAATGATCCAGTCAGTATTTGTAATCCTTTTATGTGATCTTTCTCCAATCCATATAATACTTCTACTGTTGAGTTTTTGGAACCTAGGATAAAAAAACGAGACCTAAACATATTGCAAATTCAAAGGCTTTAGAGCTGATAGAGTGACTGATAAATGGTATTCTAGTTGTACCCTTCCTCATATGCTATGTTATACTTTTAGGTTAAGAGGCTGTACAATTTTAGAAGTTCTATTATTTCTAGATCTGGTGTTCAGTTATCACTTGTTTTATCGTCCATGTATAACAGTAAAGCCTAGGTTTTTCAATGATTAGATACTTGTATCAGTCTGTTGCATCAACCTGCTAGGAGTTTAGAAGGATCTTGATTTACACTATCAACTCCCAAAAATTTTGAACTTTTTAATAGTTTGTACTTTGTAGCTTTAGCTCATCGTTTCAATTGTTTGACAGAGTGCATTACCACAAAAGGGAGGTGAAGTAAATGTGACTCTTGGAGGCATTGACTTGAACAGTTCGGGAAGGTATTAATTTCCTGCGGTTGTTCATAAGAATATCTCCAACTTTCTAGCCTGTGTTAACATCCTCGTTTTGCAGTGTCGTAGTGAGGGAAGATAAGAAGTTGTTGACTGTATTATTCCCAGATGGGCGTGATGGACGAGCCTTCACCCTCAAGGTGATTTATTTATTTAAGAAGCTGACTTAATTTTTCTTCCCCCTCTTTTGTCATGGGCTATGATTCCTGGGTTATGCTTCTATGAGATGCTAATTATTCGTCTCTCTTAGGCCGAGACGTTGGACGACTTGTTTGAGTGGAAGGCAGCCCTTGAGCAAGCCCTTGCACAAGCTCCTAATGCAGCACTAGTAATTGGTCAAAATGGAATATTCCGAACAGAAGCGAACAATACAATTGAAGGGTCCTTTAATTCATGTTAGTTCTCATTTAATTTATTATTATCAGCTCCTCTGCTATGGCTCCTTTCATATTTCATATGTGTATCAATCACACCCTGGCATGCAGGGAGGGATCAGCGCCCATTGAAGTCTTCGGTTGTTGGAAGACCAATTTTGCTTGCTCTAGAAGAAATTGATGGAAGTCCATCGTTTCTCGAGAAAGCTCTTCAATTTCTTGAGACATATGGTAAGTATTGGCCTCCTAGTTTAATTAGTTTCCTCTCATTTTTATGTTCTAAATCTCATATCATTATTCTCTGTTGTTAATCCTCTAGAAAGTTGATTTTTTTTTTAATTATCTTCAGTGCCATATATAATTTATTTATTACTTTTTTTTAATTCATCATATAGGCTATTATAGAAGTGGTTTTTGTTTCTAATTGCCTATATAAATGTTTTTGGTTTTATCGTGCACCTTTTTGTCTGCACAGGAACCAAAGTAGAGGGAATCTTAAGGCAGTCTGCAGATGTTGAGGAGGTAGAACGCAGAGTTCAAGAATACGAACAAGGTATTGATATTGTATATATGGAGCCTTTCTTTTGGGTATAAAGTTCGGAAAGGTATATACTTTTCCGATTTCTTTCTCTTAAAATTTTCTTTTAAAAAAACGATTTTCCAAATGTATTTATCCAGGCAAGACAGAATTCAGTCCTGAAGAGGATCCACATGTTGTTGGAGACTGTGTGAAGGTACTATATTGTGTGTCAGCTATAATTTCCAGTTTTATTTATTGTGTTGAAATAGTTGTGTAATGTTATTGTATCTGTAGCATGTTCTGCGGCAGTTGCCTTCTTCTCCAGTTCCAGCGTCTTGCTGCACTGCTTTGCTGGAAGCTTATAGTAAGTCTTTCTCTATATGGAATCTATGTTTTTGTACTTTGGTGTATGTGTGTCTTTGTGTATATGGAATCTATGTTTGTACTTTGGTGTATGTGTGTATATAACTCGCTTTTTACCTTTTTGTCTGTAGAAATTGATCAGAAAGAAGCTCGGGTTAAATCACTGCGCTCTGCTATAATTGAAACATTTCCAGAACCAAACAGGCGACTACTGCTGCGGTATGCTTTCAGATGTAGTCTTTGAATTGATTTTAAAAACTTCTCAGGCATTCAATTTAGGCATTGAACTTAGGAGGATATTAAATCCTCATCTGCAAATGCCATGGGAAATATGTGGTACCCTCATGGAAACCTGCTTGGGAGTTCATTATTTAGGTTACTTCAAACAGCTTTATTCTCAGCGTGGGTTGTATTCTGCAGGATTCTAAAGATGATGCATACTATCACCTCTCATTCCTGTGAGAACCGGATGACTTCATCCGCTGTAGCTGCTTGTATGTCCCCATTGCTCTTGCGTCCTCTACTGGCTGGAGAATGTGATCTAGAAGGTTTTGACACTCTAGGAGATAACTCTGCCCAGCTTCTTGCAGCTGCTAATGCTGCCAATAACGCTCAAGCCATTGTCACAGCTCTTTTGGAAGACTATGGGAATGTGATCAATGTAAGATGCAAGTCAATCATTTAATTTATATCTGGTGCCACACAATACTATATGCTCAACTATTTATTTGCAGGATGAAGCTCTTGGAAGATGCTCCATTTCTACTGATTCTCATATTGGCGACAGTGGGCCTGAGAACTCAAGTGATGAAGAGGACATAGAGGTTAAACGTCCTGACTTACATAATCTGGATATAGGAGAAGGGGAATCAGATGATGATAATGATGTCCTGGTGAGCAGAAAACCGAGTGACAGCAGTGATTATGCTGGCAGTGATCTGTATGACTACAAGGTTTGTTCTCCCCATCTTAATGTCCCATACCTCTTGGTTAGACCGACCCTTCTCTTCTATCTATACGTGGTTTCTTAATCCCTCTTATGTACACTTCATTCACAATTCTGAAATATAGGAAGTGTTGAAGTGGTTTCCATTTGTATGCATCCTTTAAGCATTGGCTTCTGTCTTGTTATCTTTCATTATGCCTTATGTGGTCGTTTGGTAGACGGGCGTCACATATTAGTTATGTTTGGTGTTTGAACTTTAGGTCATCCGTAGCAAAACTGGTAAGAATTAAGGCTGAAAGAAAATACATCCTAATTTAATATTTTCTCGAGTGTGCTTTCTCTCAGGGATTTGGTGTTGAAGATTCAGATGCTGAGTCTCCTAGAGACATCCATTGTTCAGTCGAGAGTACAGACTTTTCCACTAGAGTGAAAAGACAAATTGAAGAGCCTATTAAAGATATAGAAATTTCCAGCGTATCACCTCCTGAAAACTGTTATCAATCAGGGAGAGAGGCTATGCCATCAGTCAATCCCAGTACTCCTCTCACTGCCCATAGATACACAACTTCAGTTGAGAAACCTGCAAATAAAACTAGTGGTTCATCAACAGTCAATGCGAAGCGTTCTTCATCCTGGGGAAGAGGCAACGTAAGTTTTCCATTGCTGGCATGAAAAGTGATAATTTTGTTGTCATAGCTCAATTCCTTTCTTTGTTACTGTGTGCAGGGCAAAAAAACACCTGCTAAAGGATCATTTGATAATTCAGGAAATGACGAGTAAGATACTCAATCCTAAATGGCTAAATAGTTCAAAAACCTCGAAGTCTTTACTGAAGCAACATCCAACTTCACACTTAATTTGAGAAAATAAATTTCCTGGAGTTCAACATATGAGTTTTCTTCGTTCTTATGAGCTTAACCTATGCTTATGAAAATGCTTCTTCACTGCTTGTAGGCTTCTTATACAGAGGCTTGAGCTCATGAAAGATGAGCTGCGGCAACGAATCGCTAAGGAGGTATTTGTTCTGGCAGTAGAAGTATTATATTCTGATTACATAATGTTGTTGTATTGATTGATTAGACCACTGCAGGCTAAAGGAAATGCAGTTCTACAAGCTAGCTTGGAGAGGAGGAAGCAGGCTTTGCATGAACGTCGGTTGGCACTTGAACAAGATGTATAAACCCTTCTCTTAAGATGTCTCGTGTTTCTATTCTCCAGTATTTTTTTTGTATAATTTTGAAGGAAAATAAACATCCATTTTGCTGACCAAGCTTGCCGTGGAATTGTCAGGTGGGCAGGTTACAAGAGCAACTGCAAGCCGAGAGAGACCTCCGATCCGCTCTTGAAGTTGGTCTAAGCATTTCTTGTGGACAATTTAGCTCACAAGCTGCGGATTCTAAAGTCAGTATACACTTTAGCTTGAGAAATCAGTTTTTGTTCTTTCCTTCTTTTACAGTCAATATCTCTTTAGTTCTAACATCACAATAAATGCGAAGACAAGGGCTGAACTTGAAGAGATTGCTCTTGCTGAAGCTGATGTCGCAAGATTGAAGCATAAAGTCGCAGAACTCCATCACCAACTTAATCAGCAGCGACAGCATCACTTAAGTTCACTCCCAGACGCTCAAAGCCATCACCAATTTCTCCAGAATCACAATACTCAACTGTGAGTTTATTACACTTTACACTCTCACTAATTCATGTACAAAATTCATATTACTAAAAAGCAAACCCGCCAAGAGATATAAAACTCTTTACTTTTACAATTTTGCAGGAAGTCTTTTCAGCAGGACTTTGATTCCATTCTGGCTTTCGTTAATCAAGAAAGAAACCAAAGAACGGTAAAAAATTTATTATGTAGCCGAGGAATCTCCATTCTTACTAGTATACAATATATCTCTCAGTAACATTTAGTTCTTCTATTGAATCATATAGGATGAAACTAGCCTAAGAGCAGAATGGAGAAACGGTAGAGGAAACAACAGACAAGTACCGGGCTCACCGAGGTTGAATGAAGCATCCTTAGGCATTCCAATGGAAGAGTTTTCTCCTGTTAGTGTTTCTGTTTCGTTGTCTTGTAAAAATCAATCTCACAATATTCAGAATTCTAAATGAGTTTAATATACGGACTTGTAGGTAATGGACTACGCAAGACATCATCATAATCATCCTCCTGCAGCATCTGCAGCTCTCATGGAGCTAACCACTCGTCTGGATTTCTTCAAGGAGCGACGTTCACAGCTTATGCAACAGATTCATAATCTCGACCTCAACTATGGTTCCTCTTCTTCTTCTCTGCATAGATCGTCTTCTCCACCGTGGAATTAGGCTCGATGAGCAGCTTTTTCCTCCTTTTGTGCAAGTAACTAGAAAAATGTAAAAAGTCTCGCCTTTGCACACTCTTGCTTGTAAAACCGGTTTAAAGTCAAACCGGCTATATTTATCGACCAGATTGATGAAAAAATGTTTGCTCTTGCTTGCTAGTGTGATGATCTATGTAAAATTGTAAAGATTTTAGAGAAGAATGTTTTTATTTTTCTATTGCTCTATTTTTTTAAAAAATTAAAAATTAGATAATTATAAAAATATGTATAAAAAGATTCTCTAGTTAGTGCTATAATGAGTCACATAATATTTAATTATTCGTGGGAGGAGAATTATTCTTGAAGGGAAAAAAACGCGCTTTACGAATCACTCTATATCTATATATATAGTTACACTTTAGATGTGAGACTTATCTACGAATCAAATATTTGGAGATAATTCAGAAAGGAAGAAGCGATAATGGCGGATCAGCAAGGAGGAACAGTCGTCGGAGGAATTCGCGATATCGATGCAAATGCAAATGATCTTCAAGTCGAGAGTCTCGCTCGTTTCGCTGTCGATGAGCATAACAAGAAGGAAGTGCGTTTCTAAACTCTTTCGCTACCTTTATTTTCCTTTAAATCTGATTAGTCGATCGAGATATAGTTTATATATAGCAACTCGCTGAGTTTCTCGTCCGATTTTGTGGTAAATCGGCCATTCATAGATGAAAACTCGAATGATAAATGGAAATCGCTTCACTGGGTATAATTTTTGTCAGACGTTTCCAGGGAATTTAGGGATTGCTTCATTTTGCTTCTGTCGTGTTGATCAATTTTATCTGCAATCCATGTTTGGGCGATTGTTTGTTGGGTGCAAAGTTTTGAAGAAAACGAATTCCAGAATGTTTATAAGAAACTGTTTCTTAATCGAGTTGCTTGTTGTGGCCTTCTTCTCAATTCAGTAACCTTAAACACAATCACTTCCTTCGAAGCATATGAATTTAGGCTCGTTTGTTAGTTAAATAAAGACGGTTGTTTCAGTTTTACACTATAAGAGAGGATTTTTTTTTTAAAATGGATCTCTTATGCATGCAGAATGTGACTCTGGAGTACAGGAGGCTCCTTGGTGCGAAAACACAGGTTGTGGCAGGAACAATGCACCATCTCACTGTGGAGGTGGCTGATGGTGAGACCAAGAAGGTCTACGAGGCCAAGGTTTTGGAGAAAGCCTGGGAGAACCTCAAGAAGTTGGAGGGCTTCAACCACCTTCACGATGTTTAATCCGATACCTGAGCTTTCTATGCGGTAAACACATCACACTCTACATGTTGTTTAGGTGTTTCTTATTCATCAATTATCAAGTCGGGACACATATTTTGCTCTTTTGCTTATTGTAATTTGTTCGAAAGATGTCTTATTTTGTCTGGTTTGCTTTCCAGGCTTGGGTGAGCTCCCTGTGTCTCTCAGACGAGTCCCTGTTTAACCAAGGTAACTCCTTAAATAAGAGAATGTGAAACCAGTCCATGTGTTTGATGGGTGTGTACGGAACTGGTATTGTGTATGACTTTCGTTCGTGTATTGCACTTTATAATATCAAAATCTGCCATTATTTTACCACAAGTTATGATGAATATAAAAGTATACGTAACCCCATGATTAAAGCTAGAGGTGATGAGTATCTCCATGGCATTACAAAATCATCTTTCAACATCAGATGTTTAAACTTGGTAATTTGGGGATCTCTAATAGTATCAGAAATTCTACTCAATATGTAAAAATTTGGTGGTAGATTCAGGGTATTTTGTTTGATCATTTATTGCCTGAAGAAGAATTCTATTTAGAGGAATGAGAAGTGTAAAGCCGTAAGCCAAAGGAGCTTTGAGCAGTCTCCTTGACGATCCAAGACGACTAGTTCAGCTCGTCTCATGAGTTTGGCCCATCAATTTGTTTCATAACCGGCCCTATAAAACCAACAGAACGCATGAGATAGATTAAGGTTGACTTTAAAGATCTTCTTGTTCTTTGCAGCTTTTAACGACAAAACAAAAAGTAAAAATACATCTTGCAAAGCATGTCACTTCTCTGTGTGTTTATCTACAGTAACACATCTGCCAAAAGCTTTGATAAACAATGCGATTTTGTTCTTATGAACTGTTTGATTGGTTACATCTGGAATATGGTCCCCGTTTTTAGTTAGCTGTCACCGGATTTGTTTGTTAGGCTCAACAGTACTCCGGTGCTGAGAGAAAGGGCCACGATACCAAGTGATGCCTCCGTCGTTACATGGAAGCCTGCAAGGAGGAATAGATGTTGTGAGAGCTTAGTTCTTGTGGTAGTTGTATGGTTCTTGTTCAAACAGAAACTGCATCCGATGAAAGAGATATATTATATAATATACCAAAGAAGTCGAGGATCATCTTGCATCCGATGAAGCCAAGAACAACTGCTATTGATGGCTGGTAAAGGGAGAAAGACAAGATTATATACAAATCATACTTTCTTAGTCTGTTCGAGCATGGAACAGAGATAAGCTGAATGAAAAATTAAACAAGTGATGAAAGATACCTGCAAGTATTCCAGCTCGCCCATTCCTTCGGAAATCAGTGTATAGAGAGACCTTAGTCCTGCAGCAAATTCAAATACCAGAAAATATATTAAACAGACAGCATGGACACTAACATGGTTAAGTATAGGCAACAAACTAATACCTAGGATTGCAAAGAGATTAGAGGTCAAGACAATAAACGGATCCCTTGTGACGCCGAAAACAGCTGGTATCGAGTCAACCTAAGAGAATGAGCAACCAGTATCAGTGCTTTGCTTCATTTTTTTAAGAGCCAAATCGGATTCAAAAGGTTATGATGGAGGATACAGCAAATGCTATGTCACTGAGCTCGATCACTGCTACTGTGAGTAGCAATGGTGTGGCCTGCCCAAAATGTTTCGAGATAAATTAGAACCTAATCAAAGCACAATATGATGAATATTCTGATCACAGAGTCCACGTGCAAACAGATTTCATAGTGACTGGTTCGTAAACCTTGAATTATCTATGAAAATTTTGTCATATACTTACCTTCCAAATGCCATCATGCTTAGTGAAAAATCTATTTCCATCGTAACTTGCTGCAGACAGGTAAAAACATAAGAAATAAAAACATAAGCTATGGAAGCAGGCTAAACAGTACTAGCACTGAAATTAGACGCCAAATTACATATTATTAAACTCAAAAAAAGCTTTGAACGTTACGAACATTAGAAACTAGCAGAAACAGGAAGAAAAAGACCAGATGTATTACATGTGACAGGAATAAATCTCTGGCATGTCTTCACAATGAAGTTGTCGGATAGATCTGTATCATCTTCTTCACTTGAAAATAACTGTATTAAGACATTAGGCACAGGAAAACTAAATAACAGAGCACCCTTTATGGTTCCATACTAATAGTTGTGTGTAATTACAGGTATAAAAGCTAAGATGTGGTAATATGCACCTTGAAAGACGAATATAAGAGTACTGCAGCAAGCAGCAGGTTGACTGCTTCAAATCTCTGAAAGATATGATGGACAATTTAGGGTCAAATGAAGGCGGAAAGACGAATTAAATAAACAACTAAATTCACTAACAAACGTTTTGATCCGAACATAGGAACCACCTGAAGAGTAGCTGTTCCTAGTAATATGAGCGTGAAGCGGAAGACAATTGCACCAGCTACACCATAGGTAAGCACCCGATTCTATAGAAAGGGCACATAATCAGAATACTCTATAGTCAAGAGCTAAATCTATGTGCAGATAATTTAGTGTACCTGATACATGAGTGGCACTTTGAAGTACTTGAAAACAAGAACAAAAACAAACAAGTTGTCCACAGACAAACTTTGCTCCAATAAATAGCTGCAAGAGTTGAAAACGGTTAACACAAAAACCTCCTTCAGAAATAAGAAATCTTCTATATATCATAATTAAGCACTAAGCACCCTGCGAAAAACTCAGATGCCTTGCCAACACCATCCTTCAAACCAATTCCGATTCCAAATGCCACCGCAGTGCTTACCTATTGAGATAAGTAAGACATTAGCTTTCGTTTAAAGAGCAAAACATATTAGCAGATGCAAGAAGATACTAACACACAAGGCAACAGTCTTGAAGGACGTTTTGTATGTCTCTTCTTGTCGATTCTCTCTCAGGCCTCCATTGTCTATTATTGATGACGAAGAGCTAGAGGTGCTTGCGCTCTCGTCATCTTTGTGTGGTAGAAGATCTCTGCTCTCCTTCTCTGTACTAACACGCCACAAACAAATTATTGTCACAAGACAAAGCCTCTCTTTACTCTTTCAGAAGTAAAATGTGTAACGGTATACAATCGTGTCTTGGTACCAAAATTAAGATCATACTATGATGTAAGGAACTCAAGTGCCTGAAGATCACTACAAACAATAAGAATGATACAGAGCATAGCAATCGATCCCAAGATTAATCATTGAATTTGAATCGGAAAATGTAGAACCAAAACTGAACATAGTTTTGGAGGAGAAGCATTCACCTGAAGAAGAAACATCATCTTCCTGATCGATATCTCTGGAGCAAGCAATAGGAGAAAGATGAGGGAGACGACGATTTAAAGCTGGAAAAATCGTAACCCAGAAGCACATTAGCATAACCCAGATAGATGAATCCGTCCATCCAAACACATGAAATGCAATATGCGGGTACTAAAGAGAAGGAGACCTGAAACGAGAGAGGGATTTGTAAGGAGAGAGAAACGAGACTCAGTCCATCCACGAGCTCGGAAATCCGGCGGAATCACCGGAATGCTAACAAAGATTCGATCCGATTTCGCCGGAGCGAGAATTCCGTGGTGGATAACTGAAGCTAAGCTCATGGCGTTGCGTAAAATCCAAAAACAAACTGCGAGTGACCACCACTATTAATCGGCGAAGACCTTTAAAACGTTGCCGTTTAGATTCTGCTGCCAGACCTTTTTGACCCGACCCGACCCGGTCAGAAATATTTAAGCGAAGAATCAAAACTTAAGACGATATTACCCCTCCGTTGGGTTGATTAATGGGTTTCGGCCCAGTTTTGGTATAAGTTTCTCGATTTTCTAGATTACTTGGTACGGTTTTAGACTTTTTTAGTCTTTTTTCTCTAATCATTCAAGTTTACATGAAACTATAGTCTTTGCTTGTTTTTTCGTTTTGGGTTCGACTCTTGATCAACGGCCGTTTGTATAACCTCCATTTTAGGTTTCCTCTAAGGTCTTTTTGATCAGCTCATCGTTCTCTTCCTTGATTTCGTTAGCTAAAACAATATGATTCGTACAAAAGTCTTTGAAACCTTTATGTTCCCTCTGTGAGACTTTGAAATACTTTTTTACATACAGAGGTTTCTCGACGGGCAACCTAAAAAGTCTAAAACCACTAAGCTCTTAACAAGGCGTTATTTTTCAGTAAAGTGCATTTATTTTATATAATATTACGTATATATTTTGGGATTTTTAAAAGATAAATTATCCCTTAATTGTTTACGATACATCTGTCCGAGTCCTATGTAAATCTATTTTATTATTCAGTTTTTGACAACTGCAATCAAACATGTTCACAACTGGAAATGAGCGTGTGAATAAGAAAAAAAATAACAATAACTGAAAATGTAGAAAAATAAATCAAATGGCTCAGAATTATTAAAACGATTTATTACGAAGACTTTGGTTTGGTTTTCGCAACTCTTTTTTTGGCTTTTGTTTGTTAAAAAGGAAAAAAAAACAAATTCGTTTTTTTTTTTTTTTTCTCTTAACCAAACCCTAATTTCTATTGGCAATATCGATTTGGGGATTCGAAACGCCGAGTTGTTTGGTTATATTCATATCATCGCACTCCTCTCGTTCCTCATCCTCATCGCCTAGCTCAGCTCCTTCTTTCTCTTTCTTTTCTCCGGATCTGCATCTTCGTCAACGACGCCGATCAAGATCAACCAGGTTCTCTCTCTCTCTTCCTTCCCATCACTGATCTATACTTCGATTTAGATTCTTCGTCAAATCGCATTTACTTTTACTTTCCGTCACGCCTCTAGGTTTTATCGATTCTCTTGAATTTCGTCCCTCCCTTGCTCCAACATGACTTTTTTTGTTATTATTGTTTATGGATTTGATTCGACTGCTCAGACTTTTTTCCGCCTTGGAATTTTGCGTTTTGACCATATTCGATAGAAATATCTCCGGAAATATTGTTGATTTAGTTCGCAGATTATTGTGGCGTGTTTTGGTTTATTGATTCGTTCATGTAATGGATCTATGCGTTTGTGATATTTGGTATTAGGTGATGATTTCTTCTCTTTCTATTACTTCTTCATCAGACGATGTAGTCATCTCTGTAAAATTTATGTTGTGTATTTTCCCATTGAAAAATCTCCAGTTTTGACATTGCAGCTCGAATGACCATTGATCTTTGATGTATATTCAACGAGAATAGGACCAATGTTTTCTTATTTTTGGTTTGCGAGAAGTTTGTGCTATGTGAAAATTCCTTAGCTTAAAAAGTTATGTATTAACTATTCTCGTTTCTATGAGAAACTGCAGGATAAAAAATCGAGAAGATGTCTACCGTATCCAAGACTAAATCGAGAGACAAGAAGGCTATGAATGATTCACAGAAGACACCTAGTAAAGCCTCGGGATCCATGGGTGCAACTACTGGTGTTGTAACTGGTGCTTACAATCCTCTTTTGGGGACATTTCAAACCGTTGAGTCGCTTTCAGCAACTGGTTCATCTTCTCTCCACAATAATGGCCGCTTCAGAAACATTGATGAGTCGGATTCAACTGGAGCCGACTGTGATTCTACCTCTAATAATGGTAGCTGGTCAGGTGACTCGGAAGATCACAAAGAGAAAATACCTACTACAGTTGCAAAACAGGAAATCATTCCTGGAGCTGACAATGATAAGCGAGAAAAGATGCGACTGAAGAATGAAAGAAAGCACCAGCGTCAAAAGGAAAAGCGAGCCCAGGAGTTGCATGAGCGATGCTGTCAGTTTCTGATGTCGATGAAACTTGAAGTCCTTGCTCAGAAGCTTATAGCAATGGGGATTGCTCATGAGCGGGCAACTTACGCTCTCATGTTAAACGAAGGGAAAATAGAGGAATCCATCAATTGGCTGTTTGATGATGGTGGGGCAAAAGTAGCAGATAAGAAACTAGATCCTACCTCTGGGAACATAAAACTTGACATAACGGAAGAGTTGGGTAGAATCTTGGAGTTGGAAACAAAATATAAGTGCACCAAGCAGGATGTAGAAAAAGCTGTGGTTACAGCAGAGGGGGACATTGAGAAAGCAGAAGAAGCATTAAGAAGACAGAAGCAAGACCAAACTACTGCTTCTATAAAAGCAGAGGATATTAGTGATAATACTTCTGTTAGCAAAGTCCCTTCTGTGCACACAAGTCAGAACACAGTAGCCCAGTAGCAATCTAACTCAGGTTCAGGTATGTATCCTGCAGGCGGCGAAGAAGACAGGAAGAATCTCGGTTACCCCAGAGGATCCAGCTACATTAGTGGAGAATCCGGAAACCAAAGTGTAAATCCGTTGGATAGAATTCACATGGAATTGCAGTGGATGAAAATGCAACAAAATGCTGCCCTGGAAGAGAAGAAACGCATGTCATATCAACAGACACCACTGCAACGTCCAACAGAAGAAACGCATTATGTGGCAGCTCTAAGTGATCAATTCAAGAGACTCCAGCAACAAGAAATGAGGGAGCCAGTTATGGTGATGCAGCAGCAGCGCTCTCAATCTGCTAGCACAAATGCGTTACCTGTATCTACCATGAATCCATCCTTCACCGGAGCAGCAGGCAGCGGTTGGTACCCTGCAAATAGATCTGAGGCGGCTCAGTCCACGGGATACTTGCCCACAAGAACTCTGGCTCCTAGTGATCTGAACTCAAACCCGATGTACCAGCAACTTCAGTATCAGCAATATCAAGGCCAAGTGAACAATAATGGTAACAGAATGGCAGGGGCTTCTGCACCGCTTGCTGTGGCTCCAGCTGCTTCTCTTGGGCTCTTCTCGGGGTATGGATCGGTGTCTGGATCAGGATCTTCTTCTGGGCTAGACTGGAACACGGATGGGTCGATGGGGCAATTGGATTACAACAACATCGACTGGAGTCTAGACAAAGGCCTAGCTTGTCCAAGACCAAGCCAACAGTACGTGGCGGCATCCCCATACGAAGCACAGATGAATGGAAGGACGAGATTGATGGGGAATGGGAATGGAAGGACGAGATTGATGGGGAATGGGAATGGAACAGGCATAGCAATGGGAGTGCAGGACGCTGCTTTAGTGGGGAATGGGAGAGAATGGACTTCGCCGTTCGAGGGTAAAGATCTGTTTAGTTTGTCTAGACAGTTTGTGCCTCCTTCGCTTTGATGGTGCAAAATGCTTTTAGAATAAAGAAAAAAAAATGTCAGGAGAGAGAGAGAGATGATGGATGATGAAATGAGTTTGTGGGTTACTGGTTTTATCAAGTGTTTCTTGCTTGTTTGCTCAAAATGGATCTTTCAAATTTCCTAATATTTTATCCCAAACATATTTAACTTGGATCGAGGAGCTCCCAAATGGCGTTTTAAAAAAATCACACAATCGATTTGTCATTTGTGTGCATTCTCTTGTTATAACCGAGTTCTAATCAGGTGAAGAGGGCAAGAAAAAGCGCGGTTAATAGTCGTGGTTTGTTAATGCGGTTAAATCTTAGGTGTTAAACGAAGACCAAATATAATGAGTGTTTTACGCTTCTGACGTTTCTCCACACGTTAACAAGCCCAACATATTAATATAACAGCAAGAGCTTACAAGAAAAGACCAAGTCTAGAGTTTAAACTCCAAAGATGATGTTGAAACTAGAAGGAAACGACTTAAGAGACATACCGAAACCATACGAAGGGCGCAAGGAAAGGAACAAGACCATGATTCATGACACTAAAACTGGAAACTCGACATCATTTCATGTGCAAGGGTTTGGATATGCCTCTAAATCTTGTTGAAAGCGACAATGTCGACACTTTGGATGTACTCGTTGTTAGGCTCTGAGGTGAGATGATCTTCAATGAGGTTGTCCACAGACACAAGGTCATCAACAATCGTCATCATGATTGTGAGCTTCTTTATCCCGTAACCAACCGGTACCAATTTCGCTGCAACGAGTTTTCCCACGTGAGAGAAGAAACAAAAATTAAGCTTTCTTTTTGTGTGAAAGACGTAGACTTAGATTGAGATCTCTCTTGACTTACAAGCTCCCCACACAAGACCCGGCATCTGGACACTACGAACAGCTTCTTCTAACTTCTTCATATCGGTTTCATCATCCCATGGCTTTACTTCCAGCAGCACAGAGGACTTTCCGCCTAACAAAACATTTAAAGGGAGTAAGAATTAAACAGAGAATATATAGGAGGATCTCAAGATAGGAAGTGATCATTCATTCCTTAGCCTCAAATAGCAGGTGTTCAAGACTAACTCTCTTTAGCCTTCTTGGTATCCTTGTTAGCAGCTTTCCTCTCCTCTGCAGCTTTTTTATCATCTTCAGTTTCATCAGCAAAAAGATCAAGATCATCATCATCATCACCACCATCAGCTCCAGCAGTAGCAGGTGCCTGCAGATAAGTTCATGGAAGAGGCCAATGCAAAGCATCTAAGATTATCAACAGAATAAAAGGTCCAACATACAACATTTCCAGAGAGAAACACTATCATTACATAAGAAGCACCATACCACATCGCATATTCATTCCTCTACTTAATAATAATATGTGTCTCAAAAATGTTCAATTCTACATTATTTTGTTAACAAAGTAACTTAAACGTCATTGAAGTCAACAGAGCTCTTAGTACCTCAGTCTGTGGAGCTTCGGATGGAGCACCACCGCCACCAATTCTCACTCCGACGGCTTTCCCGGGAAAACTGGAACATTATCAAATAAGTAATCGAACAACTCATTATGTTCGGAAGAGCAATTCGAGTAAATATTAAGCGAAGATTGCAGAGATAAAAAAACAGAAAAAACGGATGAGATTATAGACACTACGAACCTTTTAGCTAGCTGGGAAGCAACGGAATCGTACCACTTGCTAACATTGGGGAAGCCATCGCCAGGATTCTCCAATACGGCAGCGTAAACCTTCACATCATCCACCGAAAGCTGATCGCATGTAAAAATCATAAATTACAAATAAATAAAAAAATCTCAAAAGGTGAGGAGGTAAATAGAGAAACCAAGCTAATGATAAGAGAACAAAATAAGGAAGAAGAGAGATGCGAGTTTACCCGGAGATGTAAGTTTTTCCGGAGAGGTGTTCTTCGACGGCTTTGAGACCCTGCTCTGTGTGGAGATCTGAAAATGTAATCGCCATATTAATTAAGCTTCTGCCTGTGTAGAGACTAGAGACTAGAGAGTTAAGACAAGCAAGAGAAGAATAGGCGCTTAAAAAAAGTGCGTGTAATCTCTAGAAACTCCTAAACCAGAATAGAATATTCTCACTAGCACGATCGGACCGGTGGGATTTTAAAGATGCTTCAAGTGGGCCCTCCTTACTTTCTAGAGGCATCCGTCCCACCGTGCGACACGCACGCTTGAAAACTCTACTACAAAAAAGTAGGCATGTCAATTGGGCTGATCCGGTTCGACCCGGCACAAAACCCGTAAAGTTTGCATGTATTAAAGTCCGGTCCGACCCGGCTCGACCAGAAAATATATCAAGCCTAAATTCTAAAACCTGATCCGGCCCTAACAGGATTATCAGGTTTTTTGAGTTTTTTTGGACTTTTATTAAAATTAAATCGAAATTGAAAGAATCGTAAATATAGCTTTATCAAATCCAATTTAAGTTAAAAGCACAAGTTCAACTTAGTAAATCCAAATAAATCTTTATATAAAATAAATAAATAAATACGTAATTTAAATAGTAGAAATGGTAGAGTCGAGATGAGAATCTTTAAGATTGGAATTTTCTTTTGCGCATGCTAAATTCTCATCGTCATCAAGATCTACATATAACAAGTAAAAAAATAATTGTTAGGTTTTGACATAATATAAAAAAACTTTGCCTTATAATATTGAAAACAACGACAAAGGTTGAAAGTAGGCGTGCTTTTCGAAATTAGTTTAGTTTGGATTTGGGATTTATAGGAAGAACTAAAAAATTAGGGTTTTTCCATTAATAAATGAGATTTATATGATAATAGGAAGAACTAGAAAATTATGGTTTTTCCGTTAATAAAAAGTCGGGTTTTTCGGGTAAATCCGAACCCGGTCAGGTTTAAGTTCAAAAAACCATTAACCCAAATGGATTTAGCCCGAAAAATCCGATTTTTTTTTAACTTAAATATCAAAGGACGAATCCGATATTTTTCAGGGTCGGGCCGGGCCCGCGGGTTTTGGCCCTAATTGACATCCCTATACAAAAGTAACAAAACTTGTGTGTTATATATCCATTCCTGGGAATTCATGAATATATTTCATTCATATACATATTTACAATCACACTCAAGTGCAATATTCACAAAATACAGTACGTCAACATTTGTTTGAGGAAAACAAAAAAAATCTTCAAAATAATAATGTTACTCCACAGATTAACCTAAAGTCTAAACCAAAGTGATTGTACCTTTTCTGAATTTACCCACAAATGGATCCCAGGAAAAAATATTGTGGATTTTCTTTTTGAGGTCCCAAAGTAAGTATCACTCATAAAATCTAAGGGGTGTAGAAAACACCGAATCAATGGGTGATTTGGTTTGCTTTGGATTTTGATCAAACCAAACCGAAGAGCACATTTTTTATTTTCACAGCTTCTCTGTTGCAGACAGAGCCTCGTCGACTGTTACATCATCACGCTTGTGACCATTTATTTCAGAACTGACAATCTGTGCTTCCTTTGACCTCCATTCTTCTTTGAGCCCAGCCACTAGCTTGTCGCCTATACTAACATCTAATCGCAAACCTTTCTCCTGCATCTCTCTGTACCAAACATATGCTCCCATATAATCCTTCTCCTCACAATGTCCTTTCACCATTATGTTATATGTATCAGCTTCAGGATCCAATCCTCGGGTTTTCATCTCGATAAACAAACTTCTAGCCTCACTCAGCTTTCCTACTTTCAGCTGTCCCAGAATCAAGCTGTTGTAACTCGTCTTATCCAAAACGATTCCCTTCTCCGTCATCTCCTGCTGCATTTTACAAGCCCTCTCCGTATCTCCATGTATGGCGTAGCAATGAAGAACCCCACTGTAAATTAATAAGTCTGGTTCCAACGTCATCTCTCCGAATATTTTCTCAGTGAGCTCTATCCCCTCCTTGGAGCACGCACCGATAATAAGATGATATGTCTTCAAATTGGGTTTTATTCCTGATCTCTTCATCTCTTCGTACAGCGCGACACATCTTTGTACGTTTCCAGCATGTTCATATCCAGATATTAGCGAGTTATACGTGTAGATATCTGCTTCAAAACCCTTCCTTGAGATTTCGAGAAGCAAGTCTTCAGCTTCTGCGAATTTTCCGGTCATGGACAACCCATTAATGAGGATGTTGTAAGTCACCAAGTTCAAATCTATTCCCATTTTCCGCATCTCCTCAGAAAACCGAAAAGCGTCTTCTATCTTCCCCTTTGAGCAACAGCCATCAATTAGCATGTTATATATCCTTGCATTGGGCGAAACCCCTCTGTCTTCCATGTCCCTCTTAACAATCTCAGCTTCAAGAAGCTTAGAACCTTTGCACAAACAATTTATCAGATTCCCGTAGCTAACTACATTGGGCATCGTCCCGTTGTTTTCCATTTCTTTCAGAAGGTCGAAGCACTTATCGAATTCACTCTTTCTTCCATACCCCCCAATCAAGATGTTATATGTCTCCACGGTAGGAGAAACTCCCTTCAGTTTCATTTTGTTAACCTCTTGCTCAGCATTCTCCATTTCCCCCAATTCACAAAATCTCTTAATCAAACAATTATACGCCAAATGATTTGGCTTCATCCCTTCTTTCTCCATCGCTTGGATCTTCATGCGAGCTCCAGCAAGATCACCTTTTCGACAGTATCCATCAATCATCGTGTTGTAAATAACCTGGTTCGGGACAAGCCCCATGCCCATTTCTCTCCCCAAAATCTCTTCCGCCTTCTCTGTCTTCCCTTCTTTGCACAACGCATTCAACAAAATGCTACACGTATAAGCATTCATTTTCACGCCAGAATCGACGGCTGTCTCATAAACACCCAAAGCAGCCTCAGCTTTTTCGTTACTTGAATAACCATCAAACAGAATACTGAAGGTGAACGCATCAGGTACAAACCCCTGATCCTTCATTTCCTTTAAAACATTCTCTGCATCTTCCACCATTCTTGCATTAAACATCCCCTTGAGCAGAGTATTGAATGTAACAAGACTCGGATCAATGTTATCCGATTTCATGAGTTCTCTCACCTTGAAAGTCTTCTCAGGATTCCCAGCTTTGCAATATCCATCGATCAAGGTGTTATACGTTATCAAAGTGGGTAACAATCTTCTTTTAAGCATTTCGTCGAACAACTGCTCTGCATCCTTCATCCTTCCCGTTTTACACAACCCGTCGATAAGGACGTTATATATAAACACAGTGGGAGAGATTCTGTCGTGCTTCATGCGATTAAACAGCTCTAAACCCTTACCTAGGTCGCTCAATTTGACGGCGGCGTAAACTGCTTTCCCATACATGAACTTGCTCGGGCGATAATCCGACTCCAGGATATTCAGAAACACATTTACAGTCACTCTGAATTGTTTCGCCTTCCCGAGATGATCGAACAATAGCGTTAACGAATCTGGGCTGGGGAAAATACCTTGGTTCCTCAAGGCGAAGAACAAATCCGTGGCTTCGGAAATCATCTTCGATTCGGTTAGCACGGAGAAAAGCAGATAGGAGAAATCGTTCTTCAACGACGGAGATGATAGGGAGAAGGCAGAGAAGAGTTCTTTGGGCGATGTGAAAGGCGCAGAACCCGACCGAACCAGCGAAGAGAGAACCCCACGCGCCGTTTCAATCCGATTCTGCTGGAGAAGAACTCGGAGAGTCCGCAGTTTCTCGTGTCGATCTCCGTCTCCGGTAACGGGATTCGTAGGCGGGCCTTGTTCGGCTTGGGATTCGGGTTCAGGGTGAGTCGGGTCGGAGGAGGCAGAGAAGAGACGACATGAGCATACCGAGGCAGCAGACTCAGCCAACTTGAACGTGGCGTAACGAGAAGATCTCGAAACGAGTCGTAGGCGAGTCACCATCTTTGGGCTCTCGGAGACGCTCGGCGAAGCGAAGAGTTGAAGACACCTAAAATCTTACTGAATTATTATATCGTCGTCCTTAAATTAAAAACGAAAATTTGCAAGTCAAGTGACCATTTTATTGCTCATTAAATTTACATATTTTTTTGACAATAAAGAAAAATTAGATCAGTTAGTTAGCCCCAGACAAACACAAGCAACAAGTTAACAGAAAAAAACATTGACATGCTTTGCGAAACCCCATGCTCTGCCTAAACAAAGACATCATCTCTGATTCCATGTCACAGAGGCATGCTGATGATGAAGGGGAAATTTGTAAATTTGATGGAAAGTGCAAGAAACGGTTGTTCTTCTCCTCGCAAGGGAAGGAGATTTTCAGCAGAATTGAAGTAAGCTAGGATTTAAGCAAAAATTAAGCAAGGAAGCGTAAAATATCCAACAAATTCTTCAAAGAAAAATACTGTTATAACAACAGTTAATGTGTCGTCGTAACATACATATGGAGAGCTGACTGAGATCTTTATTTGAATTGATATGTAGCTTGATGTACATATACTAAAAGTAAACATAGAGAATATTAATTCAGCACATTACTGAACTGAAACTAAATTGGAGCCCAATGGTTTCGTAGACACCGTCTTCAAACTCAGGAGTTTACCCGAGCCCGGTGGTTTCTCTGTACTATCCGTCGATTTGTTCCTAGAAGCTCTTCTGCCCAACTTCCACGGTAACGAGTTTCTTCGCTCTTCAGCGACGGCGACGGCAATAATCTTCTCCGTTTTCTCCCCTTCCCGACGTAAAAACCGATGAAGCAACAACTCATACGGGGTTCCTCTCTCTTCAGGTTTCCTTGCGAAACAGGTTTCCATAAACTCCCTTGCATCGCAAGGCACACTCTCCGGAATCACTGGAGCTTTACCGTCAAGGAGAGACATCTCGAGAGCATCAGTAGTTCTAATCCCTCGCCATGGAGACATACCTGTATACATCTCCAAAACTAAGCACCCTAACGACCACAGATCTATGGTTTTCTTCGCGACGCCGTCCTTGACGGACTCCGGTGGCATGTAATAAGGCGTTCCAACAAACGGGAAATCGATTTTCCAGTGATCCGGGATTTCTCCGACTTCCAAGGAAAGTCCAAAATCAGAGATCTTCAACTCGTACGAATCTCCACAAGGGAAGACAAGGAGGTTGTCGGGTTTGAGATCGCAATGAACATAACCGTGACCGTGAATCGCAGCCAAACCTTCGAGGATCATACGCGTGAAGTCTCTGATCATCGGATCAGGTAATTTTCTGCCGGCGTAATGGTCCATGAAAGCCTTTAAACTCCCTTCGGATGCGTACTCGAGAAGCAATTTGTAGACTTTGTCTCCTTTGTAGGTGAGACCTTCTTCCAAATAGTCTCCAAAGCATTGAACGATTCCCGGATGTCCTCTGAGTTCGCGCAGAATCTGAAGCTCTCTGTTAAGAGAATCGTAGCCCTCGGCGTAAGAGCTTTTCACGGCGGCGTGAAAGGAGGAGTCGTCGCTTTGAGTGTATTTTACGAGAGCAACATAACCGTAAACACCTTCGCCTAAAAAGTCCACGAATTCTTCTTTCGATTCCATCTTTAATTTTCGAATACACTTTCTCTAGGGCTTCTTCAAGTTCAAATCTGAGTTACAATCTTAGAGGAAATTGAAAACAAAATTGTAGCCAGTGAGAAGATTTTATAGGGTTAGGGCTCTAGTCAGTGACTTATGCACGGCCTCTATGATCTCGAAAAAAAAAAGGAAATTGCAGCAGCGGGAGGGAACAAAAAAAGGAAACTTTTAGAGTTGGGTTTCAAGTCGGCGACAGGTTTTTTTCTTTTCTTTCCTTTTTCTAGCGTTGTACTGTGAGGCTATGTATGTCTTGTCAATTGGGCTTGAAATTGGGCCTTCTTCTTGCCCATTTAAACCGAACCTTTGAGTTTTTCACATGACCAATCACCAATTTGAGTTTGTATATTATTAGACATGCCAACACATGTTTAATTGAAAAATCAAGGGAATGATGAAAAACAGCTATTTAGTTCATCGATCAAAATGAAAATTAATGGAGCCAGAGGGGTGGTTGCCTGGTCACAATAATTTGCTTTTTTTTTGCGTGTTTACCAAAAAATATATTAAAATTTGTAGTTTTGTAAAGAGTTGCCACTTTTTTTTATTGTGTGTACCGATTTTTAGTTTATTCATTTTAACGGGGTTGTGTTGGATTCTCACAACTATCTGAAGTTATTAAAATTGGTGTACCGAGTACATTTGTATCAGACACCTTTTTACAAGATACTTATATTACATGGACACTTCAGTACAGAGGATCAATACTCGAACATGTTAGATACTTGAATTAAAAACCAGTTTTTTTTTTGTCTGGACAGAAAAAGAATAAGTTAGTAATTGTGCAACGTTGGAATTCTTTTTGTCGGTTTTAACGACTTTGGAAATTTGGATGGTCGAGTTAACTACAATTGGTCAACTTAATCAACTAGTTAGATGGTAATATCAAGTTTATTAATTTAACAAAATATCACACATTTAGATAGCTGACCAATCACCAATTAGTTGTATTAGTAATAAAAATATTAGACATGCAAAACACGCGTTAATTAACGGCATGATTGCTTACAACAGCTCTTTAGACTTTAGCAACGACATAATGGAATTGATGGAGAGACAGAGTGTATTTGTCACCCACTAGTCATAAGTCAAAGAAAAATCACGTTTCTCTATTTTTTTATATATATTTTTAATAAATCACTCACCAATTTGGTGTCATATTTCTCTGTGTTGCCTATGTAACCAAACAAATGCACTTCAATAAAAAGTTGCAAATATTTAGTTTATCATTTAATTTATTAAAGTTGGGTTTGATCCTCTCAAACTAGTACCGAAATTTATTAAATTTCGTGTGCATTTGGAATTTGAAATTTGAAATTTGGTTGTACTTGCAATTTTTACAAAATACATAAATTATTCTGACATTTTAGGACAGAGCAGTGTGTTCTGTCAGCTAGCACAAAGGAGTTATTAAACGAATTTTATAATAAATAGGACTTAGGGTTAGATACTTTGACTAAAAACAAAGTTTTGTGTTACATTTATGCCGAAAAAAAAAATGGTTTACATTTTGATCCAACATACGATAGTAATTTTGCTGTGATGCAAAAAGTTAGAAGTTTAGCAATTATTATTTGAGACTTTGGAACTTAAATGGTCTCGATAATACTCCACCATCTTGGCATGTTCAATTTAAAAAGTAGCCCAATAATAATATATTTTCAGAAAAGTCTTGAGATATCTCTCAATCTTTGGACCCGCTAGTGTTTTTGGTTCATGTAAGATCTTCTCGATGCTTTTCTCTTTCCTCTTTCCATGTTTTGTTTTTTAGGTAGTTGGCTTTTCGTATTTGTTGGCTTCTGGGTTTAAGCCATTTTCTCAGGCCAAAAACTACCACAGCCTCTCCTTTTCAGGCTCAGCTGCTAATTATTTGCTTCTTTTTTTCCAGCTTCTTTACCAAATGTTTGAATCCTTCAATCTCTCATAGTTTCTCTCTTTAAAAGCGGTCGTGCTGTGTACTACTATCTCCTAAGATCTTACTCTCTTTTTTTGGGTCTTCTTCAAGAATGAGCTGATATACTCACACAAGAAGAAGATTTTGCTACTGGTAAACCTCATTTCCCCCTCTTTTAGCTCCTTTCTTTTCTCTAGGGAAGTCCAGATTTCTGTTTTTTTCTTTTTTTTTTTCTGGGAAAGTTTACAACTTTCTTACAGATTTAGTAGGAATAAATGATGGAATCTTTAACTTATCTTCCTGTATAAATCTATTGACTTTGTTTTTTTAAAAAAACCTCTGCATAAAGAATTTAAGGTTTTAGATTCCACTTTTTTCCTTAAAACCTAAGAACAGGCGCACGAGTTTCTTAAACCCTTTGTTTACAAGGTCATGTTGTTTGTTATCAAGCCTCTATCTAATAAATAAACAAATCTTATAACTGGTACTTTATCACCCCCACAGTGTTCTTAATCTTGTTTTTTTGGGGAATATCTCAGAGCCATTGTTGTGAAATGGATGCTAGTAGCGTTGGAATGGCAGAACGAAAGAGCACCAATGGAGGAAGAGAAGTTGTTATCAATGTTGCAGGTGAGGAAGCATCTAAGGCTTCTTCAAAGATGGCTTCACCAGAGTCCGAGAGAGCAATGCCCATCAACAGTCCTGAAATCTCTAAGCTTATTGGTAGCCCTAACAAGCCTCCTAGATCTCCAAATCCGAGCAGTGCGGGCTTAACTCAGAGAAAATCTTTTGCGAGGTCGGTTTACTCGAAACCCAAGTCCCGGTTTGTGGAACCATCTTGTCCTGTAGACGCAAGTATTCTAGAGGAGGAAGTTAAGGAGCAACTTGGTACTGCTTTCTCTTTTAGTAGAGGTTCCCCTAATAACAAATCGACCAGGAGTGTCGGGTCAACGACACCGCTAACTCCAAGCAAAGCTGTTGAGGCAGAGAAAGATGAAGATGAAGAGATCTACAAAAAGGTGAAGCTGAGCAAAGATATGCGCAGAAAGATAAGTGCATTGACAATGATAGAGATACCTTTCTTTGTGGCGGTTCTGGGCGCTTTGGTTGCTAGTTTAACCATTGATGTCGTGAAACATCATAACTTCTGGGGGCTAGAAGTATGGAAATGGTGTGTGCTTGTGATGGTTATATTCAGCGGAATGTTGGTGACGAACTGGTTCATGCGTTTGGTTGTGTTCCTCATAGAGACAAACTTTCTCTTGAGGAGGAAAGTGCTCTACTTTGTGCACGGCTTGAAGAAGAGCGTCCAAGTCTTCATATGGCTCAGCTTGATTCTTGTTGCTTGGGTCTTTCTGTTCAACCACGACGTGCATCGGTCACCTGCAGCCACAAAGATCCTCAATGCTATAACCCGGACTCTCATTTCCATTCTTACGGGATCGTTCCTTTGGCTGGTGAAAACACTCTTGCTCAAAATCCTTGCAGCGAATTTCAACGTGGTTAACTTTTTCGACAGGATTCAAGATTCTGTTTTCCACCAATACGTTCTGCAAACGCTCTCGGGTCCTCCGCTTATCGAGGAGGCAGAGAGGGTGGGGCGTGAGCCGAGCACAGGCCATCTGAGTTTCGCGAGCGTGGTGAAAAAAGGAACGGTCAAAGAGAAGAAAGTGATTGATATGGGGAAAGTTCATAAGATGAAGCGAGAGAAAGTTTCGGCTTGGACAATGCGGGTTTTGGTGGAAGCGGTTAGAACTTCAGGTCTCTCTACGATCTCTGACACATTGGATGAAACAGCATATGGCGATGGGAAAGGGCAAGCTGATAAAGGAGAGATTACTAGTGAGATGGAGGCTTTGGCTGCTGCTTACCATGTCTTTAGAAATGTTGCTCAGCCTTGCTTCAGGTGAGAAAACATTATTCATACGCTTCTTCTTTTTTTTTCCCTTCTTTTCGTGTGCATTCTCTAATGGAGATCTCTGGATTTGGTTATTTTCTTCAGCTACATAGAGGAAGAAGACTTGCTTAGGTTCATGATTAAGGAAGAGGTTGATCTTGTATTCCCTTTGTTTGACGGTGCCGAGACAGGGAAGATCACCAGAAAAGCTTTCACAGAATGGGTGGTAAGTCTCTTCAAAACACTTTCATGCTCTTTATTCTTAAAGATAAGCTATGGTTATTTGGAGAAGTGAGGAGTTTCAAATTGCTTATGTTACCAATCGGAGTCTGTGTATTCTTGTGTTGCGTTGCTATTTGATCAGGTTAAGGTGTACACAAGCCGGAAAGCACTAGCGCATTCCTTAAACGACACGAAAACAGCGGTTAAGCAGCTAAACAAACTCGTGACAGCGATCTTGATCGTGATCACGGTCGTCATCTGGCTGCTGCTTCTAGAAGTAGCAACGACTAAGGTTTTGCTGTTCTTCTCCACTCAGCTCGTGGCTCTGGCTTTTATAATCGGAAGCACTTGCAAAAACCTCTTTGAATCCATTGTGTTTGTCTTCGTTATGCATCCTTATGATGTCGGTGATCGCTGCGTTGTGGACGGTGTCCCGGTAAAACTCACCACCAATCAAAGATCAATTGAATGCTATTATGTCTCTGTACTTGATAAAGAAAGAAGTTCACACGTTCATGCGGTTTTTTTTTTCAGATGCTGGTTGAAGAAATGAACCTGTTATCGACGGTGTTCTTGAAGCTTAACAACGAGAAAGTGTATTATCCGAACGCGGTTTTGGCCACGAAACCGATAAGCAACTACTTCAGAAGTCCGGATATGGGAGAAACAGTGGAATTCTCAATCGCATTTTCGACACCAGTCTCCAAGATCGCACATCTCAAAGAAAGAATCGCCGAGTAAGTTAGCCTTGACTCATTTGAAACAGTTTGGTTTCGGTTGGATTAGTTCCAGATCAGATCTTGAAAGAGTTGTTGGTTTGGTTTGAAACAGGTACTTGGAGCAGAATCCGCAGCATTGGTCACCGATACACACGGTGGTGGTGAAGGAGATAGAGAACATGAACAAGCTGAAGATGGCTCTATACAGCGACCACACCATCACGTTTCAGGAATACAGAGAGAGGAATATCAGAAGAACCGAGCTTTCTTTGGCGATTAAGAAAATGTTGGAGGATCT
This sequence comes from Alliaria petiolata, assembly GCA_020283515.1. Taxonomy (NCBI): domain Eukaryota; kingdom Viridiplantae; phylum Streptophyta; class Magnoliopsida; order Brassicales; family Brassicaceae; genus Alliaria; species Alliaria petiolata. The sequence goes on along the minus strand of JAHZTW010000001.1, from coordinate 165,450,906 downwards.
TGACATCGATTACACTCTCCTTCCTCAACAAGTTCATCTCACCAAAACCAACAAAAATTGAAAAAACCGGTTTGGTTTTCTTATTAAACCGTTATTTTAAGATATTATCTCAGTCGTTGCGGTACTGTTTTGTTTTAGACTTTTATTATTTAGAGTAGAAGATGAATTCTATATTCCGAGCTCTAGAACCTACTCAAGCCAAATTCAATATTTTTAAGATTAAATCTATATTTCGAGTTTTAAACAACGGTGGAGATTAACACTAACGCTCCATTGTAAGTCTAAGAATCACGATCTCGGTGTCAAAACTCTCGCACCGGATAGTTCTTGGTCATTTAGTTTTAGACCAAATATATTTGGAACAACGCTCTTCTTTTGTCATTTTTTGTGGGCTCGAGAATCACATTGTTTTGATGACTACATAGATGGTGTTCGTAAGGCCATGCAGATTTAACCAAAAGACCAATGCATTTGACCTATGTTATGATTGGAGAATAAGTAATTACATGTATATTTTTTTTCTTCTTTATTCTATTATTTTTCTACAAACCTGAATTTCTTTGAAAAATAATGATAGATTTGGTTAAAATCCGATAACCATACAAAATTATCCATATTAGATTAGATTTCCTTTTGGATACTATATATATCATTCGTAAACCGAAAATTTGGAAAAACGAAAAACTTGAAAACAAAATCAAATTGAAATCTCGAGTCCACAGAAATATATATTTATTTTTGACCAATGCATAAATATTGATATTCTACCATAACCGATATTTTGGAAACAAAATCCAATATCGTTATGTCATCAAAGCCTTCTTATACATATATATATAATATACCAATACAAATGAAACAAATAGTATTCAGCAGGTACATACACGCATAATTTAGAAAGATGGCAGCAGCAGTAATCCAGAAAATCTATGTGGTGGTAGTTATACCTCTACTAATCCAAATAGCTCTCTCACAAGTGGAAACCATTGCTTCGGATTTTGATCTTAATTGGTCTACTGTTAAAACAGAAGTGAAGATCACGAATCGCCTCGGCGATGGTTCGACATTAAACCTCCATTGTAAGTCCGCAGACGACAATCTCGGCCTCAAATTTCTCCCCCCGAATAGCTCTTGGTCATTTAAGTTTAGACCAAATTTTTGGGGGTCGACACTGTTTTCTTGTCATTTCACATGGCCTCGACGACAATCAAGAAACTTTGATATATACGATGATAGCAGAGATGGTGTTCGTAAGGGTATTCCATGTATCTACTGTTTTTGGGATATAAGCAAAGATGGGCCATGCAGGTTCAACGAGATAACTGATGCCTTTGATATATGTTATTACTGGAATGGAGTTCAAAAAGAATAATTTTTAATACTCCTTCCGTTTTATATTAGTTATCATTGTTTCACATATATGAATAAAACATTTAAATTTTATGTTTTATCTTTTATTAATACATTATTTCATTTCACATCATTAGTTAATAAGCTAATAAAATAAATATAAAAATAGATTTTTTGCAAAATTTTGCATTGAAAACGTAATAAAACAACTAATCTGCAACAAAAATAATAATCCTGAAACAACAACTAATATGAAAGATAATATTATTTTTCTTACCTTTTTAGAACAGTGCATATCTGGGCCATGCAAAATCTCATAGCATTCTAATGAGCCTAATGGGCCACACAGAGTTTTGTTCATTAATTTGACGTTTTCCTTGTCTTGTGATTAATATGATTCTGAATTAAGTGTGCGAAACTGATCCCCTAAATGCTGCGGAGCCTCGAATTTTAAAAACAAAAATGTTCTGATTCCAAACAAAAATACTGTCTACGTACTAACACCTTTTTTTTTTTTTAGTAACTAGTACTAACTACCACTGGATCTATAAATTATTTGAAAACATTGAAACGAAATTCTTTGTTAATAATACTATACTACTAACCCCTTTTTAGTTAGTTAATTACTATGTTCTTAAATATTATGTGCTCGAGATTAGGTTTGATAGCATTGAAACGATATATTCTCCAACTAGTGATGGTAATAATTTGTTACATAATTACTTTCACTATATATTCAGATTATATATATATATAATCTTGTTTACGTGATTACTGCTTACGTATTAAGTAGTACAAAGTAATCATGTGATCTTTTGAACTTTCAGTTTACATGCTCAAAGTGATACATCGCTTTGGTCCTACAAAACCATGTCGTGCTATTCACTTATAGATCATTTTCCGTTTGTTTAATGGCACTTATAGAACATTATTAGCTCCTCATTCAATTACTCAATTTAAATGTAAGGTTTTTTTTTTACTTGTTCGATCCAAAGCTACAAATTAATAATTAATCAAAATATATATAGATTAAAGACCCATAGGCATATATATAATATATCTAACCTACTATGCAAAATATTTTATTTTATATTACATCATCAAAATTCATCAATATTTAAACATTTGAACATCTTAATTAAAATAAGAATTTATCTTCCGCACTTGACGAGACTAACAATGAGCTTTAAAAAAAAAATTGTAACTAAAGTTTCCAATAATACTTTTTTGTAGCTAATTATACATTGTTATTGACAAAGTATTATTGCTAATTATACTCGATAATTTAAATTTCATGGTATAATTAGCATAATACTATGTTAATCACTTAACAAGAGCGTTTACATCCCCGACGGGGAAATTGGTTTTTTCATACATTAACACTTGCATTAAATTCAGTTTATACACGAACTCTAAAGTTGGTTCAATTCATACATCAATTCAATTTTTTTATCATTTTATACACAAACTTCAAAGATTCCGTCAATTCATACATTTATCGTTGAACGATGATGACGTGGATGACACATCATCATTTATGTTGACACGTCATTTTTTTAAAAAAAAATGTTTTTATATTTTATTTTAATTATTTGACATAATAATTATTAAATAATTATAAACAAAAATTAAAAAAAAATTTGATATTACAAAAATATTCAAAAATCATAAAATATTAAGTATACTTTATTTAAAATATAATTATACTCTCATATCATAAATAATACAACCGTTTTAAAATAATAAAAAATTGCGCAATTTAATTTAACGTAAATTAGTATGTAAGTTATTTTTTAATCCACCACTTATTATGATACAGTCATATAATATCACATTTTGTAGATTAGACAATTTCTGTCTCTTATACACATCTAGATGTGTATAAGAGACAGGTTTGAATCAAATCTAGTTTTAATTTTAATTTTGTCGTGCACGGATATTATTAAAAAAATGACACACACTTAACTATGTTAAATTAAATTGTGTAAGGATTTTTATGTTAAAACGGTGTCCCTTTGATGGAACATTTTGTTGAACCTCTCAAATATTGTGTTGAGACTCTCATATATATAGAGAATTTTTGAGAACATAATTATGAACATTGATGGCACGTTAAGGGTTTGGTAGCATTAAATTTTAACGAGATCAATCTTGTTTTTTTTATAGGTTTGGTTTTTTAATATTGAACATAATTTTATTTTTTTCGTAGGTTTAACAGAATTAAAAAATCGTTTTAAACCAAACCTACGAAAAAACAAACCTACAAAAAAAATAAGATTTATCTCGTTAAATATTTTTAAATAAAGTATACATAATATTTTATGATTTTTGAATATTTTTGTAATATTAAAATTTTATTTTTCAATTTTTATAATTATTGAATAATTATTATGTCAAATAATTAAAATATCATAAAATATTTTTTTTAAAATATGATGTGGCGACATAAATGATGATGTGTCATCCACGTCATCATCGGTCAATGATAAATGTATGAATTGATGGAATCTTTGAAGTTTGTGTATAAAATGATAAAAAAAAAAATAGAATTGATGTATGAGTTGAACCAACTGCAGAGTTCATGTATAAACTGAACTTAACGCAAATGTTCATGTATGAAAAAGCCGATTTCCCCCCCCCCCCGATATGTCACATGTGCTACCAATGCAATATGTGTATCTGTATATTATTCGTGTATCCCTCATCCAATGATCTTAATACAACATAATTTACTTAAATTCATTACGTATTATGTGCAATCATTAGGAGTTTGAGGGAGTATTGTTGTGGGCAGATACATGGCACGATCTTTGATTTAAGAATTTACTTCGTTAAATATACTTAGTTGTTGATTTGGTATCAAGAATTGAGCTTTCTTAGCGGAAATAATTTAATCCGCCGCATAGTTGAATAAAAATACTGTTGACAAAAAAAATTTGAACAAAAAGCCGATTTTCATTCGAACTATTTCGTTTGTTTGACTTTTTGTTTTTATAGTAACATTTTGTAATTAGTCCAAAAAAAAGAGTAACATTTTGTAATGATAAAAAACAATTATATTAATAATTATCTTGATAAGTATCTTTTCTACTACTATTTTTTTTTTTATAGTTACAGATTAGCCACAAAAATAACTACGAAGACATTCATATAGTCACGATTCTATAACTACGAAAAAAAATCATAATTTTTTTCGTGATTATAGAATCGTAACATTTTTTTTTATCTATGGGCTTTTTCATAATTTTTTGTGACTTTTCCCTTGACAAAACTTACATATACATTACGGAGAAAAATATAAGTATTATAGGAAACGAGACATGCATGGTGTATAGTTTGGAGTGTGAATATTCTTTTTCTAAAGAGTTATGTCTTAGTTTGGATATATATAGCTATAAAATTAAATTTTAGAGTCGACATTTTTTAATATTTAAGTTAATATCATAAACGTTACAATTTTACGTACATTCATATCATAAACGTTACGATTCTACGTACATTCAAAATTTCTGATATAAATTTGTAAACTGAAATATATTTTACAATGACATATAAAGTTTTGATACTTTTCCTGCAGTCATTTCAATTTAGTGTTTAGGAAACCCTGAAAAACTTGGTTGATTTATCCTCTAATTTACTATGGTGATCTCTTTCATTAATGTGCTAAGAATCACTTGATTTCATTTGATGTAAGGGTTGATCTCTAATTGGAGAAGCTTGCAATACTTACCATTCGGTTATGCATATTACCTTGAAGTCTCTTTTTGTTTTTTTGGCTTTCTTACAAACGTATACTGAAAATTCACTTACATTAGGATACACATTTAAATTTCTATAGGCTAATAAAGTATATAACTTTGAAATTCTGACCGAGAAAACTTCTCAGAAAAATGTAAATCACTAACAAGTCATTATTTAAAACTTACCACCTGAATCTAAGATTTACACTTAAGTTTGGTATCAGCAAAATATCATGTAGCCTACTATTGCAAAGCAATATTTAAATTAAAAAGGAATCAACCTCAACAATTTTAAACCAAAATATATAAATCAAAATGACTTGACATGGACCATGTGTACGTGCGACCGTGCGTGTGATATATATATTTGTTTACGTAAATTCGAGAGAAGTAATGGAGAAGATTGTAATCGGAACTTTTAAAGATGATCAAAGTGAAAAAGAGAGAAGTAAAGCAAAAGCTCTCGACTTTCTCTGTTCCCATGGAAGCATCACTACTTCATGTTCATCCATCGCTACAATCCTTTTACTTTATTTTAAAATTACCCTTTTTTTTTGGCAATTTTATTAAGCTTTAATATGTCCATTCACGATCCTCTTCAATCACCCTTTGCTTCTCATTTGGATATCGAATTTCTCGATTCTCCCTCTTTCTTTTCTTTTTATACACAACAACAAACACTTTCATATATCATAGATTCTATGTCTTATTAATTAACACGCTTTATGTACACATAAATTTTTATATTTGAAGCTGAATTTTATCTACAAAATGTTAAGTACTAAAATATTAATATATATATATATATATATTATTTAAACTTAAATATTTGTAAAACAATCTTTTGTGTAAGAAAATTACAAAAAATGCTTTAGTATAGTATCTACAATATGTTAAGTACTTTAGCATTTGAAGAGACCAAAACAAAATGTTTTGGGTAAAATTATATGGACGAGTATAGGTAGTACATAACTATTTTAAATATAAAATAAAGCTTTTTAAATAGAGACAACCGTACATCTACATGAAACACTAGCTGAACCAATGTACTAGCGTGTTTTTTTCATATTTTTGAATGGTGACCAAGTACATTTGATTTTATAGTTCTGCTGCTGTAAATTTCCATTTCACCGTGCAAGCCTTCATCATCTTTGAGTTTTTGTAAATTGCTAAATCAAATGTGTAAAGAGATGAAAAAAAAAACTCAGTTTCTTTAAAAGTGTTTGCATTGATTGATGAAAATTTGGATTAAAGCATGTGATAGATACATAAAAAAAGAGAAAGTTGGTAGCTTGGGTTTTTTCCTTTGGGATCGTCAATCACTTTATCAACTTATCATATTATCCTCCACAAATCATTTTTATTTTACTTTGCACGTAACAGATCCCTCTCAACCAAAATTCTCTACTTTTACAATTCAGTAATCGGATAATTAATTAATTTGGATTAATCAAGTTATAATAGGACCTGACTAGAATATTTTTCATTCAAAAAAACGATAGAATTACCAAACCCCAAAAGTTCATGGTGATTGTAAGAATATTATAAATTGGAATATTAAATTCTTAAGTAGTTTAATAGCATCTTGAATATGAATTATATCGAGTTTAAGAAAACTTAGCACAATTTTGTTTGGTAGAAAACTAGAAATAGTTAAATGCTTATTATTATTTATTTTATTTTAAATAGTTAAGATAACAATTAAAAAATAAAATGACGTTATGAGAAATATTATGATTGGATCAAGTTTATTCACGACATATATAGTTACAAACTAAAACACAACAGATGTGAAGAATCACATGAGATTTCTTTTTTTTTCAACAATCACATGGGATTAAATAAAAAAAAAACGAAAATCTAAAGAAAAGTAACAAAACACACACACACATAAAGAGAGAAAAAGCTAGCTTCACAAGATCAAACCAGCAAAAGTGGTTTCATACACAGGAAGTTCGTCTCCGTACAGATTATGATGATTATTTCCAACTAAATCCAGCTCAAACAAATCCGAACTCGAATCACTTGCAACATCATCATCATCATCATCATCCTCATCTTCATAATCTTGATCGTAATCATTATTCTTGACCAAACTGTTTTCATGGTTCTTGTGATAGTCTCTCAAAAACTCTCTCGCAATTTCCTCCACCGATCTCCTCCCTCCATCTCCCACAGTCTTCTTCACCGACTTTCTGATGTATCCGTTACTGAAATAATCTTCTTCTTCTTCTACGTAGATGGAAGATTTCTCGACATAGGATCTGCTCTCGGGGACGGCAACATTGACCGGAGAAAATCTAACGCTTCGTTTGATACGGTCAGATGATTTCTCGTTGCCTTTGTTCAGACACGACCTAGAGAAGGAAGAAGCTGAAGAACACGTAGTAGATGGATAGTAATCAGATGGTTTCCTAAAAGCAGAATCGTCGTAACTCGTCTTCCTCGGATAACTCTTAACCGCCGTGGAGGATTGTTTAGAATTGTTGTTGCTAAACAGCGAATTGATGAAATTAACGATTCGTACTCCTGGTGAAGCTGGAGTTTTGGGTTTCTTGTGATAACTCGAGCTCTTCGCGGATCTTATCATTCTCGTATTTTCCCAATTCTCATCGTATCTCGTAATCTTCGGAGCGTCGGAGGCGTAATCGTAGTCGTCGGAGACTCGGATTGCCCTGTTTTGGTGAAACAGAGTTTTGTCCTCTGTTTTTCTTGGTTTTGATTTCGAAGGACCGAAACATAATGGCCTTGAAGAAGATATCTTCTTAGCGTGATTTAGTTCGGTGTCGGAAGATGAGAAAATACTGGAGTTGGAATCCGAGGAAGAGGACACAGAGCCGAGGAACCGATCTCGGTGGATTTTCCTGTCAGGAACCGATCTGGTTACGCTGATGCTCTGTTTTTTGGTGGCGTTAACAGAGCCTGCATAAGATTGGGTTTTGTGGGTTTTAGGATCGATGGAATTGTAGATTTCATCGAGGAGAGTGGAGGAGAATGACGGGTTTCTGGATTGGGTTTTGGATCTATGCATTATTTGGTCAGAGAAGCTCGACAAAAAAAAAGGGATTTAGGAAGAAGAAGAGACAAAAGAAGAGAAAGAGAGATTATGTCTCTAGCTGTTTTGTTTTGTGTTCTTTTTCTTTCTCGGAAGTTGTAGAGAAGAAGAAGAAGAAGACGACGAATGAAAGAGACGAGAGAGGGAGAGACACGACTTATATACTATAAGTTGGTGATCTCGGCGCGTGTTGTTCACTTATGCTATGACTAGATGGACCACACAAGTGCCATTCTTTCATTATTTTATGTATGCATGTACCTAAAATATTTTGTCCAAATAACCGTTTTATGTCATTTTCCTCATAATGCGAGGAACTGAGAGTTTTCATATTGAATTGATCTCGATTTTTCCTATACATTGGATCTCACATTTTCATTAAAATCCGTAAATCTGAGTCAGTTGTGGTTGTTTTTATTTTATAAGTCTAAATACTAGAACCTGATTAAACCCAACGCTATGAGATATCAAATTTGATTGGTAACGCAAAACATTACCAGCGATACATTTTATAACGTTTTAATAGTAACTAATCACAAAACAGTATTGAAAGCGTTACTAACAGTATTATACTCAGTTTTTTTTGTACAACTTTTGTTTATACCTTTTTCTTACATTTTTCAACTATTTTATAAATCACTATCGTTTATTCGCTAAAAGGTTTTTTTGTTACTAACAATGTATTTATATTCAAAGCTATTAGACAATGTTTTTTTCTTTCTTTCTTGAAAAGCATGAAAATTTTGATTGTTTGGTCCATAATCTCACACGACTAACATTTATATATTTCAATTTTAAAAATAATCCTCATTCCCAGATGAGGTTTGAAAGTATTAGATAATATTTTATCAATAAATCATTCTTTCAACTATATATATGTTGAGTAAAAAAAAACTCTTGTAAGACACGAAGCCTTTTGACTCAATTCAATAAATTTTGTTTGGAAACACTATTATGTCAATTCAAAACGATTAAACCATACACCATGGCGGATTGTCTCATATTGTCTAACCAGATCTGGAGCATATGTGGGTTTTGGAAAAGGATGTGATCAGAATTAACTAAGCAGGCTTTTGATTAAGTAAATAAATAAATGGTAATATGTTTTAACTTTTAAGCAAAGTGACTCTTACACCCACATTGCTCATTGGTTGTCACGACAAGGACAGGTTAAGGAACCGTACTTGTTTTGCGTCTTTTTCAGTCTCACATGCTTCCTTCCTTTCTTGTTCCTTCGTTGTTCCTTGTTTCATCAACACTTATGTCTTCTTGCTTCCATTCTATATCTTTGTCACATTTCGGCCGATGTTTTCACCTTAATTACATGATCTCTCATATGATATCACATCCAGTTTCGAAGAATCCTCCCCCCGTAAATATTGTTTCTAGTTGGACCATATATACTTGCACAAAAATAGAATAATACAAAACACCTTTGAATCAAACAAGCGATATAGTACAAAACAGAAACTTATATAAAAAATGACTTCTTGTTTGAAAACATAGATATTTGTTTTTTGTTTTTAATTACGTGTTAGAATATTGTGTTGGTGAAAAAAAAAAAGCGCAATACATAAGTTTTGTATGAAACAGTTACACTACACACACCATATAAACAGATACACTACAGACCTTTTGAATTTTGGTTTGAAATCTTCCGTTTTATATATATATATCAGCAAAAAAAATCATGGATTTAGACCAGTGATTCAATCTCACTATACGCTTTTCGTGGCAAAATTATCTAATTTTCTAGAGGTTTAGAAAGATTTGTGTAGAGCTATTGGTATTTTTTTAGGTTATAGAAAAAGAAGGCAAAAAATGGTTACAGTATTCATTATTCATATATAAAGTTCAAAATAAAAAAAATATGTGAACTCATATATTCGATGGAAATGAATCTTGCAATGGATACAAATACAACTATTAAGTTTTAGGGATGTGTGCGAGACAACAGAAAATAAAGGAAAGAAATCGCACGGGGGAGTCAGAGATTCAGCTGGTCAGGGAGAGACAATAAGGGCTGACACCAAACCATAAAAGAAAGATTCACGCGGTGTTTAGCTCGACTGTGCCCGTGTGGGGGTCCCACACGTGAAGCATTGTTGTGTTTCCCCCCCCCCCCCCCCTCTGCTCTATATTGGGACCCTCGCACGTGCGGCCTCTTCTCCCACACGCGTACGGCACTTGTTCTTTCACAGAGGGGGGGATGGACCACTCTCGCTTATCGGCTTGGGCCACGTGTCTCCTCCAAAGACGAGAACACACACTGTGGATGTTTTCTTCCTGTAAGGTTTGTAAGCTGCATTTTTGTCGTCCGGTCATTTATCATCATTCAACAGTTCTCCACGGATCAACAAAATCTAGTAGAGCCTGACAAAGTATTATGTAATATCATTTTCAAATCTTTTTTTTTTTTATCTATCCACTTGGATGCATTTTCAAAATTGTAGGGATCACATCTAAACAATTACATTACATAATACTTGAGTTGAGTGTTATGCGATGGAGAGAGGTCGAGTACAATTATAAGAATTTAGCTCGACACTAATCTAGCGGTTAAAAATTTATTGTTTTTCTTGTCAAGCATTCATCTTATCATAAGTAGTATATCTCCAGAAAATCTTTCATCGTGAAGAAACCGGTACGAGGATGGCCTAATATTATGGTTTGGCACTCGCTAAAAAACTCACATATGGGCTAAAAAAAATTGAACGCTATTCAATTTATGATTGCAATTCTCTGTTATTTTGATTGCGAATTTAGATCCTTTATACATTATGATCATTATTACTTCATTAGGCATTAAAGTTTATAAGCAGTCAACAACACAAGCTCAGCTCAATAGCCGACATGCCAAGTGGGTGGAGATGATGTTAACTTGAGCAGAACTTATTTATTTTGTTCAATTTAAACTCAAAGGGTCGAGTTTTTATTTATTTCATCTCTGCAAAGTTGCAAAGAAAAGACCGGTCAAGAAGTTGCAAGCAAGTAACCATATTGTGCTCGACTCACAAAATCTAAAGACAATATCTCAGATGTACAAATTCTGCAGCATTCACTTAGAATTCAGGCGCTGTATGTCTACAAGCTGGTACAGATCTCCCCGCCGCTGATTATTCAATGGAAGGCTTGTCCTGAGATGGTGAAACCGAGATTCATATCGTTGATCAATAACGGGATTAAAGAAAAACCCAGGAAAGTTACGGTGCTCTCGTAATTACCTTCGTTGTTCAAGGATAGAGTAATCAATCTCTGCTATGATAATGTCCTCCTCGTGCTCAGTCGTCGCTAGTACTTCTCCAAACTGTCAAATAATTTTACGAGTTTATTGCTCAACTAAAGCTGCATTATCAACCAAATAACACCTAGAAAAGGTCTAATGCTTACAGGCCCAACGAGTGTAGAGTGGCCCCAAGCAGTGTAGCCAGCTCCTGAATCTCTGGCAGGTGAGCATGTCGCAACATATAACTGGATAAAGTAGCACACATAGTTCTATCAACTGCTCCATGGCTTTTGATAGTGTCCATTAAGTAAAACTACCAGAATGCAGAAGAAAATGCTTGTAGTGATAACTCAAAGAGAAATGCAGGTTTCAATTGATTTATCAAAAAATCTCTCAAAACTTGTGTTTCTCATTGAGTCATCAATACTAGTATTTTAACTTGGTTCATGTACCTGATTATCCGTAGCCCTGAAATGGAGCAAAACAGATCGAGTGAGCGTTGTGGTTTTACCCATGATTAACTAAGTCAAGCAATTTAACATAACGTAGTGAATTGTACCTTGCCCTTTGTAGCAATTCCCAATGCAGCGGTCCAGTTGTCATGTTAAATGCTCCTGGGTAGCACAGCAAATGAGCCCCTGAAATTAATAGAGCAAGCATGTGAACGGTGAGGTTCTTTAGAACGCTAATGGACCCGGGAAAGAAAAAAAGTAGGAAGTAAGAAGTCCATTTGGATAAAGCATATAATATAAAGACTCACCTCTCGCAGCATATATCATAGCTAACTCCTGGAACCTGATATCATAGCAGATGCCTATTCCAATACGCCCCACATCTGCAACAGCCAACAAAACCATTATTCTCAAGCGCTGCAACACATTAGAGATTTCTCTTAAGTACTAGAAAGTGAGAGGTGATGTGATTCGTGAACCGCCCTACTAGGACCTCATTACTCATTAATTACATTTCCCAAGTCAAAATAGTTGTCAAGGTCTTAAAAGCATATAAATATTATTGGTGAACAAGTTCTCTTCTCCATGATCATTCATAAACACTAGGCCAGTATGAAAATTAAATCATTTCACCGTTGAGCTAAGAGGGACCCCAAATCTGATTGCCAATTATTTTTTAGATACTAGAGAAATAAGTTAATATAATACACAGAATTTGTTTATGCGTAGCCTGGTAAAGATATTTGGCAAAACCAGACTGAAACCTGTGTCAACGATTGTTGGTGTCTCTCCAGCAGTAAGAGTTTTTGATTCCATAAAAGTAATCTTCCCGGGAATGTCTATATCAAATAAATGTATCTGTAGGCACAAGTCCAAAGAAAATCAAGTACAAACAATCAAGAAAAAGATGTTCTGAGAACTGCTAATATAAGAATGCTCGCTCAAGGCCATCCCGCTCCATTTAAGTCCTTATTCTCCAGGAGGAAGAACTCGAGCCAGAACATAATTTACACATCATTCTTATCACTGATTATTGATTAAGTCTATCTACAAATCTTCTCAACCTTGGACTCAGTATGGCCTTTAATCCTCAAAAGATGAATCAAGATTTTAGCAGTGAGATTTAGCATCCTTTAACAGAGATTCAATGGCCTAAAGCAGAGGAAAGTTCATCTATTTTGTTCTATGGGAGTTTGAAAAGAAAGTTTAGTCTCGAAAAAGCCGAACCTTGCGATGCTTAGCTTTCAGCTCACCATCAGAACCAAAGACACAGCAAGTGTTATACAAGCGATCCCCAAATCTTTCTGGTATAGAGCCACCGATGATTGTAATCTTGAGACGTTTAGAAACTTCAGAAAGCATAGCGGTTGAAGGAGAAGCAGCACCACCTGCATCAATGTCTTCCGCATAAACTGGGAAACTATCATTGGAATACGGACTGTTCCAAATTTCCTGAAACAAATATCCATTGTTTCTTTTTTAAATCCCAGTGAGACGAGATCACTAGCTTATACTTGTCGTAAGTTGTACACACACATTTGAGCTTCGTAACTTTAGAATTGACCTCACAAAGTACTCTGAGCTAAGATTTTTGTGGTATCATCAAAAATTTCAGGCTCAAATTCACGAGAAACTAAAGCATTTCAAAATTTAACAAAAAGCAATGTAATGTGAGCATTGCAGATTGGGACGGAGAAATTGAAGAAGAAAACTCACGGGTAAGAGAACAAGCTTAGCTCCCTTGGAAGCAGCTTCTTCGATGGCGTGCTTCGCGTGAGAGATGTTCCTCTTTTTGTCACTCGTGACAGATAGCTGACACAATCCGATGTTGAACTACAATTTCACAGTGAAACGAAGATCAATCAACCCACGAAAAATGATCGAAAAGCCGAGAAAGCCGAAAGCAGAAAAAAAAGAAGAGAGAATGAGCTAACTTTGGTCAACGGAGGCGCCGGGAGGGGAAGTGCAGAGGGAACTCTGGCTTGTTCGGGTTTGAAAGAGGATGCCATGGAGGAGATGGATTTTAGAGCTGAGGTCGACGAAGATGGGAGATTAGGGAGGAAAACTGATTTGAGGGAGATGAAACGAGAAAGAGGATTAGGGTTTAAAAGAAGAATCTTCGTATTGAGGAGTGACGATGACACTGCCGACTTCATTTCACTTTAGCCGTGTCTGCTGATCGGGTAGATGAAAATGATATACATCCCTTTAAAGCATGTGTGCACATGACTGAATGGTAAGTAAGTAAGTAGGTAACTAAAGTAGCATACAAAGGTGCGGTTGCGGTTCAGCCGTGTTGATTCCAACCGTATAGATGCGGTTCGACCGTTGTTTTATTAAATTGTTTTTACTTTTTTATCAAATAATCAAGTTTGTCTTAGCCGTAATCCTTAGATCGCCCTTATATAGAGTTTAAGCTAAGCAACTTCTTAAGTTTGTCTTAGGCTCTTAGCCACATTTAAATTAGGAATAGTCAAAGTGCGGTTGATACGTTTTATTAAAAAAAAGGTTAATACCAATCAAATCAAAAAAAAATTATATCCAACCATACACCTTAGGTAAAGTCGTACCAAACCGGATAAATAAACTAACGTCTTCCTATTAAAAAAAAATTCCGAAACTGAAGACAATCAATGGGCCTTGGTACTCATAATTTAAAAGCCCACATAAAACCAAAATCACTAAAGGTAGAGATGGCCCACATTTATCCAAAACCAGAACGATCAAGACGCTTCTCGAACAATACGGAAGCGCTTCAAAATGAAAAAATAATCAGTGCCGAACGTTCGCTCTCTCTACATCTCTCTAGAAATCTCCATCTCCACCCCTATTTAAATCTCACAACTCTCTAACAATCTCCATCATTCGAAAGCAATAAACATAAATCGAAGAAGAAGAAAGCAAGAAAGCAGGTGAACGATGGATTTGGGAAGGTTTCCGATAATCTCAATCCTCGAAGACATGCTCGAAGTCCCCGAGGAGCACAACGAGAAGAGCCGCAACAATCCTTCGAGAGCTTACATGATAGATGCGAAGGCAATGGCGGCTACGCCGGCTGACGTCATCGAGCACCCGAACGCGTACGCCTTCGTCGTGGACATGCCCGGAATCAAAGGGGACGAGATCAAGGTTCAGATCGAGAACGAGAACGTGCTTGTGGTGAGTGGAGAGAGGCAGAGAGAGAATAAGGAGAACGAAGATGTGAAGTATGTGAGGATGGAGAGGAGAGTGGGCAAGTTTATGAGGAAGTTTCAGTTGCCTGAGAATGCTGATTTGGACAAGATCTCTGCTGTTTGTCACGACGGTGTCCTGAAAGTGACTGTTCAGAAGCTTCCTCCTCCTGAGCCTAAGAAACCAAAGACTATCCAGGTCCAAGTTGCTTGAGTTTCTGGATTTGTGTTTTGTTCTATCTGTGTTTGTTTAGTTTTCGGGTTTTATTGTAATCGGAATGTGAGAGAGACTGCTTGCGTGTGTTCTAAGATGCAATTAAAGTTTGATTCTCTGTTTTAATCTTTCTACTTGCTGTCAAATTAGTGAAGCTGGTTAAATTAATGAAGGTGGTTTAAGAATTTCTTATAATCAAAGTTCTAGAAATGTCTATGGGCCTATGAAGTGTTTGAAATGTCTATGGGCTTAATATTAAAAATTCTAGAAATGTCTATGGGCTTAATATTAAAAATTATTGTCTGAAGTGTTTTCAGTATCAAGTTTAGAAAATTTGGCAAATTTTAATTTATCTAAATTTTTACTAATTCGGGTAAGAATTGAATCGATGCGTATATCTTAAAAATTCAGAAATTTAGGAAAATTTAATAATTTTTTTTTTGTATAGTTTTATATTGAAAAGAAATAGATATAGAACGAGGATTTTGAGACGGGGTACAGAAAGAGAAGAATTGATGTGGGAGTTCACTCCTTTACAGCAATTGAAAATCGAGAAGAATAGTCAAAAAAAAAAAAAAAAAAAAAACGGTCTGTGATTTCCCGATTAAACAAAAAAAAAAACGTGAATCTAGGCGAGGGTGAAAGAGGCCACCATGCAAGTTAATGAATAATGTAATGTGTTCATTTCATCATTTGGCGTAGATAAAAAAAAGAGAAGAAAAAAACAAAGCGTGGGACCAAAAGTCTCCATCGGCCACCTAACGTCCCACACCGCCAAATATAAGATTCACCAATGTCTGATACTTCCTTGACGTGTTCACACTCCTTTCTCTTTTAGCTTCTCGGTACAATCATTTGAGATCTTATTCTATAATAACATTATTCGGTTCGCCTATAAGATATATGTGTGAACACCCACTTCACAAGTGTGTAACAACAACGTTTACAAAATGTTGTTGACAAAAAAAAAAAAAAAAAAAAGAGTGGTGGAAAGAAATGACCATATCTAAAAACTCATCTTTTCCCAAAACGGAACGTTAACATCTGATGAGAGGGAATCATACGTCATACGTGTATCGTTCTAGGTCTTGTTCCTCATCTCAACATCGATTATCAAATATGATATTTTGCGAACATAACATGAATGTTTCACAGACTTGATTTACGAATAACATGTACCTTTTCTTTTTGGTTAAAGAACGCATAAAATATTATTATGTAAAAATCTAAGAATATATGGAAACTAGCATTTAAAATTTTATTCACCTGCTGATCGATGATCTAATTTTGCGGTCTAGTTCATTTTTTCTATCTAATCTTCTTTGTAGTTGTTCTATTTTTCACCCTAATTTTTCTAATCACTCATTTGGATCTTGTGAATCATTCTGATCAAATTAGGAGTAAGGCCAAAACATGTACACGTTAAGCATTCGAATCAAAATCACCGTGTTGAGACAAGAAGTATGTTTATAAGAAACTTACAACATACTAAAATTATACAAACTTAACTCCTTTTTTTATATCTATCATTAAACGTTATATGTACATCATATATATAGAGAATTTGTTTTTTTCTATTATTGTTGCCTATTTACATTGCTTTCATTAGAATATACAATAGAAATAACAATTTAGTTTGATGATTTTTTTTTTTGTAGAATTATAGTTACTGCTACAAATGCTCTGCTACCAAGCCCCAATTAGTGTGAACGTTCAACAATTAGTTTGAGGTTTTTCTACAACAAAGATATTTTGATATAAAATATTATAGCCATCTGTTTAGTACTGATGAATTCATTTCACAAAGTCACAAGAGTAAAAATATTGCGACTACTTTTTTTTTTTGAAATAGCGAGTTCACATTGTCAAGTAGCAGAACATATTAACTGATTATGCATCTACCTTTTTTAATATAGTTTAGTCTATATTCATAAGTAGCACAACATAGTGATTTTAGCAACTCCACGCAGTGTGAATGCTAAATTTTTCATCTACAATTTATAAAATTATGAACGGCCACCAGAAATTGCTAAAATAATTTGACAAACATTCAACAAGAAATTGATAAGTCTGTACTTTATTGGACATGCTTAGAATAGTGACAACAAAATAATAAAACGTTTTTAAGCAAATGATAAAGAATAATTTGATTGTTCGATCATGATCAAAGAAGTTTGCTTTCAGATATAGCTTAATTAAGAATAACCAAGTTCACATAGTTTGCAGGAAAATTTTGGCGTCTTTCCCTGTACTGCTGTCTAAATTAATGCGAAAAAAAAAACTAAAGAATGTAAGAAGAATAAAATGAGTAACAAATAATAATAAGAATTTAAAATAATATTGGAAAAGAAAAAGAGGTGTCCTAGTAAAGTCAACTTGCGTGTTCACACTCGACCCACAAGGTTCTCATCCCAAAATTTCTTCAGATTTCTATTTATGAACCAAAAAAAGAAATCTTCTTCTCCAATCCAAATTAAAAGACCTTTTCCGAAGCAAGCTCACAAAAACGTGAAAGAACACGACTTCGATGAAAGCCGCCTCCGCCGCCGTTTTCCGGAAAGGAATCGACGAAGACGGAGACGAGGAGGAAGAAGAGGTCTGTAATGTCTTCGACGGCGAGGTAGAGAGCCAGACGACGTCGTCCAAGAGAAGCCACGACACCAAAAAGCTCAAGGGATTTTTCACTTCCTTGCTCTTGATGGAGGAGCACGAGAAGCAGGACCAGGAAGCTCGGAACGCTGCTTCCCGCCGCGATATGTCCGATTTCCAGTCTAATTACCGGAAAAGAGCGAGAACCATGTCCGATTACTACTCCGATCTCAACGATTACTACGCCGACGCCGAGGAAAGCGGCGATATCAACCGGAAGAAGTCACGCCTCTCACGCGCCGTCGCTTCCGTGTCTGCTGCTGCGACTGAGTGTTCGGAGTTGGAGGCGGAGAGCAGCGAGATCACCGGATCCGGATCGATTCGCGGTACGGGTACGGGTCAGCAGAGGCGGTTATGGGTTAAGGACCGGAGCCGAGCGTGGTGGGAAGAGTGTAGCCGATTGGATTATCCAGAAGAGGATTTCAAAAGAGCGTTTCGAATGTCCAAATCGACGTTTGAATTAATCTGCGAGGAGCTGAATTCGGCGGTTGCGAAAGAAGACACCGCCCTGAGAAACGCGATTCCGGTGCGGCAGCGAGTCGCGGTCTGCATATGGAGATTGGCCACCGGAGAGCCACTCCGTCTCGTCTCCAAGAAATTCGGTTTAGGAATCTCCACTTGCCACAAGCTTGTTCTCGAGGTATGTAAAGCGATTAAAGATGTTCTAATGCCCAAGTACCTTCAATGGCCAGATGACGAGTCTCTGAGAAACATTAGAGAAAGATTCGAATCGATCTCGGGTATTCCAAACATTGTTGGCTCCATGTATACCACTCACATTCCGATTATAGCTCCTAAGATCAGTGTAGCTGCTTATTTCAACAAACGGCATACCGAGA
Source organism: Alliaria petiolata (assembly GCA_020283515.1). NCBI lineage: Eukaryota > Viridiplantae > Streptophyta > Magnoliopsida > Brassicales > Brassicaceae > Alliaria > Alliaria petiolata. Next base: position 165,432,211 of record JAHZTW010000001.1, on the reverse strand, counting down.
GGAACCAGAAGACTTCATATTCAATCACAATCCAAGCAGTTGTGAACCCGAAAGGCGTTTTTACTGACTTGTGCATCGGATGGCCCGGGTCAATGCCTGATGATCAGGTGTTGGAGAAGTCGTTGTTATACCAGAGAGCCAACAATGGAGGTCTTTTAAAGGGGCTGTGGGTCGCTGGTGGGCCCGGTCACCCGCTGTTGGACTGGGTCTTGGTTCCGTACACGCAGCAGAACTTGACATGGACGCAGCACGCGTTCAACGAGAAGATGAGTGAGGTGCAGAGAGTGGCCAAAGAAGCTTTTGGGAGGTTAAAAGGACGGTGGGCGTGTCTGCAGAAGCGGACTGAGGTGAAGCTGCAGGATTTGCCTACGGTTTTGGGCGCGTGCTGTGTGCTTCACAACATATGTGAAATCAGAGAAGAGAGGATGGGTCAGGAGCTGATGGTTGAAGTGATTGATGATGAGGTTTTGCCTGAAAACGCATTGAGATCGGTTAATGCCATGAAGGCGAGAGATACTATCTCACATAATCTATTGCATCACGGACTCGCGGGTACTTCTTTCCTATGAAAAAAAAGACTATGGAAATGTTCTTTTTAGTTTCTCCTCCTATATGATAAAACTAAACTCACTTTGATTCTTTGGTTTATGCATATTGTATTGTATTATGTATTAGATCACAAATGTTATATGAGGCAATAGAAGAAACTTACATTATAAATAATATATATACACATACGATAAGCAAGAATTCTTTTAAAACAAGAATGTATACAGCTCAATGAGATTTCATTCTCTGGTGGTTCAATTGAAAATTAGTGTGGAATGTGAGATGAGCCAAACAAGGTTGGTTTGTACCCTTTTTTGTGTTATGGTGCTTTGAAAAAACGACATGTTTTGATGCTACTTCGGTGAAAAACGACACGCATTTCATATTGTTGCTAGTAGTCTACAGAGTACGTCACTCGTTTGTCTAGTGGCTCTTACTCAGCGAGCGACTCACCAATGACAGCCACTCTTTTTCGGACCCACCAATCAGAGGCAAACCAACATTGAAGGGAAATTAGGATCAATAGCCAAAAAAAAATTATAATTCATGAACTAACCAAAAAAAAAAGTGGACGTGATATTCTCTGAATAATCTGTATTAATGCCACTTCTGTCATTGTTTACATACAAGTCACATATTCTTTTTCTTCTAACTTTTTGTTTTTATTTTTTGTTATATAATTCTTTTCACCCCCTTTTATTTCGTTTGTTTTGTATCTTTTCAGTAAAAATAACTTAAATCAAGTGATTAAGTTGGTAAAAAATATACATTTTTCACATATACCATGATTTAAATTTTCTCAAACAGGTAGATTTCTTAAAAGTATAAAAAAGTATAAAAAAATTTCTCAAACAATATTCAAATAGTATAACAACTCCTTGTTTATGGTTAGAAGGATAAAATGGTGAAAAAACAGTGTTTTTAACTATTGTATTAAATCTCCCATAAGCATGGCTATATTCTTATAAATGTGTCACAATATAGTTATTTGGCAAATTGACACTTAATTTAAACCAAAGTAATATAAAATGGTTTTACTTTAATGTTTTTATAATCATTTTTATTATGCTTATTTATTTTTAAACATATTTAGATCCGCATATCCATTAAAATTATCATCATTTCTTCGTTCGTGTTTTCCCATTAAACATAAAGACAAAGATAAAGGAAAAAAAAAAGAGATTTTGTCCCAAAAAAAAAAATATATGAGAGGAAGATATCAAAAAATTATCTAGCCACATTTATTTGATCAATCTAAATGATGTCACTCTTTAATACATTAGAAACTCTGGTAAATGAAATATTAGATGATTACACTTTAAAAATTAGTAGGATATTAAAAATTCGATAATTACATAAAGTTTTTTCCAACTCAAAATTTTGATATTATCTAAAACCCAAGCCCACAATGAAGAATCCTTATCCATTTTATAGCAACAGAAATTTATTAAAACCCCCCACGAAAAAAAGAGTGGAAGAAATGGAGAAACCATCCCCTTAAAAAAGAAAATTTAAAAAACAATGGTTGATATAAATGTTGACTCCCGCTAATTTCTCTGATTTTTTGTTCCAAGGAAGAAAGTTAGTTAATTAGTCTTCGAGCGTCTCACCCATTGAAACAGGAAGAAGAGAGGAGAGAAAGTTAGAGAGACCAGAGAAGAAAGCTTACCATCTTCTTTCCTCTTCCTTTTCTCTCCTCTCTTCTTGTTCCCAGACACCATTAGCTCTGGTGACCCCTGCAATATTATTATTATCACAATTTTTTTTGTTTATTAAAATTTTGTTGGGGTTTTCAGAAATTCTCTGTAGATCGATTGATAAATGGCGCGTTACTCATCGGACGATGGGCATGCGCCAGTGAACTCGACGGTGGTCGCCATTGACAAAGACAAGAACAGTCACTACGCTGTTCGTTGGGCCGTCGATCATCTCTTCAATTTGATCAACAACCCCAACATGATCCTAGTCCATGTTCGTCTTAAAAATTCAAACCGTAGGTATCTTCCATCCTCTAACAAAACCCAAACTGTATCTTCTAATTTGGATAACCCAAAGATTTGTTGTTGCAGATGGAGATGATGAATTAAATCAGCTTTTTGTTCCGTACAGAGGGTATTGTGCGCGGAAAGGGGTATGATTGTGATTCCCTTTTCATTCATTCAAGCATTTCGTCGAGCATTTGCTATGCATATAATAAAAACTTGATTTTCTTTGTGTTTGCGTTCTCTAGATCTCAATGATGGAGGTTATTCTGGAAGATACCGACGTCGCGAAAGCGATCCTGGATTACGCTAACAATAACCTTGTGAACAACATCGTGTTGGGATCATCCTCAAAGAACCCATTCGCTAGATCTCTCAAGTTCACTAAATCCCACGACGTTGCAGCTTCCATTCTCAAATCAACCCCTGAGTTTTGTTCCATCTATGTCATCTCCAAAGGCAAAGTCCAGTCTTCACGAACAGCTCAAAGGCCTATCACCAATACGCTTGTCCCACCTCGTGCACCATCATCTACATTTCACCTCCCAAATCTACCTGACCCTGACCAAGATCCCTTACCTAGGTATAAACCACCATACTTTCTTCTCTTATATATATATATATGTATATGTTGTTTTGGTCAATCAACAAGGCTTTAAAAATCTGCTCTTGAGACATTGTAGGGGCCAGCGTAATGCAAGAAACACAACTCCAGAGAGGTATCCTCATGATAATGGCTTCAAAGCAGTGAGAGAGAGGTTCAAAAGCCCTACGAATGGATCATTGGACTTTAATCATGAGTTTAACCAGCCCAAGGGTCAAAAGAACTCTGTGGGACGTAGTTCGTTTTCTGATGAATCGGATGTTGGTTCTCTCATGATGGGCTCCATTGACCTGACTGCTCAGAATTTTGAAATCATTGGTGCATCTGGTTCTTCTGATGAATCAGTTTCGCAAGCAACTGTATGTTAACGGTAGATAGATAAGTTTATGATGATATATCGGGTTCAAAGAAATAAGATTAGTATGAACTAAATGGTTGGATGCTTATTTGCAGAGAGATATTGAAGCTGAGATGAGAAGGTTAAAGATTGAGCTCAGGCAAACCATGGACATGTACAGCTCAGCCTGCAAAGAAGCACTTAATGCGAAAAAGAAGGTAAGAAATATAGGTGAAGCAGAGCTATAGTTGATGAGGATGTTTCTTGCTCCATATCTAATACTTTATGGCTCTCGTTTTTTTCTGTAGGCGAATGAGCTTAATCAGTGGAAAATGGAAGAAGCTCGAAGATTTGAGGAAGCTAGGAGTGCTGAAGAGGCAGCCCTGGCTGTTGCAGAGATGGAGAAGGCCAAGTGCAGAGCTGCAATGGAAGCAGCTGAGAAAGCGCAGAGAATGGCGGAATTGGAAGGACAAAGAAGGAAGCAAGCAGAGATGAAAGCGAGAAGGGAATCGCAGGAGAAAGACCGTGCTCTTAGTGCTTTGGTACAGAACGATGTCCGGTACAGGAGATACTCTATAGAAGAGATTGAAGAGGCTACTGACAATTTTGCGAACAACAGAAAAATAGGAGAAGGCGGATATGGACCAGTCTATAAAGGCACACTTGATCACACTCCTGTTGCCATTAAAGTCTTGAGACCTGATGCTGCTCAGGGAAAGAAGCAATTTCAACAGGAAGTCGAGGTTCTAAGCTGCATCAGACATCCTCACATGGTTCTTCTCCTTGGTGCGTGTCCGGAATATGGGTGCTTAGTGTATGAGTTCATGGAAAATGGGAGCTTAGAGGATAGACTCTTTCGTAGAGGAAACTCGCCGCCTCTTTCATGGAGGAAACGGTTCCAAATAGCAGCAGAGATCGCCACTGCACTCTCCTTCCTTCACCAAACAAAGCCAGAGCCTCTGGTTCACCGTGACCTAAAACCTGCCAATATACTCTTAGATAGAAACTATGTGAGCAAGATCAGTGACGTTGGATTAGCTCGGTTAGTCCCCGCGTCAGTGGCTAATACCGTCACGCAATACCACATGACATCAGCAGCAGGAACCTTCTGTTACATAGACCCCGAGTACCAGCAAACAGGAAAGTTGACCACGAAATCAGACATATATTCGTTAGGGATAATGCTGCTTCAGATCATCACTGCAAAAAATCCAATGGGTCTGGCTCATCATGTGTCGAGGGCAATCGATAAAGGAACTTTCAAGGACATGCTTGACCCTGTCGTGACTGATTGGCCTGTCGAAGAAGCTATAACTTTCGCTAAGCTTTGTCTAAAATGTGCAGAATTAAGAAAGAAAGATAGACCAGATCTTGGAAAGGATATAGTTCCAGAGCTTGTCCGATTAAGAAGCTTGGGGATGGACAATGAGTCAGGTATATCATGATACATATAAAACCCTAAACAAAAGTCTTGAAATTTACTAAAACTTAAATCGCTTACACTTTCGATATGCTATTTTGTTCATCAGGATGCCAGAACTAACAACTGGGTCTGAAGATCATATATTTCTTAAATCTTTTCAAGACTTTTGTGAGGAACTGAATAGAGAGATTGCTTGCTTCTCAAGAAAGAAAGTCAAGAAAGTGGTAAGTGAAGTGCCATGAAGAGATGACTTATCTAAAATCTATCACTTGTCAATATTATATCTCTGTAACATAATACTTCCACCTTTCTGGCTCTCCGATGAAAAGTATTGAACAAAAAGCAATGGTTTATATGTATGTTAATGTTCACTTCTCGTAGCGTAACTAAGACGAAGCTAGCTATTGATTTATTCAAACATTGTCATTTATGTTCCATATAATTATAAAACAAAAACGAAACTATAAGAAAGATATTAAACATGAAAGAATCAATCCAATGCCGATATATTTTTATAATGAAATTGATGCAAAGCCAACTTTGAAAGCAAAGTAAAAAAAGAACAATGACAGAACAAAAAAAGAGATTTGGAGAGTGTGACACTTTTTGGTTATAAATTAGTTGCCTCATAAAATGGGGGTTTTGAGTATACATTGAGAAAGGAATATCCTAACTCAATAAAATAAAATCATATCGATAGACATCTCACATTGATGAGAAACTATTATCCCACATAATCAAATTGTTTGTTTTAAGCACAATGCTTGTATTTAATAGTCAAATATAAAACAAATTTAGTCGTTTTATAACACCTATCATTTGTAAATTGTAAATTATTGCATCTTTACCCTAAAAAAAAGAAAATAGTACAGTATGTAAATTAACATATTTGTAGCTTCTTTTTAACTTTTTTATATTCTCAAATTTATTATTTAACTTTCCAGCAAAATACAATCCATCAAGAAAGCATCTTCGTATCAAACTCTCCTGATGATTTATAAAAGTCCAACCAACTAACTACGCAATGAACATTCCACTCCAAACACCAGTTTTTAATTAGGTTATCATCATGGGCCTCGGCGTCATCATCATTGTCATGATCATACTAGTTGCATCATCACCGTCCGATCAAACGGATGTCCTCTCCCCTCTTTGCATCAGTGAATGCTCCACGTGTCCCACCATTTGCTCTCCTCCGCCCTCTCAACCCTCTCCCTCCTCGTCACCACCTCCGTCGCCCTCATTGCCGTCATCCTCTTCGCAACCGCCTCCACCGCCACACAAACGCTCTCCACCACCGCTTTCACCACCGACGCCATTGATCACCGTCATCCATCCGCCGCCACCACGCTTTTACTATTTTCAGTCCACACCGCCACCTCCACCGCTTTCTTCCGATGTAAAAGGCTCGCCACCATCGCCGCCGTCGCCGCCAAAGGGACAGTCGTCACAGGGGCAGCAGCCTCCTTACCCATTTCCTTATTTCTATTTCTACACTGCATCAAATGCCACTCCTCTCCTTTCTTCTTCTTTTTTTATTCTTCTCTTGATATTTTCTCTATCTATTCTTCTTCACGGTTCGTTAGTGTAAAAGGCTCTCTCCTCTATTGTTAAGTATATATATACTACTGTTTATTCATTTTTGGTGTAATATAAGATTGCTTGTTTCATCAAAATGCGATATCGAACATCAATGCAGACGCCAATAAAACATAATAACATCAAAGTGTTAGATTTAGGAAATTTGAAAAGGAGCTACTCGATCGGCCTTATCTAGCTGATTTTGTCCATGACCAAGTCGGGCATAGACTACCGACTAAAATAGTCTAAAACTATATATCCCCGTTACTTTTTTTTTTTTTACCGCGAGTAAATGTATCAGGACCCAATGTATCATTAACATTTTCTTTTGTCACGTATTAAAAATTGCATTTATCCACCATTTTTTGGCGACGTGTAAATGTGAATTCGATATATTTGGCAACTGTGACAAAAACACGTACTGTTTACAATTTTTGTTTGGTGGTTAAATCGATTTTTGTAAAATTTTCATAAATATGCTACTATATGCTAGCTGATCTGAATGATGATTTGTTTTTGTTTTTTTTTTGATAAAAAAATTAAGTTCTTCCGATCGTTAATTAACGCTGTGGAAAAAAACACAAAAGTATCAGAGGGGAGGAGAATAAAAAAAAAGACCGAAAGAGCGATTTCAGATCCAAACAGGGAGCAAATCAGCTGAGTTTACATAAACATTTGATGTTAATAATTCCTTGAAAAATCGTGAAATCTCCTCTATTGTTTCTGGATCTGTGTATACATTCTTCTGGGAGATTTTGATAAGACCTCGCCTACAGGAGGAAGATCCGGAATGGCAACGGAGGTTGGAGAGATGTCTCCGCCGGAGGCGACGGCGAGTCTTCTCTCTCTCGCTTCCGCCTCTCAGCAGCCGTACGTTTCTGAGCTCCTCTTCTTCACTCTTGATCGTCTCCACAAGGTTTTGTTATCTCTCTCTCTTCTCTTCTCTTGACATCTCTAAGCGAATGGGATCTCTGAATCTTTGTCGGTTATTGAATTTGAAGGAACCGGAGCTGCTTCGAGTGGACGCGGAGCGGATTCAGAGGCAAATGCAAGAGGTGGCAGTTGGAAATTACCGCGCCTTTATCACCTGTCTCTTATACACATCTAGATGTGTATAAGAGACAGGAGCTGAATTCGGCGGTTGCGAAAGAAGACACCGCCCTGAGAAACGCGATTCCGGTGCGGCAGCGAGTCGCGGTCTGCATATGGAGATTGGCCACCGGAGAGCCACTCCGTCTCGTCTCCAAGAAATTCGGTTTAGGAATCTCCACTTGCCACAAGCTTGTTCTCGAGGTATGTAAAGCGATTAAAGATGTTCTAATGCCCAAGTACCTTCAATGGCCAGATGACGAGTCTCTGAGAAACATTAGAGAAAGATTCGAATCGATCTCGGGTATTCCAAACATTGTTGGCTCCATGTATACCACTCACATTCCGATTATAGCTCCTAAGATCAGTGTAGCTGCTTATTTCAACAAACGGCATACCGAGAGGAACCAGAAGACTTCATATTCAATCACAATCCAAGCAGTTGTGAACCCGAAAGGCGTTTTTACTGACTTGTGCATCGGATGGCCCGGGTCAATGCC
>JAHZTW010000001.1:165356778-165423368 GCA_020283515.1 Alliaria petiolata | reverse complement strand
ATTTTGTTGCTGCTCTCTATTTCAGTTGCCAGAATGTCTCCGGATTATTGGATACTTACGCCGAATAGGAGTCTTTGGCGAGTATGAAATGCGATTGCAGGTGAACTATTTTGACATATAATTTTTTGGATTGATCCTTTCATTGTATTGTATTCCTTTGTCTATAGAGTTCTTCATTCTGTAAGCTTTGCCTTCACTTCTGAATGGTTCTTCTTGTCTGTGCAGTTCTTAAGATGCCGCGAGGCATGGCTCACTGGAATTCTCGAGGATCTAGACCAGAAAAATGCTTATGAGTATTTGAAAGGCATGATAAACTGTCATAGAATGCACCTATTTGATGTGGTTAATCAATATCGAGCTATTTTTGCTGATGATACATCGGGGAGTGAAGAGAATTATGATGGTGGACTTCTGTTTAGCTGGGCCATGCATCAAATAACATCGCACCTGAAGACTCTGAAAGTTATGCTCCCAAAGATTACTGAAGGAGGATCTCTATCAAATATTTTGGATCAGTGCATGGTTGAGTTCTTTTGCATCTCATATATTCCCGTTTGAATACTCTGTGCAACTCAGATTGACATTCACCTTTTTCTCATGACAACACAGTACTGTGCTATGGGGCTTGGTTGGGTTGGGCTAGACTTCCGGGGTTTGCTTCCTCCCCTTTTTGAAGAGTAACAATTCTTCTTATTCCATTTTTTTTTGTTTCTGTCATCATCTTTACTTATTTCTTTACAAGTTCAGTATCTAACTCACTTACTTTCTACAGGGCGGTTCTAAACTTATTCTCCAAGAACATGAGCACAGCAGTTGAGAATTTTCAGGTGGGTAAATGCAAAAGTTAACTTTTGCTCTGGCATGGAATTCAACTCAGACATAAACTACCCATTCCTATCAATCACATGTTGAACTCTTGAATTTCTCTGTTAAATTCTTCATGATGTTTTACTTCCAGTTAGTTTTGGATTCACATCGATGGGTTCCATTACCATCTGTCGGCTTCCCATCAAGCGGTATTAGTGACGATAGCAAAGATGACGTCACACCTCCATCATACTTGATGGAGCACCCGCCTCTTGCAGTTTTCATAAATGGTGAGACAATTATACAGTATCAGTTTCTCATATTATGGATAACATAATCAATGAAGAGTGTTCTAACTATTACAATCTCGGCTATGTCCACAGGTGTATCTGCTGCTTTGAACGAACTACGTCCTTGTGCCCCGCTAAGTCTGAAGAATGTTATTGCTCATGAATTGATCAAAGGACTTCAGGCCGTCTCTGACTCCTTACTAAGATACAACACAACTCGGATGCTTCGACTCAATGAATCCAATCTCTTCCTCTCACTTTGCCGAGCTTTCGTAGAGGTACAATTTCACACCTCAACTCAATTTTGTATCAACAAGTTAAAAAGTCAGTAGCCACAGTTTAGTTGTCTAAGTAGGAATGTTCAATCCACTTTGGTGTTTCGGACATCTGAATAGGAAAACCATTTAAAACCAGCTTGAACACCACCTCTATGTCTAATTCACATTCTTGTTCTTACAGGTAGTTTTTCCACATTGTGCCACATGCTTTGGCCGGTGTTATCCAGGTGGTGCCAGTATCGTTATGGATGCCAAGAGCGCATACGACGGTCTAGGTCGCATCTTAGCCGCTTCGTCCTCTCCAGAACCATCCAACAAACCAGCAAGGACCAGCAGCACCGACACAAAGAGTGCATCAGAGAACGGTGTAACCTCCCAAGTTGAAGAAAAACAAGTCGAGAGCCCGAATGAGAAAGAAGAGAACAGTCCCATCCCCTTGCAGATTCCTGAGACAACACCACCCGAGTCTTGAGAGATTTTCTCAATTTTTCTTATAAAAGAATGAAAAAAAAAGAGAGAAACGTATAGAGAAAAAATTAATAGATTTGATAGGATTATCATAGTCCGACTATGTTTTGAGACTTCATCCAACTTGTTTATGCCTTTTAAAAAAAACGTTTTCCTGATGTAAAATTGAAGAATAACTTTGGAGCCATTCTTGACATTTCCACTCGTTGGTTTCGATCCTCATCTACATTAGTCCTCTTTTGTTTCGTACAGGTTAAATCTTTCTTTGGGTGAGTTTATTGGCCGCATATAATCAATAAATATAATTTGATAGCCATATATGATACGTCTGACTGCATAACACAAGCATTCCAACGTTTTCAACCCAAAATGAAATTTCTCGACTTCCAATCATAAACCATTAATAGTATTATTTTTTTGGTTTTAATATTTTTGGTCATATTATTAAAACATTTTTCTTTAAAAAAAGAAAATCTCAACAGAATTGAAGAACAACTTTAAAGATGAATAAATGAAATAGCAACAATTAGAACAACTTAGAGATATGAATATTTAAGCATTCTTCATCAAATGTGGAGATATTTTATTACACTTCCACTTTGTACTATATAGTGATTTTCTAGGATTTTTAGCATTTCCAATAACACAATTTGGATACTTCAAAGACAACAACTACATGACGTAGTAAGATTACCATTTCAGATATCCCTTATAATTTAAAGAGCTTGCACATTTGTTTCGCTTATACTTGTATCGCTTAAATATACAACAATATAGTGGCTAAATATTACATTTACACATCACATAGTTATAATTTTGTCCAAGTTATTTTTCCATGTATTTTTCTAAATTAACAATCATTACAAAAAGAATATGTTTTAACTAAAAATTAGTACTCAATTTTCATTTAATTGTCGTTCTGAAAAACGTATATGCTCTATAATTGGATGTATCTGGATGTGTTTTGAGTTTAATACATTTAGATACATTTTCTCCAAATGACAATTAAATAAAAACAGAGGGAGTACTACTTAACAAACTTTTACAAATCTATACAATTTTTTAACAAGCTAATTAATACAAATTTTTTACTCAAGTTTATTTTGTATAATCGTAATCATATGCAATTCAATTCTTTTTTGCTTTAAAGATTTACCACTTAATTATTTACTTTCACATTTACGTTCACGCAAAACATAAAAAATATATACTCCTTCCGTTTCAAGTTAGTCGTCGTTTTAAGATTATTTTGTTGTTGTTTTAAATTAATTATATTTTTGTGTTTTCAATGCAATTTTTTGACAAAAATCTTACTTTTATTTTTATTTTATTAGTTAATGATATCAAATAAAACAGTGTATTAATGAGGAGTAAAAAAAATTTAAATGCCATGTGCAAAAAATTTAAACGACAACTAATATAAAACGGAGGGAGTAGTTTATATATATATATATATATATATTGCCGAGTATTTGAGAGTTATATATATATATATATATTGTCGAGTATTTGAGAGTTGTCTCTCATACTCCCTTTGTTTCAGATTTAATGATGTTTAAAGATATTACACACATATTAAAAAAACAATGTTTTAATTATTATTTTTGTTTCTTTCTATAAGAAAACATCATTTATTGTTTAAAAATAATTTAACCAATGATAAAAAGACTTTAAAATGAAACAAAATTATTTTGCTTAAACATCAATTATAATGAGACAAAGAGAATATTCTTTATGAAAAAACTAGCTATATAGTGTTTGAAAATTATAATTTATACATATGAACCAATGAAGGATACATAAACTAGTGGAAATTAACCTGATAAATAATCTTGTATATTTATGCGAAACATTGAGGAAGACATTTGACTATCCTTAAGTCATTACTATAGATTTCGTTTACATACAAGCTATAAACTATCTCATATCTCCAATTCACTTGGCTAATTCAAAGTCTCTATCGTTATGTTTCTTGTGAGAAATGAAGTACAACTCTGGAGCCGTTTTTGCAAGACATTCCCGGTCGTTTGTTTCGTCATACAATTAATATTCTCAAACTTTCTAGAGTCCTCTCTTTGTGTATATCCGAGTTGATTGGCCGCATATATATATAGTCAGTAAATCTAGTATGGTAGGCATTTGTATAAGTCTAACTGCAGCATTTTTTGTTAAAGAAAAATGAAAATTCTCCTCCATATACAGTCATGAAACACAAAAACGTACGTAATATCAATTTTGAAGTTTTGAAATTATGTTCGAACACATGCTAATTGATATTTTTGCTTCTTTGACCAGATCTACGTACGTCCGCTTGTCTTGTCTCCGAAATTCTTTTGTTTCTTGAACCCTGCATATATTTTAAACAAGTACGAGCGCTCCAGTAAATATTTACTTTTTTTTTGTTAACAAGAAAGTTTCGGGGTTTTGACCCATATGTATCTTTGGAGCAGGACTTAACCTTCTCCGTCTGATGATACCTCGAACTATATACTTTGATCCGTCTGATGATAATATAGCTAAGCCCTTGATTAAAGATAATCAAACCAAATGGAGAGAGAGAGAGAGAGAGAGAGAGAGAGAGAGAGAGAGAGAGAGAGAGAGAGAGAGAGAGAGAGAAGGGGTGACAGAGAGAGAGTAAGCACACATAGCTTCAAGCATGAAACCCTAATTCAAAAAAAGCATGCAAGAAAGCCACCATGTGTGCTCACTCTCTTCTGTCACCTCCTCTTACCTTCGATACTCTGCTCATGTAACCAAACTGGAAAACCTTAGCTAGTCCAAAACAATCGATTTCAACCCATAAATCTAGTTACTTTTATATGCATATATAGACATAATTATATATATATATATCATTGTTCGATTATGGAATTAAGAACAAGACTCTAGACCTTACATCTTTCTATCTTCGGATGTGGGAAGAAACTGAGACCTGTCGGGGCTTTTTATAGCCAAAGGAAGAGAGAGAATGGGATGCAGAAAAACAGAGAGATAAACTCAAATCTCTCTCATGAATTATTTGATAAAGATTGTTCCGTTGTTTAACCACGTGAATTGCTATCTATCTACTATAAGATGCCGACTTAAACCCTTCAAAAAAAAAAAAATATATTTTTATTTTGCATCTACGATTTATATTAGTATGTATATATTTTATTCATATGTATTGTAATATGCTTTAACACACACACACACAAAAAACTACAAATATGGTCTTGGTGGCAAGTCACTTACGGAATATATCAACTAATAATGCACATTTATAATAATGGTCCAAAAACCTTGGAATTAAATATGGATGAAGTTTGTATAAGAAAAATAAACATTGGATGAAGTTTTATTCTCATATTAAAACATACATGAATAGATTAATTTGAGAATTTTGGAGGAAAGCATATATGACTTTTTGTTTTTTATATGTAATGGAATAAAAAAATTGACCGACCAATTACAGTTCAACAGAGACCTCATCATGAAAAAGTTCAGCCACACCCAAATATTCAATACGGCCATAAAGCATCTTAAAACATGCATAGTTCGTAAGAGTTCTGAATATTTAGTCCATAATCTTCTGCATTATCCAAAATCAACTTTTATATATTTTGATTTTAAAAATACAATTTTATCCTAAATGAAGTTTGAACTCTGAATACAAAATAACTAATTTCCTTACATTACCAGTAGAACACCATCCATTTGTTCATACATACTTCTTCAAAAGACATTTTAAAAATTGTATGCGGTATGCTCTATTTCAAGTTAAATTCCTTATTCCTCCATCAAATTCGTCGTTAACTCCATCAAATATTAATTAGAATATAGTTAATAATATTTCCATCGAAACATATAACGTGATAGTTTTGTATTAATGTCATTGTTGTTGTATAACATGTACCCAAATAGTTACCCTCATTTTTACTCTTTTTTTTTCATCTTTGAATCCACGGTGAGATGAGATCTGCTGATAATGCGAATTATGTAATGATGACTCCTGACCTGTTGCATTGCAGCATTGGTGCGTACAATCAGGGAAGATAATTATAGCTATAAAAAAAGAGAAATAATTATAGCTTTTTATTGTTTCCTGTCAAGAGGAAGAATATATTTTACCAAAAAATAAAGAGGAAGAATATATACCACTAAATAAATAAACAATAAATCTTAGCTAATATTTCCGAATATGGAAGTGCGCATGCATTTGATTTGTCCTTCCTTCGCAACTTTCCTTTTTAGGCAAAACACACACAATAGCACCATAAACTATAAATTATTTTTGGTTTTGTTTATGCCTTTCTAATATTTATTTATATATCATTATACTTGTCACCTAGAGACTAAATAGACTTGTGATTTTTATTTATTTTAGGTTATCGATAGACTTGTGATCTTCATAGCACTCAAGGGGATGTTAGCCTAATTAAATTTGCCCCTAAACGGAAGAAACTTATGTGAACAAAAACTGAGTTGAGAATTCTTTTTAAATGAGTCCTTTTTCGTTTATCACTTTTATAATGGTTAAGATTTTTTCCGTTGATAAATTAATTATATATGTGTAAAATGTATTATGCTCTCCAACATTGGTTGTTTATATATCCACTTCAAAATTATTGGCAAATCTATTGGTCAAAAAAAAAAAAATTATTGGCAAATCGGTGTAAATTGTATGTATTATCAAACGATAAGGGGAATCGACTTTTGAGTTTTGAGGGACATATTCACTTTGACTTCTAATTTGGATCCATTATGGATTCGGTGCTGCTTGAAGGTGAAGCCTCAACAAAAGGGGCAAAAGGTAAAAGAGAGTTAAAATCAAATGCATTTAGACACTTCAATTAAAATAATACGGTAAATATATGGAGACCTGAACTGAGTGGAAAAGAAGTTAAGAGAAAGAAGAAGAAAGAAAAAAACCTTCAAATATAAGTATAAACTAACTAGGTAATTGTATTTGCAATGATGAGTTTTTCATCTACGCATTATTCAATCAAAAGGGATTACCGTTTCTGATCAGTACTGAATAATATATTTAGTATTTTCATTCTTTCTCAAATCACATATATAATTTAGCCAAGATAGTACGAAACTTATCAATGTTCCGTGTACTATAGAAATTAAACATGTATTACATTTTGCACTTACATTGTATAGAATCATGGTGTTAGCGATGAAGAAGGCATGATCTTGGGACAAGTGACGACCACACAAACGTTATTTCAAAATTTCTATTAAGATTCTCCTCCGATACACAAACCCTCATTATCCACTTTCGGCGTGGGAATCACGTGGAGAGCCCCTGAGCGGACACGTAGTCGGAAGGAATTTGCCGACCAAACCCCACATCGTAAGTGGACATCAGAGCCACGCTGGTCATCTCATCATTTATCCCTTCTTCTTCTTTCTAGATTATAAAATCGATTCGCTTGAGATTTTGATGCTCGTTTATATGGCTGGCTCATCCGTTTCTCGGTTGAGTAGTCGACCGGAAATGTTAAGGCCTCTGGGCTTGGGCTCAGATTTGAGGCCTATGAGGGGACTAAGAAACGTCCCCTTCGCTGCATCTTTAGTCTACTACACTTGAGAATTAAAAGTTAAATTCAATATTGTATTTGTTTTTTTTAGCTGTAATTTTTTTTTGTAATAAGAACATAACTATATTCAAATGACCAAAATGGAATAAACTAACTTTTGATAAAGAAACACTACAAAAACGATGATGATGAGTTGATGATAATAATGATGGATACGAGGTGTGATGATGTGTGTCAAATCGTGATCATGCGATTTCGGCGCAAAGTCAGGATCATGTACCTTTTCTTTCTTTTGTGCTAAATAATTTGTCCAAAACTTTAAAGATCTAGACTTTAAGTTTTTGAGGTTTTTGGGATGAGTCCGAATTTATTTTTCTCCTTTGTTTCATCTTTCATGTATTTTTGCTGAAAGTTTGGAACACACGAAAACAAAGGGTTTAGATATGTGGGTTGTGGTGAATAAATCTTTGTATGTGTGCAATAAAATTGAAAAGAAAAATTGCTAGGCTGTTTAATTCACTGCCGAGATGTATCCTTGATAATATAACTCGTAAAGATTTATTGTGTATTTATTTATTTGCCCTTAGATTCACTATGCATGACTGGCTGCATGTGTCATGTGTGTGTGTATGGTGGGGGGTTTGAGAACATTTGTTTGAGTGTGTGCGAGATAATCAAAACATAGATAAGACTGAAAACTTGTCTCTCGGTGTTGAAGATTGTCTCAATCTGTGTTACAATAGAAATGTGCAAACGTTTTAGATCTTCTTCCTCGTTTGAAAATTCTCATATTCTTTGTTTTGTCTTCGTATCTGATCTGAAAGTGTTTAGTCTCGATTTTTCCGTGGACCCTTACTAACTTAGCTATGTTAATTTATTATTAATTTTTTTTTCGTTTTTATGTATTAAACTATAATTTAGTGATTGATACTATTGGTTTCTATCAATTTACTTTCTGATTCCTTTAAAATTTCAAAATTAATACTCCTTCCGTTTCATAAAAAATATCATTTTGACTCTTGATTTTTGTTTCACAAAAAGTGTCACTTTATGTTTTCAATGCAATTTTTTAAATCAAATCTCAATTTTATCCCTACTATTTTAACCTATTAATTAGAGAGAGAAATTGATTTAGTGTATTAATAAAGGGTATAAAAGAGATTTACAATTTTTTTTTAATTTGTGTGAAAAATGTCAGAATGACACTCTTTGTGAAAGAGAAGGAGTATAACTTTTCATGTGTGAAAATGATAGCTCGTGTAAAACTAAGCCATAGATTAAAGGTTGTATATGGTCTTGTATGTTTGCTGGTAGTCACGTTCCCACGAACATGTGAATACCAACATCACGCCAATTCACATATTTTGGATTCCTGAACATTATTATTACACACCACTTGTGCCATTCATTGACCGTTCTTCACTTCAATGGTCAACGGGTCAATTATCCCAAAATAATAAAAACCCTTCATATTTTCATTATTCTTAAATCTCAAATTTGATTAGTTAGTAAATTAAGTCAGAAAATAAATACTCATAAGGCCCCTAATGTATTTAAGAATAACGTAACAAGTCTTGGTTTTAGTTTCTTCTGTTTCTTAACGTTAAAATTTTGTTTCAAATACTTTAAAACTTTCAATATCTGTATAATTTTTCCTTTTTGCCTTTTTTTCTTTCTTTCTTATCTCCATTTGATTTTTTCAATTTTTTTAAAAAGCCAGAAAAATAAAATTAAATATGAATATAACGTCCAAACTCCAAAGTGTCAAAATTGAGACCCAGCTCAAAAGACACGGCTTTGCGTTTCTACTACTATTATTCTCCTCCTTTGTCTCTGCAATTATTATTTGTTCTCTGAGCTGTAACCAAAAAAAAAAAAAAGAACAAAAAGGTTCTCTCGAACTCTCGCCGGCTTCCATGGAAGATTACGGTCGTCAACGACAGTACGGAGAAGGAGGGATGCAGATCCAGCCTTACCACGGAGGTCCGGGAGCCGGCGATTTCAGGAGCTACAGCGCATCGTACGCGACGGCGGCGACGGATAACAACATATACGATCTGAAAAAGGGGAAATCGATAGCGAGATCGAAATCGTGGGGGATAACGGACCCGGAGCTCCAGAGGAAGAAACGGGTCGCGAGTTACAAGATGTATAGTGTTGAAGGCAAGGTCAAAGGCTCTTTTAGAAAAAGCTTCAGATGGCTTAAGCATAGGTACACTCAGGTCGTCTATGGTTGGTGGTGAACATTTTCTTCCTTTTTCTTATCTCTTCATGAGCTTTGGTACTTTTTTCGATTTTTGATATTTGATTTCCTCAAGTAATTATGATTGTATTCTCTCTCTCTATCTCTTATATATCTCTCTGTGTGTTGTAATCTTGGATGTAACTGTGATGGCTGCATCTCCACAAATTATATATGATCATTAGTTTCAAAAAGTTAAAACTTTGGATGAATCTTTTACATCAAGACATCGGGTTCGATGGATATATATATCTTCTTGTGGAAATTTAATGCCCTTGTCTAAGATTACTTAATTAGTTGGTTTACCAAAATATTCTTCAAAGTAGATTGTGAAAGATCTACTCCAAGTTCATGGAGATATGATCCATATACATAATCTTGTACACCATTAGGTTTTGATATGGTTGGGTTTTGTTTTGTGTGTTTACTGATTACATTTGGTGATGAATCAATCTCTCACTCGCTGGTTTTTAGTTATGATCACAACGTCATTTTGGTGATTATCCAATTACCATTTGCATAACTCTTTCATGATCAAAAAGCTCTGCTTTTATTCAAACAATATCAATCAAATTTTGCGTGTTTGAATGATCCTTAGGTACCGGTTTAGAGGTTATCGATTCTGACATGTTCCGTCCGTCTCTCGAACTTGAGATCTTAGAAATTCTGTTAGTAAATGAATTCCTTGGTTCTCGAGGGTTTCGTTTCTGAGTAAAAAAACTTGGGTCTTTTAAAAGCTGGATGATAGCCAAGTTTTATTCTTTCTGGGGACCATTTCTCCATTAGCTTTACTTTGTCGGGTTTGATCTAAGTCTGCTGCACTTGCAAGACTGGATACGTTTATCTGTCGTCGAGATTATCTATCCACTTGTAAACTAAGATTAAGTCAAATGTTTCCACCGGTTAGTTCTTTGACCATTATGAACTCGTGGCAGGCTCATCACTCAATACTATTCCCACTTCACAACAGTTTCGAATATCACTACTTTGTTTCAAGTATACTCTAATATATGCCAATAATCAACGATATACTACTTCGTAAATGCATATACTACTACTATACTCAAGCCATATTTCAAGTTTTATTTCTAGAAATGCGAACAAGAAAAAATTGGACATGTAAACGCAATTAGCTTTTGGAACAATGGAGGTGGTTTAAGGCTTTAAGCAGTCATCGCTTTACCAACTAAAACAAAAAACTAATTATTCAGAAAAAGTCAATAAAAAGTCGATCACATAAGCTTTAATTGATTTAATGTTGTTGCCATATTGATATTAGAATAAAGAATTGCTATAAACAGAGAAATTACGATTTCCACGGCCCGTCAACAACACAAAATCGGAGGGGGCGTGTTGTAATAACGTAACGTAACGTAAGACATCGGCAAAAATCAATTCCATTAGTAAATTTTCGGAGTCGGAGCTTTTCCGTTCTCGTCGGTGTTTTGAGAGAGAACCATGTGGGAGTCGATTTGCCTGACGCTTGCGGCCACCGCCGGTAACAACATCGGCAAGGTTCTGCAGAAGAAGGGCACTATTATCCTCCCTCCTCTCTCCCTCAAGCTTAAGGTCTCTCTCTCTCTCTCGCTTCTTCGGGTTTTGTTTCTCTCGTCTCGCTCTCTCATGCTTTCGATTTCGATTGCATGCTTTCTCCGAGTCTGGATTTCCGTTTGATTGCACGGATCTCTTGCGTTTAACCCAACTTTCGGGAAATTGTGGATTTATATATTTGGAAATTCGAATTCGATTTCGTATCAGGTACAACCAATTCGATTAAAAAATTGTTGTATTCGAGTATTTGGGAATTGGATCGGAGTCAAAAACTTTCGTTCCTTCAATTATTGCGATTCGGGCTTGCTGAGTTCTATAACAATTTGATCCGTGTTGTGATTTAAACCATTGGGGAGGTTCGATGCTCCTTGTGTTTTTCATGTCATGTCAATCATGGCGAGGAGTTAGAGGTGGTGGTCAAATTTCTATTGGAAGCTCACATTTTATCATCATTATGAACTTTCAGGTGATAAGGGCCTATGCTGTTAACAAACCTTGGGCGTTAGGCTTTCTTATGGACATTTTTGGGGCTTTGTTGATGTTGAGAGCACTATCACTTGCGCCTGTAAGTTAAATTTCCCATACTACTTATTTGGATGCCATGATAGTTGCCTTTGAGATGTCTAGCATGATAATTGGCTGTGCTGATTAGCCTTAGACCCTGATTGTGATTCTCTACTTTTTTGGAAACCTGTTTTTTAGGTGTCTGTTGTTCAGCCAGTCTCGGGATGTGGGCTTGCCATTCTTTCCGTCTTTTCGCATTTTTATTTGAAGGAAGTCATGAATGTATTTGACTGGATCGGGATTACCGTGGCCGGCATTGGCACCATAGGTAACATCAACCATTTTCCTATACTTTGACCAGCGTTCAATATCATCTTCTGCATACTGTTAGCTGTTAAAGATACTATTATACTAGAGAAAATCACCTATGATAATTTGAGGATTTATCCATTTTCTGTAGGAGTCGGTGCTGGTGGTGAGGAGCAAGAAGCATCATTGATATCTGTCTTCCAGCTGCTGTGGCTAGCATTTGTTGTTGCCATCTTGTTTGTAGGTACCTTTCATACATGGTATTTCATAAGAAAGTCTTCCTCTTTTGGCATTATCTTCTTTATTATATGTTGACCGATGGCCTTTTCTTGACCTGTATATATCATTGTCAAGTCTGACCATTAGAACAATTGGGTTTATGTTCTCTTGTTCATCTTTATCAGATAATGTCACTTATTTGGTGTGGTAATGGCAATGTTTCTGATAACTCGTGTGTTGAATTTTGTGACAAGGTACTGCTAAATGCGTGGCTTCATATCTTTAAACGCCAGCGCAGGGAACAGGAGCTGGTAATATTATCTTCTTAACTGTCTAATTGTTTAGCTTTGTGAGCTATAAGAACTAGTACCACCTCTAATGTTATTGTCTAGCCTTTTATTTCTCCTACAAAATGAACTTAGCCTAATTTTGGTTTGCAGGTAGAATATGAAGTGGTGGAAGAAATTATATATGGCTTGGAATCTGGAGTCTTATTCGGGTATCTTTCGCTACCCATACACATCAAAGAGCATATTGTTTTGGTCTTACGTGCCTAGCCTCTGATATTTACCTATCATCATCTCCTATATATCCATTAACATTTGCTGTTGAGGTTCGAAACATATAAAGACCAATGTGCTAGTGTGTCTGCAGAAACATTTCCAAAAAAATTAAAACTATATTTGAACTGTATTTATAGCTTGTTGCATAGCTGACAACAGTTTATAACTCGTTTGATCACAGGATGGCATCTGTAGTATCAAAGATGGGTTTTGTATTCGTGGAGCAGGGGTTTTCTGCTATGTGCATTCCCATGTGCATTTCGATTAGTATATGCTGTAGTGGAACAGGATTTTTCTACCAGGTACTGTCCTTGCTAGGCTTTTCGACGTCCTCATAGTCTTATCTGCATATGAGTGTAAAATGCACCGGTCGTGTATAACATAATGGATTATCTACCTGTAGTTTATTTACAGGCTGATATTCAGGTAACTCAAGTCATCACGATTCTAATCTCTTTTTTTTTCTTACTTTATCAGACTCGGGGACTAAAACACGGGAGAGCAATCGTAGTGTCCACTTGCGCTGCTGTGGCATCGATTGTAACAGGTGTGGTCGCGGGAATGTTTGCTCTGGGTGAGAAATTGCCCACTTCACCATCTGGACGGCTTTTACTTCTCTTGGGATGGTAAAGTTCTAATCACCATTTTCTTGTATTGTTAGTCATAACTCATTAGAGATGAAACTCTATGGATGATTGGGGGGGACTCTTGAAACTTTTTTGCAGGCTACTTATCATGCTAGGTGTTGTATTACTCGTGACTTCATCACGGCTAATCAGACATCTTCCACGGTCATTCCGGCGTTCCAGACAAACAAGTGTAGAAAGAGGTTTCAACATAAGGCGGACAGCTTCTCACGTACCAAAAGATACAAACCCAAGTGCGGTTATCCAAGCAGCAACACTGCACCATCTCTTATCATCCCCATCAAAAGATAAAGACTAAGGCTTCAGAAACACCAAAGAATATTCCTTGGTCTGTTGCATTTACACAGTTCTTTCTCCAATTTGCGACTAAGGTGTCAGATTTTCAGATTTCGGGGTTCATCTCATTGGTATTCCGGTTTGCGGGAACAGTTAAAAGTCAGAGTTTGGGATCAATTTATGAGGTAACTTGGTATCTGAAATGTGAAATATGAGTGCGCCCTTGTCATGTCTCTCTAATTGTGCAAACTGTGAATTTGGGATATACGACCAATCGCATACAATACGATGAAGTTCAACTTTGTTTACGTTATTGTTTTTTTGTGTGTTCTCAAATCCACACCGAATTAGAATCAACCTTTTCTAAGCCGCTGCTAAATCTTTTACTAAAGCTTAGAAGTCTTTGTTCTTCCATGGTCTTCTGTTTTTTTTTGTACATTAATTAATATCTTGAGAAAATTAAACTCAAAAGATATTGTGATGTGCAAGTAGGTGTTGTCGGTTACTGAAAGTGAAAAAGACCGGTTAACCAATTTTAGAGGGGAAGAGATGGAAGAAAGTGAGATGCATAATGCAAGAGAAACAAACAGTAAATTAGGTTGGGGCTTAACCTACATTTGGTACCAAATCAGGACGTACATCAAAACTGAAGGAGACAAATAATGTTTGACAATGAAGCGACACATTCACATTTTACTATTTTAGTATTTTACCATCCTTTTTCATCCTGTTTATCCCTTCACGTAGGTCCCAATTCCCACACTCCGATTCAGCTTTTTTTTTTTTGGGCAGAAAACTCAAGTGTCATGATTAAAATCGCTAGAAATATCCTTGTGGAAGTAGTTTGTAGCTGGACTAATCGAGGTTTGACTATACATATACTGCTATGCGGACAGTGTTTAGAGTTTTGCCTATGCAATTTCAGTGCAAATTTTGAAGGTACACTATTGGTGACAGAGACAAACCATTGATCAAGAAAATAACGTCTCTTCTTACTGATTGACGAACCACAACTGTTGACCCAATCTATTGTAAAACCTTTATTACCATGAAGGTCATCATCATCACCTTTAAACTTGTCAATGACTTAGTCAAAATGATCCAACGTTGAGGAGAGAGAGAGAGAGATCGACAGACAAGAAAGAAAGAAAGAGAGAGGAAAGCATATCCAATCATTCCCCACCACAAAAGGCACTTGGCAAAAAGAAGAAACCCCATCAATGTCCAACTTGGTCACACATCATTCACATTTTTGTGCTTTTCCATCGAATGAAACAAACACTGGACCCATATACTCCTATTCTAATACGACACTTGTGGGACTTTTCTGCATCACCCACAATCAATAAGATTCCTCTTTTCTTTCTTTGGGGGAAACCAAAATTTAACATTAACAAACAAAAAGTTTGAGACTTTTTTTGGTTCTTTACTCCCAAAACAAACAAACTTAACTACATAATCAGCAACACTTTCAAATTTGGGGACCCAATGTACTGTTTCGAATTGCAACAAGATTCGAGTTATCTTATACACATTGCGGATTCTGCAAATAAATCAGACTAAACTTGAAATGGAAGTAGCATATGCCAACAATAATGTTTGTTTTTCTTTTCTTTTCTTATTGCGGCTTGCTTTCTTGTCCCGGATAAGCTCCGATTTCTTCAACTTTCCAGCTTTCGTGCGATGCAACGTGCTTATGTGAAGGAGTATATTCCTGCCAAGAATATGAACAAAACAAAAATTGAGAAACAAAAGTGGTGGACTCTGCAATTAAAACATAATAACTCTACACGAGTTCCACACAAAAAAATACCAAAATTGTCTAATGTCTTTCAGAGATAACACGCTGCGTTTATTTCATCTCAACAAGATGCAAGTGAAAACATAATCACAGAGCAAGAATAAGGGGAAGGCTAAGTTTGTTGGCTACCTCCATCTTCTCCATAAGCTCTTTGGCTGTTGGGGCAGAAACCACAATATTACGTGCGCCTGGTTTGATAAAACCTTCTTCGACGCCCGTGTCAAATAAAGCAAGCAAATTGTTATAGTATCCATCAACATTCAATAGACCAACCTGAAGAAACAAACACAAACGAATCAACAAAGGAATCAGTAGCCTCTACACCTCTTCTCGGCCGAGCAAAGGGAATGTTAGAATACCGTCTTCTTATGGATACCAAGTTGTGACCATGTTATCATCTCCAGCAGCTCCTCCATAGTTCCATAACCTCCTGAAACAAAACAAAATTCCGCGGTTTTTTCGATAATAAAAACCAAAGCTTTCAGCTTTGCAAAGTTGCTTTGATTCGGTATTAAGACTTTTTCTCACCAGGGAGGGCAATGAAGGCCTCAGCTTCTTGTGCCATTGCAGCTTTTCGTTCGTGCATGTCTGCAACAACTCTTACCTCTCCAACAGTCTCACCAGATATCTGATGAAACCCAAGTCATAAGATTGGGGTAAAGGTAAACTATACAATCCCCAAATTTAACTATATACACTCTTCTTCCTCTTCTTAAATCATATGAACGCAGACAAGAGCCAAGCAGGTAGTGCAAAGAAATGAATAACATGGAAACACATTCATCATTAGACAAAGTTCAAAACCCAGGCCAAGTTTGCTAACTTCTGGAGAAAAAAAGACAGCTTTTAGAAGAAAATACATACCTCAATAGGCATCAAAGCTTTGGGAATGATCCTGCAGTTACAGAGAATCCAATCAGAAACACTTAAGAGAAGATTGGAAATGAAGGGAGATTATATAAAGCCGTTTTGGAGACTCTTAAAACTAACCCGAGTACATGGAAACCACCTTCATAGACTCTCCTGGATATAAGACCCATCAACCCAACACTTCCTCCTCCATAGACTAAGTCTATTTTCCTCTTCACCTACAATTTCCAACAAAATCCAAAATCCAATCACACAAACGAAGATAACATATCCAGAAAACAGAGGAAGACCCTTTATGAGTCTACAAACGTAGAGAAATCCATTGTACGAACAAGTAACCTTAGAAGTTCGTATTAAGTGTTCAAAAACCGAGGAAAAACTCCGATTTTTCCGTTGTATTTGGGAAAAGTTGATTGATGTTTTGAAAAGTTGATGTTTTTTTATCACAAAACCAAACGATAAGCAATCAAAAGAAGAAGAGAAGAGACGGGAGAGAGAGAGAGAGAGAGAGAGAGAGAGCAAACGAGTTCATTGCCGAGTTCGATGGCAGCATCACTGAAAACTTCTCTGTGACCAGAGTGGCTTCCGCAAAAAACACAAATTCTTGTGAATCTGCTTCTCTGGTTGTCCTCCATTAATGGACAAAATCTACAAAAATCAAGGTATTTCCTGAAGACGTTTTAAAATCCAAGGGAAACCCAGGGGGGGGCTGAAATAAAGTGGCAAGACGAAACCTTTGTGTGATGATATCATATACGGCGGATGCAAACAAGATTGAAATATCCAATGAGGGAAAAATAAAATATTTAACATGTTTTTGTTTAGTTTTTTTTTTTTTTTTACAGAATTGGTTTATAGGATTAAAAAATGTGGCGGATAATTGCTATGGTAAATTTAGTTAAAAAAAAAGAAGATTATAGTTGAAATTTTGGAGGATAATCGATTGTAGCTTTTTATGAAATTTAAAATGCTTTTTTTGGAACAAATTGCATTTTATATTTATATATGATGAATTATGGGTTTAAGATTTTTGGAACTTTTTGGGTATCCTTTTATTTATTTTTAATTGTCCTATAGTTTGGTTGGTATCCATTGTCTTTTCCTCTAAAAAACAAACTTTAACTGATTAGTGATTACGTTTTAAAAAAAAAGAAAAATAATTCCGCCAGCAGACTGGGAAATAAATTTGGCGGATTAGAGATTTCTCGTAATTTTCTTTTTGCTGCGTTTTATCTTTTTACCCAAAATCATCTAATGATCAGAGCTAGATGACAACAAAAATGTATATGTAATGTAAGTATATGTATTATACACGAAACTGCTTATTATTATAAGTTTAAAAAAAATATATATATATACACGGAATTACTTCTGTAGTGCGTAAGATATGGCGAACAGAGGAAGCCCACATGAACCTCTCTCTACAGCTCCTTCCCTCGTCCAACGCCAATCTGTCGCCTTTTGTATTTTGTAAAAACTATTCTAATTCATTAATTAACGTGTTTTGTTGTTTGTTTTCAAATCAAAAAGAGGGTATTTATTTTGGATCTTGTATTGTTTATTAACTATGTTGTATGTTTTTTTCCAAAACTATGTAAGTACGTTTATTTATACATACAAGCAGAAAAACAATGCTACTTGTACTATTCTGAAATTTATATTTGTAGGTAAATTATTAAATATCGTTATAGCAACACATTATTTTTTCCCTTTTTTGTTGCTTAACGTTTATGTTTCTCGTATTAACACAAAATAGTAGAAAACATTTTCAGAGTTTGGCTTTCAAGTCCTTAATAAATCATAAAACAAAATTAGTATCAGGTTTGTTCTTTGAGTTTTGACTCGATTGTTTTTTTTTATAATATTTTTTCCACTCGATGAGTCATGCGGCCATCATCTAGTACATTCACACTTTTTAATAAAGACTAAAAATCACCCGTGCCCTAAAACCAATTCCAATGGTTATCTTTAAATATCTAAATAAAAGTTTTTAAAAATAAAATTAAATAAACAAATGATTAGTAGTATCTTATTTTTAAAACTAATATCTAAAATAAAACATTTTTAAAAATTTTAAACTAATAATATATTTAATATTAAAATATACTTAAGAACCTCAACCGTTTGCTCTAAACTTATCGATTGTTTGTTGTTGTCGATGAACTTTTTTTTTGGTTGAAAAGAGCCTGTTGTTGTCGATGAACTTGTGACAAGAGTTTGTAGATTTATCATTCTTTAAACAAAATAATTAGTTTTAGATAATCTTTTAGCAAAAAAAAAAAAGATTTTATTCAGTATATAAAATATACGTGTCTTCGATAACGTTGACCGGGGCAATTTTGTAGTAGTATAGATTATAGAATATCACGGTAAGCACGCAAATGCACGCACCTAGAAGGCTATATCATTATTTTATTCCTTCTACGTATTATTGTTTTCTAAGTTCATGGCCGTATCTTTTGCTCACGATATCTAAAATTCGATTGAAATTCTTTGCGATTATTAAAATGAAAGTAACATGAATTATTCATTTCTATTGAAAATTATTTCATTATTGCATTCAGAACAAGATAAAATATTTGGATGATGATGTTACAGAGAAAAAGACATCAAACTTTTAATATTTGAATTGGTTATCCAAGACATTTGAAAAGTGATGTTCCCAACATGGCTTACCCAAAATTAATTGTCCTCTCTGTACAACGAGTGTTCCACTTCGATTGAGCCTTGAAACTGATAGTTTATAAACTAACAAAATCAGCATTTATAACATGTTCTTCTTCTTCCTCCAAGTTCACTATCCCAATATCTATTAGTGTTGGTATCGGGCTTCAAGGCTCATTATTTTGCCCCAGCACAAATCACTTTCTT
Source organism: Alliaria petiolata (assembly GCA_020283515.1). Lineage (NCBI taxonomy): Eukaryota > Viridiplantae > Streptophyta > Magnoliopsida > Brassicales > Brassicaceae > Alliaria > Alliaria petiolata. The sequence continues at coordinate 165,404,144 of JAHZTW010000001.1, read as the reverse complement.
GTGCAAAGTCAAAAGTCAACATAACGAAGAAACGGAAGTTGATCAAAAGTCAACAAAGTAGTCGAAGAGAGAAGCCACCGACTTCATTAGCTATAAATAACATAATAAACTGATGTGACACATCATCAATAATTTCCGCACAGATCTCGAGAGTTCTCGACTTTTACACTAATCACACCTCCAAAATCGAAACTGGCTTCTTCGGGACCATCCATTCGGCGACCTCCTTTTCTTCTCGACGACCCGACGGCTCCCCTTTCGCGGGTTCGTCACTTTCGTTTAAAAGGACTTCCTCTTTTCCTTTTGTATTTACGATTTAATTTTTTTGATAGTTTTTTTGTATTCGCTGATCTAGATAATTTATCAGAAAGTTTCCGAATCCACTTTTTTACCTCTTTTACACATAGTCGAACTTCTGTTTCAACCATTAGGACGTAAATGCTCATGTATTTCGACCATTGACTTTTAGGTGAAAGATCAGAATACAAATGACGACCACAATGACTATGAACAATTACCTCTAGAAAATTCATTTAGTTTTTGTGTTGAATGTATACGACATTGTTTTCGAAAGAACAAACGTACGCAAGCTTGTCGTAATTCTATTTGCCTTTGTTCACCAAAAAATATTGAGTAATAAGCCTTATAGTTCTTTTTTTAACGATTTATAAAAGAAAAACTAACATTATATTATAAAATTAAATTGATGCTCTTGTTTTTATATTACACTATTAATTCTCTATTTGTTTGTACCTGTGTATATCTGTCCAAACGTCATGTATATATTCACCCGACTAAAAATGTGGGAATAGTCAACATTGTATAACATACAAATACTTAGATTTGCCATACTTATATTTATTTTTCTCTCTAGAATTATATTATTGAATTATCAAACGAAACATTACGTAAGCGGATAGAAAAAAGAAAATATCTATAAATATAATAATATAAAAAGAATGAAACAAAAGCAAAACTTACAACCGACAATTTTACAACATAAAACCAAGATTATCCTTGTTAGGATGAAATGATAACTTTTTGTCATTTTTAATTATATTTTGCTCATATTTTGCACATGTTATGCTTATATTTTTCAATTATATTGATTATATAAAACTAAATACATTTGGCATTTAATTTTACTTGATTGAATATTATCCAAGGTAACATTTCTTAAACCTTTAATATTTGTTAATGTGCTTTAAAATATATTTTTAAACACATATTAATAAATTTATAAATCAAGTTTAAAAGACTGCTAAATTAGAAGAAAAAAACATACATATACTTTTGGAATGATATTTTTCTCTTTTTGTCGAAAAAATTCATTATCTAATTCTTCAATAAACTCATCGTCATGCCTACTCTTAGAGTTAAAATCAACGTCACATCCAAGATACTCATCTTTAACTGCTTTGTCAAGCAACTAAGCTTCACTGTCACGGTCTCCACTACTCAAAGAGCTAACTCCATTTACTTTTTTTTGAGAGCTTGACTTGGACGGACTTCTATGCAGGCGTAGATGACTATCTGCTTTTTCTATGTGCTTCTGGTTACGACGAGGCATCCCTCGCGAAGATTGCAAACAAAACAACGCTATATGAATGTCCGAGTCCAAGGCCATCTATGTTCGATCTAAACTTGCCTTCCATCACCATCCCATTCCTCAAAGAAGATGTGACACTCATTAGGACCGTCACCAATGTCGAACATGTCGACTCCATCTATAAACTCATCGTCGTGCCTCCACTTGGAGTAAAAATCAACGTCACACCCAAGATACTCATCTCTAACTGCTTTGTCAAGCAACGAAACTTCAATATCACGGGCTCCACTACTCACAGACCTAACTCCATTTATTTTTTTGGAGCTTGACGTGGACGGACTTCTCTCCAGTACCGGCCCAACCAAATTGGTGGCACAAAACTAAAAAAATAAATATAATTTTTATATATTTATAATTATTAAATAATATCAGTTTTTTAAAAAAATAAAATAACCATATATATATAACTATATAAAATTTAAATTATCTTGTATTTAACTCTTTTTTATATGGTTATGACTTTATAAATACACAATTTTACAAATTTTATAACAAAAATGTGGTCAAACAATTAATAAATAAATTTAGTGGTCATAATGCGAGAGAAGTTACGAGAATATTCAAGACAAAAGTGATGGAAAAGGCACAAAATCTACCAAGAGAGCAGCAAAACTCTGAGTTCCACGCTCCGGAACAAATTTTGTTTTTCTTCAATGAACGGATCGCAAATGGGTCTTAAAGTCCAACCCATTTTTCGACGGCCCGAACTGAAAAAGAGAGAGAGAGAGGTAGCTTACATATTTTTTGATATAGCGTGACATATTTGCTATCTATTATTACTTTTTCTTCTATCTTATGTCTTCCATCGTACATATTCTCTTTTTGCTTTAATTGTTTCAATGTGTGCGTACCTTTTAATTGGGTTTTGGGGGTTTCAGAATAGATTTCAGATTGGATATACTAGGACGTTGATCTAATTGCTTGACTACTAGCTTCATCCAAGTTGTTCTTAATGCTAAAGCTTGGTTGATCATCTAATTTTAAATCATAGGTTTTTACTGTTTGTTTAAATGCTTAAAAGAACTTAAATAAGTAATTCTCCTCTATGCAATGAATGTTAAAGTTGGAGGGATTCGTGAAATGATCAAACATGATGAATTCAGTGTTTGTTTGTTTGTTTTTGGACAACCGAATTCAGTGTTTGTTTAACTTCTCGAATTCAAATGACGATTTTAATTTTAAGATTCGAATATTTTAAACACAGATTAATGATTTGAAAGAAGATCAATCAGATTTTGTTATTTGAGTCAAGAACGAAAAGTTGGGTATTTTATTCGGTAAATTCATGTATATTCCGACAACGAAGATATTTGCATTTACTTCAGTTAATAAAGTGTTGGCGCTTTTTTTTCTTTTCAAATTTGGCAAATTTGGGGATTTAAAGACCAACAATTTTTTTTTTTCGTTATGGTTATGTACCTCTTTTGAAAAACAGAAGAAAATAAGTTGAGGCAATATGAATTGTGTTGTTATATGTTTTTTTAAGCAAAACTAATATTAATATTACACACAACGTTTTGTGTTAATAAGAGGATATGATATTGGATACAATTAATACAAACTCAATGGTTGAAATGCATCAGCATCTGCGTCCTCACAGATAATGGGATAGTGACGTTGTGAGAGCCATCAGTCCAAGTCAAGCTCCCAAAATAGTAAATCGAATTGGCTTTGTGAGTTGTGGAGACAGTGACCTGGAAGCTGAGTTTCTTCACACTGGAGTTGAAGAGCAATGTACTGGGTGTGACGTTGATCTTGACCCCCAAAGGAGGCTCAACGATGAGTTTATAGACGGAGTCGACGGGTCCAACGTTGGTGACGGTTCTAGTGAGGATCACATCTTCTTTAAGGTAAGGAATGGTGATGGAAGGCAGATTGAGATCGAGCATGGATGGCCTTGGGCTCGGACATTTATATAGCGTCCTTTTCCTAGAGATCCTGGTGATGGATGTCTCGTCATAATTAGAAGCACATAGGAAACGCCTGTAGTCTTCTTCGCCTGCGTCGTAGACAAGACCAGGGTCTGCTGCTTTGTTCGGGCTCACCAATCCTCCCCCGAAGTCAAAAGGGTCAGCCGGTTTCCGCGATAACCCGTCTGAGAAGATAGGTTCTCCGTAGGGATCCGTTTTGGAAGCTTGACCAATTCACAAGGAATCATCATTCATTACCATCATATTTAACTTGATATGCAAGAAAATAATAGTTAAAGAAGATTTATACAATTATGATACCTGTAGTGACGAGAGCTGATCTAATGGCGGCAGGAGACCAGTCAGGATGCACAGCTTTGAGAAGCGCAACGACGCCGGCGACCACAGGTGTTGCCATAGAAGTTCCCGTCTCAGCATGGAAACCATCCACGGCGTCCATTTTTTCTGGGGTAGTAGCTGCCATTATGGATACACCTGGCGCTGCGATATCGGGCTGCATATTTAATGTTGGTGTTGGATGAAAACACACACATAAGAAGAGGAATGTAGTTAGAATTGGGTATGTATATTATACAGAAAGACAAAACAAGCTGTTGTTTGTTACCTTGAGAACATATGGAGATACGGAATTGGGTCCTCTGCCTGAGAAATCGGCAACCTTAGTAGCTACAACTGGTCCAGTGAGTATGATCGAACGGCTTATTTTTATGGTCGGCGAGCTGTAATTAGTTAAGTGAGTCTTTTAAAAGCTAAACAAAATGCAGCTAATATATAATAAGAGAAATTAATCACATTTAGCAGTGGTATATATTAATTAATACCTGGTGGAACCTATGTACTTAAAAATTTCAGTCCCTTGTTCATAGTCGATATTGAGAATCGGCAAACCTTCAGAAACTGTGATAACATCATTTATTCTGGTGGCGATGATTATACCCTTCCCTCTAAAGGTCATAAGTTTGCTTATATAAGCCTGTTGGTCATCTCCACCTTTACCTACAAAAGCTAGCACCACTTTCTCACTTGCTGCGTCTGTTATGTCATCTGCCTTACGTGCATATATGAGATCCCCTTGGATCTCATTGTCCCTAGATGGGGTTCGTCCCTACATAATAATAGACTAGAATGTCACATGCATGCTCATGTAGTAACTGACTATATAGAGACTAGTTTTTTTTGTTTTTTTTTTACCATTAAGGTCACATTGTTGCCTAGTGTCATAGGTGTGGGATACCACCGGTCAAGAGTGGTGGCAGCCACTGTTATGATCCATGGAGGTATGTTCTGGACCGAGTAAGCTTCGGGCCCGTAGTTTCCGCCTGCACTGAGCACTGTAATACCCTTTGCGACCGCGTGGAACGCTCCATACGAGACCTGATTAAACTCGTCAATTTCATTCAATATAGGGATTGGCCTTCCTATAGACATCGATATCACGTCCACCCCGTCCGCTATGGCATCGTCCACGGCCTTTAATATCTCCGCGCTCGCGCATGTGTCATCTACTCTTCGCCAACACACTTTGTAGACCGCAATACGTGCATTAGGTGCCCCGCCTCTCACCGTGCCCACTCCGAACCCGTTGTCACTCACATTTGGGACAAAGGAGCCCGCCGCTATGGAGGCCACGTGGGTCCCGTGAGGCAAGGATTCCCTCGCAGACATGTATTCGGTGTCCGATATTCTGCTGTCCGTTGTGTTATACTTGAAGACGCTTTCCATGTAATACCTTGCTCCTATGAGCTTTCTGTTACAATGCTTCTTCGAGTCGAATTTTTCACCATCCACACACTTCCCTTTCCACCTTTTAGGGATCGGACCCAACCCTTTGTCACTAAACGAAAGGGACTCTGGCCACACGCCTACGGACACACATATATATTGTCGTGTATAACTATCTCATATATTTGGAGCAATCTCTATGTACAGGCTTTATATCAAACGTACCTGAGTCCATGATACCGATGATGACATCCTCACCCATCTTGGCATCATAAAGAAGTCCTTTTGGTAGGCTTTGAGAAAGACCCAAGTAATCATATGTCCTTGTTGTTTGCAGCTTGTAGTAAGTATTGGGTGTCACTTGAACTACATCCGGATGCTCTATACATAGTTATGAGGATTCAAGTTCATCAAATTAACCTATTATATAATTTACTTTGTATATATCTGTAATCTGCTTCTTTATATGTACGCACCTGAGATTTTTTTCGCTTGAGCATCCGTAAGATGGGCTGCAAAGCCGGAGAAACCATGCCGATAACTATGAACGATGGACTCACTCGCATCTTGTTTGCTGTAACCATATTTCCACAAAACCCGTTAGTTAATGGTGTTTATTTTTGTATTTTCAACAACATTTTGTTGCACATGTCTAAATACTTGGGTTTGTTGGTACCTTCCGAGTAAGGATTCTAACATGCTAAGATGCGAGGCCGTTACAAGCTCCGGATCATTATGCTCTCTTTCACCAAGGTACACTATATGGACCTATATATGTATATATGTAATGCACATTAATGAATCATTCCTTTACCTGATCGGGTTTTGTATTTCCATTATTACGTCAATCATAATAACAAAATTGTGACACATATACCTTTCTCTCTTCATAAGCTCCTCCTTCTACAATGTTAAGAATCAACACAACACTCATCACCGAAAATACCCACCATGAGACTTGAGAACTCATTTTTTCCTTTTGGAAAAGGAAAAAATCCTCAAGAGATCAGTCAATGTCTCACTGTTTTTCGTTTTTTGGTGAATATGTTTTACATAATGAAGGTCTTGTATTTATAACAACGTTCCGTCTAAACAAAAAAAAAACAGCCATGTTCTGAAACGACTTATTTAGCGTCTTCTTGGGACATTATTAGGTTGTAAAACTCAACTACTCTTTTCTTGTTTTCTTAATTTAAACCCTTTTTCTAATTTTCTCTATATATGTCATAGTTACTGTAGCTAATAATATCGAATTACTTAGTTTCTGGTGACATTATTAGGCTGTAAAACTCAACTGATATTCTGGTATTTGCTTAATTTAAAACAGTATTTTCTATTTTTCTGGTGACAATAACGATCTCTATTTCATCGTATTGTAGCTAATAACAGAGGTTTCAGAGTTTGTGATGCCGTTTTAAGTCTTACCCCAATCTTGATTAAGAAATGCTTTTTTTTTCCCGTGCATGGTTAAATTGCATAAATGTATTGTTGTAATTGTCGTATTGTTGGTCTGTTAATTACTATATAGATAGTAGAGTTTTGATTCATTTTATGTTCTCATCGGTCAAGGTAGGGAAATATTGATACATATCTCCCATCTCTCTTCTAAGACTGATGAACCGAACACCATGTTAATGTTTGAAAATCTAAAACTTGAGTAACCGCCACTCTTATGAAGTTTGGTGGGAAGGCTGCATGCGTCAGTAAACGCAAAACTCAAATCGTCTAACGTCTTTCCTATATATTTCTTTTACAAAACATTATACCAAATTAGGTCAAACTACCGGTCAGACTTAAAACGTTGGAATGATTGGGAACTTGGTTATTATTTTGAAACACAGAGAGTATTAGTCATGTAATAGAAAAACAAAGGCCTTAATAGGGTTACAATAACTAAGATTTTGAAAACTCTTTTTAGGATCCTACTCCTACATGATGACTTCAAACCCCATGTTAAGTGGCAGTGTAGTATTTTTTTTTTTTTGTCGTAAGTGGCAGTGTAGTATTAATATGTATTGGAATGGCAAAAAAGAAAAATTCAAACCCTGGTCGGTATTTAAGAAAGAAACATCATTAGGTCAACCCCAATGGTCACCTCTAAGTGTCTTAACTAAAGTTTTTAATAATAAAATTAAATAAACAAATAATTAGAGTATCTTATTTTTAAGAACAATGTTTAAAATAAGATACTTTTTGGGTGTCTTAGTTCTTAACTTAAATTAATAATAAATTTAATATTAAAATATGTTTAAAACATTCAATATGAGTTCTCTATTGGATTTGCTCTTAGACCATTTCCCATAGAGACACCCAAGTGTCTTAAGTCCAAAAAACAAAAAGAAAAAAATAAAAGAATAATGACATGGCAACACTTGGTGTCTTAAATAGAAGAAAAATGTCTTATTTAAGATTTTTTTTAGGGTGTCTTATGACACGTGTCACAACGCGATTCGTCACATATTTTGTTTTTTTTTTGTTTTTTTTAAAAAATCATATTTTCTTTTTTTCTTCAAAAATCAAAATTTTTTTTATTATTATAAAATTTTAAGACACTGGGATAAAATTATAAAATTTTCTTCAAAATTCCAAGTTAAGTGTCTGCATTAGGATTTTCTAAACTAATAAAATTCTTAACTTAAATTAATAATATATTTAATATTAAAATATAACTTAAATTAATAATATATTTAATATTAAAATATATTTAAAATCCTCAATAAGAGTTATCCATTGGGTTGCTCTAAAACCACCTCCATCGGATAACTATCAAAAGTGTTTTGTATTTAAAAAATATTTAAAAAATAGCAAACAGTAAAAATACGTATTTGTAGAAAGACATAAAGATACCTAAAAACATTTAAAGATATCCTCTCTCTTCTCTCTTCTCTTTTCTATCTTCCTGTATTATATTTTATATTAAAATATACCACAGACTTTTATGTCTGTTGTGGATGTTCTTAGTGCCTTGGCATAATAATAATTCAGCTATGGCACCAACGTGACGCAGACGTTAAAAAAAAAAAAAAAAGAAACACACCAACGTGACGCAATCAGAAATTGACAGTTTTTTTTTCTCGTTGAAAAGAAAATAATTACGGGGAAAAACGGCTCAATGATGTCATGATCTGAATTTCTCGACCCATTAATGCTTCCTATGAATTTGTAGTGATTTGATTGTCTACATTGTAGATGTTAAAAAAAAATTGTTTGTACTGTTAAACAAAATTGGGCAAAAAAACAAATGTAATGAAATATATATATATATATATATATTTATTTTATATATAAGGGCATGTGCATTACATACTTTAAAAATGGGTGTTTAAAATTTTTTTTATTAAATTTAATAATGTCTAAAAAGGCTCAAAAATATGTTTAAAACTCAAAAATAATATATAGATACTTTTTATCAGTTTTAGATTTGTAATCTTAAGATTTATTATTTTAATAATGTTTAGACAAGCTAATTAGATCTCAAAATGTGCAATGCACATGCCTTAAGTGCAACTACAATGAAAACACTTTAGCGTCTTAACTCAAAAAAAAAAAAGTTAATGACATGATCCGGTCTTCAATCTATTGGTTCTTATGACATGTGTTATGACGCAATTCGTCATAATTTTTTTTTAAAATCAGTATTTTTTTTCTTTTCAAAAATTGTTTTTTTTATTATTATAAAATGTTTAAGATCCCAAAGGGAATAATGGTCTAAGTACTAAATATCGTTTAATATATGGCTGATATTTTTATGAACAAAATAATTTTGTTGTTGAGCGTTAACCCAAATGAAACATGAATAATACATATTTGGATCGCAAGAGGAAAGTGAAGAAAAGTCGGCTGATCGAGAGGATTTATGTTGCATATAATTTACATGTCCTACTAAGCAAAAAAAAAAAAAAATCGAGAAAATTAAAGAACGATCGAGAACAACATGTATATTTACATAAAAATATACAAAAGTATATTAACCACAAATTTCAAAATAAAGTCTAGTCTTATGACTTAAGATTTTTTTAAAAAGCCTTGATCTCTATCTTTTTTTTCATAAATTTGCAACTTTTAACATGGTTTTTTTTTGTTTGTTAAAAAGGCATGCAAATAGCAAATTTACTCTTGATTAAGATTGCTCTTGTAGTTTCCATAGTTTGAGATTTCTCTCGCATAAAATAGATACTTTGAGGATTTGTTTGTATTTTTCTCTAAAATGTAATTAAAAAACTTTCTAAAACATAAAAGAAAAATATCCGACTAGTGCATCTTCCACTACAATGAGTCAATAACAATTCAAAAATATAATATTAAGATTCACAATTGGTTGGTTCATATTCTTTGGGAATATTCTCATTGTTCATTGCCAATTGCATTTAGTCACTTATGTCAAACCTCGTTAAAGTCGCACCAATAATCACGTTTTGACTTATATAAAAATTGTTTTGAGCTTGAAAGAAAGTGCTACAGATTTCTATACTATAATGGCATGCAAATAGCAAAATTCGTTTATATACTAATGAAAGGTCACAACATAGATAGCTACCGACGCCCAAAAAGAAAAAGATAGCTACCAAAATTTAATAGCTTTATATTAAACTATTGAAAAATTAGAATATACTTACGAATTAAATGCATTTAATACATAAGGTAAACACGGTTTTTTTCTTACTCAAATATTATCAATTTATATAAATTAAACATAATATATAAATCAAAACGCAAAATCGGATAAGTTGACAAAAAAATGTCTGGGATCACATTTATGATTTAAATCACGTAAACTAAGTTTCACCGGTTTAAATTTGTTGAGGCTGTTAAAACAAAAAATTATATGAAATATATATATATATATATATATATATATATATATATATATATATATATATATATATATATCATAAAATGATTAATATAATTATTAGAATTGGTTTGAGATAATGTTATTTATTTACGAATTCTTTTTAATTATTTTTTAATAACAACATTTTTTTATATAATGCTATGCCACTAGTAAAAAAAACGTTTTATGGAGTTTTGGATCCGCCCCTACACCACTAATGACATCAATTTTACATAGTTTTTTAAAGTCGCAATAAACTCGATCGACGAGCTGGATAATTCGCTTGATCTGTGAGCAATGAAAACTTTCGTAGCCACGAGATCCTACATCAATCGTGGAGCCCTTACTATCTTTTGAACTTGATGCTTTCTTATTCCATTTGGATCCCTTTTATTTGTAGTCTTGTATTGCCTATTCATCTATATATATATATATATATGTATATATGACACGTACATTTTTCATTTGTTAGCTATCAACACAACTAATTAACCAAGTTTTTATAGGTTTGGATGGGTTATATATGACACGTACATATAACATATATTTTCTCTGTAGCTCAATATGAAAGATGGCCAATTTCACTTTTCTTTCGAAGATTGTTCTCCACTAATGAGCGAGTTTTTGAGACATATCACTCAGAATCACATAATTTTCTCTAACTATTTATATACATATATATATATATATATATGTATATGTCTTCATATAAATCACAATATGACCTATGCATGCCTTTCCCGCCTTGTACAAACATTCTTCTTTCCTATGCATTTACATATTTGAACGTCTGTTGTGAACGATGGAAGATTAGATGAATCACGTTTGCGTCTTAATTTGCGTCTCGTCAAATATGTGCCGGGTGCCATATGTTAGCTGCGCACATGTCAAGCATGTTTAACCAAAAAAAATATTCTATTATTGTATTCGTAAATAATCCTCTAAATAACCGTTATAAATCAGTCGGTAAAATAAAATACCATAGGTAAATCACGTTTGTCAGTATCAGCGATAGAATATGTCATATGTGTAATGTGTGTGAATAATATCATCACTATTAAATTATTTTCCTAAGTTCTTCGCCAATATTTATGATACCTATGATTATCAATCTGTCATGTATATAAATATTATATATAAATATATTTTGGTAAGATACTGTTGTCGACGTTAGCAGAGACATGGTCTGATGATCTGATACTGATGACGTCAAGTGGCTCCAGTTTACCCAGAGTTAAAACAAATAAAAGACGTCAGCATCATTTATTTATCATATCTGTCCATGTGACCACCTTCTCCTCTACTTTCTTCCACTCTCCCAATTGTACTTTTCCTCCTTTTCGTGTGCTTCACGCTCCATTTATATCCCCACTCAACGTGCGATTTTTTTATATAAACCTATGATTCTCAATACCCATATTTTTTTTTTTTTAATTGTTACAACTACAGTACCCAAACCTATAAATAAATTCTTAAAAAGTTTATGATTGAAAAAATCTACTGATGAATGTGTGTGATAATAACATAGTGTTACCAACATTCAAAATTAACCAACATTTTTTATGTCTACTACCGTATGTATTTTATTAAATAAGCATTTCATGATAGGTAGACAAAGACATCTAATGACTTTTAATGTTGTAATAAATGCGGGTAAATTACAGGTGTTTGGGCTAACGTACTTGTAACTTCTAAGGCTTTGATATTAGAGTAATTTAGGTAATGGGCAAAAAAAAAAAAAAAATTGGAAACACCACCAACGATGTGAAATATTGTCACCAAATAGTGTTGTCTAAATTTTTGTTTTTCTAATTTTTATTTATTTAATTGTTACAGGAGATACATTCTTCGCATTTTATATTATTTTATTATGTAAATGTTCTATTTATCATATAGTTTTTAATTATCACATGTGTTATGTGTATGATTTATCACAAATACGACTATTTTTTTTGTCAAATACGAGCAATCCTCTTTATGATATTTTGATTATATATATACGTTTAAAATCATATAAATCTTTAAAATTATTAATACATAACACTAAGTTCAAACATCTATTTCATAATGGTTCAAAAAAAAACATCTATTTAATAAATTAGAGACTTATGAAAAAAGTAAAATAGTGTGGAAAAAAAACATGTCACGATAACAATTAACTAAAATGTAAAATCTCACAAAAATCAGATCATCGTTAGTTTCCTAAATGCATCAGTTATCATTGCCATCTAGCCAAATTACTTGATATTATTATTTTCATCAATTAATGAAATCTTAAGTGGTAGCGGTTAACGTTTTTTTATAGACCGAATAGTTTTTTTGTGTTCAAAGAATTAGTCAAGTGATGATATTAAACACTGAGATGGTCCTATGAACTTGTTCGCACATGTGCCAACCAAATTTGAATAAGAAAAATCTAATAACCACTTTTTGTTGCCAGCAGAGAGAATCATATTCAATTTCTGTGTGTTTGTCCTTATTAGCATTTGATTAAAAAAAAATTTACGTCATGGGATTCAAACAAATAAACAGCAAGAAGTCGTAAGACTGACGATGATGCTGCCGTATAGCGTATATACAAATATATTTCGAATCTCTCTCGTCCACCACGTACGCCAGATTTCATGGAAACTCAAAATAAAACGTTTTCCCTTTTTTGTTTGTTTTGGCTTCTAGTCCTTTTATATAAACTTATATACAATAATACATAGTTGTAATATTATAATTTATACATACATGTTTACATATGTTTTCGTAATCAAACTACATATGTGAATTAAAGCAAGAGTAAACAATTATACTTGTCAAATTTAATATCAGACAAACTATATGTATATAAATCTTGCTTTGTCTGATTTTTATTTTAGAAAGCTTTCAGCTGTAGTATTTAGTATTTACTGACAAACCTTTAAAAATTGTTTTAGCTCAAAATTTTATTATTTGTTTCTCTCTTTTTTTATCATCTCTTTTGAAATGTTTTTAATTAATTCGAACATCTAAAAAAACACGATGTCCAAGTTGTGATCAACTTTGCTTTACAGATTTTAGTTTCAAATTAAGAAGTGACCAAGCTGACCTCAACCAAAAAAAAAGTGACCAAAGATTTAGTAAGAAAAAAAAAATTACCTAATGGTTACGTCATTATAATGACACCCAAACTCTCCATTTATGGCCGTTCTCATTTCGCGTTGACATCAACAAAACTCCAACCCACTCTCTCTCTCTCTCTCTCTATAATGAAGACGATGCGAGGTCTACGGAACTGCTCAAACGTCGCCGTTTCGCTAGACCTGACGGTTCCTCCTCCAGCAGAACCACCGGTCTCCTCCGCCGCCTCGACGAGCCTATCGTTTGATGAAGAGGAGACGTCAGAGTCGAAGATCGAACGGCTGACATCGGAGCATCCGGTCATCATATTCACTAGATCTTCCTCCTGCTGCATGTGCCACGTCATGAAGAAGCTTCTGTCGACCGTTGGAGTCCACCCAACAGTGATCGAGGTCGACGACGGAGAAATCGCCTGCCTCGCCGTTCAAACGGCTCCAGTGCTCTTCATAGGTGGAGCTTGTGTCGGTGGGTTCGAGTCTCTTGTCGCACTTCACCTTAGTGGTCATCTTATCCCTAGGCTCGTTGAGGTTGGAGCCTTATGGGCATAATTGCAATTTTTTCTATTTTCTCAGTCTATATCCTCTTTTAATATATATAACTATTTAAGAAAACTCTGTGTAATAAAATCCACTGTAAATTTCCTGATCTACTCTTTCTGTTTCTGAAACACAGAAATGTTTTCTTCCCTTTATCCATTGTGTACCTTTATCTTTCATCAGTTTGGTTACTGTTGTTTAGATTTTAGATTATCACGTGTGTAATTTTATTCCATCATAAATTATAAAATTTTGTATATTACTTCCTACTTTAATTTTCCGCATCGAATTGTAGTGTTGATGATGTCAGACCAATTCCAAATATAATTTTATCTCTAAAAAATATTTTAAGGATTTCATGAAATCTAAGGAGTAGTAATTTCTGATAAAAACAAAAATTAATTTAACGATGAGAATAAAGTACAGATTTGGCCATTTTTCTTGGTTAATTTGGGGGAAGCAAACCGAAAAAGGAGTCATTAGTACAATGGGGGTCATCGATGACCGGTCTCTAGTAAATAATGACCTCGAAGTTATGAAAATCTGATGATATTATTATATGTACATAATAGAGAGAGAATCCTTTGATTACCACGGAGTCTGACTACTATCTTTTCCTTGGACAATTTAGGTATTTTAGTATATGGATTTCTTTTTTCTTATTTTTTTGTAAGAGAGTTTTCCCCAAAGATCTTTAGACTCTAAAAGTAGGTGTCACTCGCAATTATTGCACAATCACTGCCGTCGGATTCTTCAAATACGTGAGACTACCTCTATATTATTTTATGGTTTTCTAAAAAAAATTTGATTGATGGATTTACAAACTTACACATATTTATTGGTAAATTCATTCACTAATATTAGTTAACTTTGAATTGAAATAAAATTCATGAAACTTAACAATAATCTCCCTCAACTGGTCAACTAGCATACGAAGCCAGTCCGCACTCGAATTCTCTCGTCCGGTAACACGATTCACCCAAAGTAGAAGATAACTGTCTCTCGCCATATTTACAAATAACATTATTTTATGTTGAAGAACAGATTTCACATTTTCAACACAAAAAAACAAAAAAAAATACCCTTAGATTCGTGCATACCCTACACGCACATAAATTATATAGTCACACAGTTTGGGAGCTCCTCAGTGGTGGGGATTGGTTAGCCTTTACGGAAAACAAGTTATTTTTTCTTTTGAAACATCGACAATCTTTTTGAGTTTATTATCATTTATTCTCTTTCTTGTTTAACCTAAGCATATATAATAAAAAATAGTTGTATAAAATGGAAATAATTATGCAGTTGTGTTATGTTTTTTTTTCGAAATGCGGTCGTTACAGTTTTGTGTTGCTCTATCGGCAGCAACGGCATACCACCAACAATAAAATAAAGGGATCATCAACTTGAATAACCCATGATTTAGTTTGATGTGTTTGATTATTGAAAAAGCAGAGTAGCAATAACCAATGAGGGTTGAATGATGTAATGCACAAACGTTATATATAACGACAATATTAAAAAGTGAGATACCCAAAGAAACGAAATGATTAAAGGTAACATAAGTGAAGGTGAGTTACAATGGCCACAGTTTAAAGTATACAGAAAAGACAAGTGTATTATTAATGTGTGCAATTTATCTTCTTTTTTTTGGAAAAAAATCTTGAGACATCTCCACCACAATTCTACGAAGGGACACTGATTAAAGTCCACATTAACAAAAATAAAAATAAAAAATAACCCGAAAGTCCATTTTGATAACAACGATTAAGATAGAACATTGGTGATTTCATGATTTGGTGTATTAAAGAGCCCTAAAGGGAGAGTCTCAAGGTCACGAGTTCGAGTTCCAAATGTGGGAATTATATATTTTTTAAGCATGATATGATCCGCCTTATCCGATCCGCGGTGGATTCAGCCCTACACAGGACAGGCCAGAGCTGAATTTTCTAGAAAATGTTTACTGTTTGGCTCACTGCCACATTTTTACAGAAGATGCATAGTCTTACAACTCACAAATCTTACACATTTAAACAAAGGATGAAACAACTTGTTTAGGTTGTCCAAAAGAGATTATCAACATATTTACTAACATGGCCAATTAAGTTGCGTTTGAATTGATTTGGGCTTTTCTCATGCTCCAAGCTTCCAAAGACGACATGGTCACACTCTTTGTTCCATAATTGAACACGTAAAGCCTAGCGTCTTCTCCAACTGCCATTTTCGGATAAACCCTAGATGTTATCACACTCTTTCCTCCTCCCCCATAGCTCTCTATAACCGAGTGATCGATCTAGAAACCAAAAAACGTTTATCATTACAAGGTGAAATTGACAAAGACAAAACGTGCTTAGGTGAAAATAGAAGAAATGACATTGCAAAAAGGCGGAACTCAACTCACCAAACATCTTAATGAGATCTTCTCATGTCTTGGATCAATGTCTAGGAATGTCCCAAGCGTAGCTTTTTCTATGTTGTCTCTCAACGAAGACCTACATGACCATTTTTTAAAACATCAAATCACACAAGATGAGAAATGCCTATAGTTAAGTTTTCGATCAAATTCAAAATTTTACTTGCTCTCATCACTGCACATTAGAAGCGAATATCCATTCCCACGGCGAATAACTCTAAAGAAGATTGCTGTGTGCTCTGATAAATCATTGCTAGCCAGTGCTAACAATCCAAAAGGCCCGTAAACGCCTTTAACCGATGCGCTGTAACCAGCGATTAAAGTCGCTTGATCATCTTCGTCTGATTGCAAAACCTCGGGATCTTTTTCTAGATCAGGTAGATAAAAATCTACTTCTATGTCGGCCTTTAACAACAATAAGAAGAAGAAACAATTCGTTTAAGCAAATAAAAAATTCGGTTTATTTTAGAAAAAAAAAACACATGAATGATCATTTCATCTCAAAACCAATTATATATGAATAAAGTGATTTATGACTCTAAAACTCGATTCTATCATTTTCCTACTTAATGTGAGATTGCAGTGAGAAAAATCACTTGTGAAGCAGTAATGCCAGGGATTTCAAGAATGGAGCCGCCTTCGAGTTGCTTACTATCCAAGCTAACATTTTTGGCTCGGAGATTGTTGATTTCTTCGACTGGCCACTGCATCAGCTTCTTCCCACTTCTTTCCAACCAAATTTCCCTTGGAAGAGACTACGAAACAAAAAATGAACTAGTTCAAGAAATTTCTTGGAATACTAAAAAAATTAAAATTCCAAACAACAACAACCAACTAATCTCGCCGTACCATAATTCCAGCCCATCCTTTCACAATATCATCATCACTGCTATCTCTCTCCATAATCCATCCCCATGAGATCCTCCGATTCTTAGCGCTATCGAAGAAGGCCTTGGACGCGAATAGATTCCCATAATCATATCTCAGATCTGCAGCCGTGTCAGTGAACTCGGAATCCGCGGAAAAGATTTCAGTCTCGGAAGAATATGTACCAATAACATAGCAATCATTGCCTCCATAACTCGTTTTTAACACATGCCTCACGTTGGAATTGTTCACCGAAGTATCTAAACCCGCTTTTCCCGTGACCGAAACCGGGAAAAAGTCCACGCATTCCCACATTCCCACATTCCGGTGACTTGTGATTCAAGTAAAGGCACATGCGACTTTGTCCATTGGATGAAATCATCGCTGTGATACAAAATCGCCATTCCTTTGTTACTATCTTTCTCCTTAGCTCCTACAAGAACTCTCCATTTCCCATCTTGCCCCTGCCACGCGGTCGTCGGGTCGCGGAAACAATCAACCGGGACGTTACTAGGTGAGACCATCACAGGATTGCCTTTAGACTTTACCCACTCACGAAGCAAAGGGTCTGAAGGATCCTTAGGTTCGGCAAGAACTGTCACCTGATGTTTATTGGTGTCACTCCCGGTGTACAACATTACAGGTTTGCCATCGGGGAGGATCGTGGCGGATCCTGACCAACAGCTGTTGACGTCAGAGGGATCCGAGGGAGAAAGGGCTGGTTCGAGTTGGATCCAATTGACCAAATCTTGTGAAACAGAGTGTCCCCATACCATGATGTCACCGAAAAATGGAGCCAAAGGATTGTGTTGGTAGAACAGATGGTAGAACCCTTTGTAGTACAATGGTCCTGAAACAACATATCAAGAATATGTTGGGCCCGGTTCGTGTTTTTACGCATCCATATGTTGTTCGTTTCTAAAATCATATATTGCTGTTAGATGCGATATATATTTGGATGCATACTTGATCGATTGTGAAGAATTGTAAATGTGATATGTATGCACTTTTGGATTCCATGTGAGGCAAGTAAAAGTATAGTAGAGTTTTTTTACCGTTCGGATCTTCGCATTCCAAGATGCAAGGTAGGTTATAATCCAAGGACCAGAGGTGACAAAAAAAAAAAAAAGACAGATTAATTATCTTTATTTAGGTAATAGATATGTGAGAGTAATTATTGCACATCGGATCAAAGTAATTAAAACATAGTACTGTAGTAGTGAATATGGAATAATAACCGTTGAGCCAATTTTTATGAGCTTGAAAATGGAAAGAAGTTCGGTAAGGCTGGAAGTTCCCATGTTCATCACAAGAAGCAGCTTCCATGGATGATTGTTTCTTTTAGGCGGTGTATATACTTTTTATCTTGCTAAGAAAATGCTATAGAGGTGTGAGAAAGTTTCGTTGTACTTATAGTGCCATTGACGTTTACTACCTCTTCGATCTATCCAAAGGTTGAAGCAGAGTGGAATAAATTCTCGAGGTATTTGTTAATTAATTGTATTTTTGTTACAATTATTAAGGTTTGTAGTCCATGGTCTTTGTTAAATATATTACATGGACCAGATAGCTCACAGATTATTCATTTTGTTTACCTTTTTCGTCTCCTTCATTTTTTTAATTTATATTGTGGAAACATTTGCAGATGGGTTGATTACTTTTAATTTGTTCGGTCGATGGTCTTTGTTTATGGAATAAACTATTCACTCACGATAACATGAGAAGACTTCCAATATAGTTTACCCAAAGAAATGATAATAAACACACACACCAATAACTTTGATTAAAAAACCCAAAAACACATACCAATACCTTGAATACAAAAGACCGATAAATCTTGAATACAATACAGCAGTTCAAGCCAAGACACGAAACATCTTTAGGGTAGTCCAAAAATTGTTATAGTTATCATTATTAATGATTTAATTAAATTGGGTTTGAATTGATTTCGGCATTTCTCATGCTCCAAGCTTCCAGAGACGAAATGGTCACACCCTTTGTTCCATCATTGAACACATACAACTTAGCTGCTTCACCAATCGCCAATTTGGGATAAACCCTAGACGTTATCACATTTCTTCCTCCTGCTCCGTAGCTCTCTATTATCGAGTGATCGATCTATGAAACAAAAAAAAATGTTATTCAAGGGTTAAATTGTTTAAGATAAAAGTTAGGGAAATAAAACATTGCAAAAAGGCTGATTCGACTCACCAAACATCTTAATGAGATCTTCTCATGTCTTGGATCAATGTCTAGGACTGTTCCATGACTAGATTTCCTTACGTTGTCTCTCAACGAAGACCTACATTTCCATTTGTTAAAATGAAACATCAGATTTACAGAAGAAGAGAATAAACATTTGGTTTCTTGTTTTAGATTATAGTCGAAATCTTACTTCTTCTCATCGCTGCCCATTATAACCGAATATCCATTTCCGCGACGAATAATTTTGAAGAAGATTGCGGTTTGTTCCGATAAATCATTGCTAGCCAATGCTAGCAACCCAAAAGGCCCATAAACGCATCTAACGGAGCTGTCACGGTCGAACAAAACCGCATCATCGACTTGGTCAGAATCCAGTATTTGGGGATTGTCTTCCAGAATAGGCAGGTCAAATGTCACTTCTACGTCGGCCTTTAACAACAAACAACAAGAGAAAGATAAAATACTAGCCGATTGATTCTAGAGACAGCATGTAAAAATACTCATGGACTGGTTTATCAGTTTGTTTATTTAAGCTGATTTTGAAATTCAATCAGAATCTTATTGTGTTAACGGCTTATCGGAACATTGATTCTAAATATTTTTCGAAATGTATCCATCTAATGGTTTCTAAATACTCCATCATTTTCGAAGGTGGTTCAAAAATTATGTTTTCCGGGCAAGTTATACGTTTCTGCAACAAATTAAAAGCACATGACAGACACTAGGGAAAACTGTATTTACAAAGACCATAATGAGTTCCTCCCAAACATCCATTTTGAAGATGATTTTTCAATTAAAATACAATTGGTCAAATATATTTGAAGGTAAATATTGCTATTTTGAACGAATTTCTGAATATTAGTTAAAATACACATATATCATTTGTAAATCAGTGAATTTTTAAATCAATCAAAATACACAAACCAATAAATTCTTAATCCCTAACAAAAACACATGCGTAAACTTACTTGCGAAGCAGTGATGCCTGAGATTTCAAGAATCGAACCGCCACTGAGTTGCCTGTTATCCAAGCTAACTTGCCTAGTCCGGAGATTGTTGATTTCTTCGATTGGCCATTGTATCAGCCTCTTTCCACTTGTGTCCAGCCAAATTTCCCTGGGAAGAGACTAAAGCCAAAAACAATCCAATTCATCAAATTTCTTGACAATTAATCTTTCTATAACTACTTTTAAACCTATAAACATTATGTATCTATATTTACCAGAAGGCCAGCCCATCCTCTCTGAATATCATCTTCCACGCTATCAGTCTCTATAACCCATCCCCAGTTGATCCTCCTATTCTTAACGCTATCGAAGAAGGCCTTCGAGGCGTAAAACGTTCCATGATCATATCTCAAATCCGCACTCGTGTTAGTGAACTCTGAATCCGCGTTAAATTCTTCAGTCTCGGAAGAGTATGTACCAATAACATAGCAATCATGGCCTCCAAAACTCGATTTCAAGACATGCCTCACACTAGCATTGTTCACCGAAGTCTCTACACCTTCTTTACCAGTGATGGAAACCGGGAAAAAATCAGGGCATTCCCACATTCCGGTGATTTGTGACGCAAGTAAAGGAACCGGGTACCTTGTCCATTGGACAAAATCATCACTGTGGTATAAAATCGCCATTCCTCTTTCGCTATCTCTTTCCTTAGCTCCTACGAGAACTCTCCATTTTCCATCTTGCCCTTGCCACCCGGTCGTAGGGTCACGGAAACAATCAAAAGGGACGTCATTTGGAGGAACCATCACAGGATTGTAATTTGGCTTTACCCACTCACGAAGCAAAGGGTCGGAAACGTCCTTAGGTTCGGCAAGAACTGTAACCTGATGTCTGTCGGGCTCATCGAGTCCGGTGTACAAAATTACAGGTTTGCCATCAGGAAGGATCGTGGCGGATCCTGACCAGCAGCTGTTTCTGTCAAAGGGCTCCGTAGGAAAAAGGGCTGGTTCGAGTTGGATCCAATTGACCATATCTTGTGAAACAGAGTGTCCCCATATGATTATGTCATTGAATACGGGAGCCAAAGGATTGTGCTGGTAGAACATATGGTAGAATCCTTTGTAATACATTGGCGCTGTAACAACATTTACAACATAAATATTATTTCATCATGTACAAACTTTTGGGGGTTCCTTGTATCACAAGTTAAAAGTATGTAGAGTTACTATTTACCGTTTGGATCTTCAGAGTTTCCAAGATGCATCCAAGTACCAGAAGTGACATAACAATGAGGCGGCGGTTAGTTATAGATAATAATAACTATAATTTGAAATTGCTTAACGAAAATGTGAACTCGTCAGTTTTAACAACAACAATAAAATGGGTATCGATCTACTAGTTATGTTTAAGAATTCAAAATTTTTGAGCTTCATGTTCCCAAAAAAAAAAAACAACATATCAGATATGAATTTTTCAAATGAAGTACTATAGTTTTGTTTTTATAATTTAATTTGTTAATGTATTTAGTTACAATTAATAAACATGATATCAAAAACCTATATAATGTATCCATTTATCTAACCATAGTAACTTTTTTTTGTTCTTAATATAGAAAACATTCCGAAATATTATCAAAATTGTTACTTCACAAATAGCTATCGAAACTAATATTTTCTCATATGAACGTAATGCACATCGTATTGTGGAAAAATAATAATACTCAATTCAATGATCAATTGTATAAAGTATAAATTAGCCGTAGATTGGTTTATATATAATTTAACAGTACCAGAGATCTTAGCCAATATGATAGATGAATATAAATAAGAGGAAAAAAGAAAAAATATAACCGTTGATCCAATTTCTCTGAGGTTGGAAATGGAAGGAAGTCCGATTAAGCACGTCGTTTTGAAGAAGATTCTGGACGTTTCCATGGTCAGCCATTGATGAGGATCTTACTCCGTAACGGGAATTGATCCTTGGGGATTATGAGAATAATGTCTTATGTGTATATATGTGTGGCTATTTAAAAGTAATATTGAGATCTTGCCAAGAAAATGATTATAGAGTCGTCATGAAACCTCATCCTACTTATAATGCCATTAGCGTTGACAATGACAACTTCTTATTTTGTCTTAATCTCGAAGTATCGTGGAAGAAACTCTCAAGATAGTTGTTAATTATGTATATTGAATTTATTAAGATTATTAGACTATTTTAGTCATCGGTCTTTGTTAATTGTGTCATTATAACAATGTAAGGTCGCTCTTTGGATTATTAATTAATTGTCATTTCTATTTATTATTGAGGAAACTTCAGCAGGCCGGGTTAATATATTTTTAATCAACTTGGTCGATGGTCTTTTATTTATGTATATTAAAAGAAATCTCCTTTCAATAATACAAGCATTCGAAATTTATATTAAAAGAAGGAGACAGCGCCTTTTTTATATACTCTTTCCATTTTAATTTAAGTGTCGTTCTACAATTAATTTTTTGTTTACCAATAATTGTCGTTTTCGGATTTTAATGCAGATTTATGATAAATTTTCCAGTTTTATCTCTACTTTTTCACCTTATTAATTATTTCTATCAAACAAAATGATGTTTTAATGAAGGGTAAAACAGAAAAATTTAATATTTTCTTAATTTATTTGAAATATGCTAAAACGATACTTAATAAAAAAACAGAGGAAATATGGCTTAAGCCTTAAGTCATTGAAAACACCAAGTAATCACACCAATGAGAGTACAGCGTTCGAGATTAAGAGCGGATCGATTGTGGTTGTTGCTAATGAATGGAGAATTTCCATAATCTGAGTACTTTTAGGATATTTAAATTATTAACCCAAAAATAAGCTTGCTGTAAAAATTGTAAATAATTCTAAGTTCTCTACTTTTTAAGCTACACAACCAATTTAACCCCCTAATTATCCCTTAATTAATGGGTTTTTTTGTTTGGTCGACAAATGGGTTTTGATTTATGATCAAAATTTTAGTAGTATAGGATCTTGTTCGTTTCCTGGCGCTAGCGACAACAATAAAAAAACCGCATGCATGTCTTTTTTGTTTGTTATTGGTTCGGCGAGAAAACACAACACAAATTTAATTGAAAAGGAAAATATGTTGCTAAACATGATTTTTGATATATTACTCGAAAAATAAAATTCTTGCGAATTCATTAGAGAAATATCATTCTGAAACATGAGAAGACTTGCAATAATTAACACAAGGAAATAAACACACCAATAACTTTTGCCAAAAAGAAAGAAAGAAAAGAACACACACCAACAACTTGAATACAAAAGACGCATAAAATCTTGTTTTTGAGAATTGACAAGACACGAAACATCTTTAGGGCAGTCCAAAAATTATTATTATCATCATTATTAATGATTAACTAAATTGCGTTGGAATTGATTTCAGCATTTCTCATGCTCCAAGCATCTAGAGACGAAATGGTCACACACTTTGTTCCACCATTGAACACATAAAGCTTAGCTGCTTCATAAACTGCCAATCTGGGATAAACCCTAGACGTTATCACATTTCTTCCTCCTGCCCCATAGCTCTCTATAATCGAGTGATCGATCTATGAAACAAAAACAAAAAAAAGTATTATTCAAGGGTTTGATTATTTTAGATATATAGATAAAAAGTCTTAGGCTGAAAATAAAAGAAATCACATTGCATAAAAAGGCCAAATCCAACTCACCAAACATCTTAATGAGATCTTCTCATGTCTTGGATCAATGTCTAGGACTGTTCCATGCGTACATTTTAGTACATTGTCTCTCAGCGAAGACCTACATTACCATTAGTTAAAATAAAACATCAGGTTAACACAAGAGAAAGAAACATTTAATTAGTTTCTTGATTTCTATATATTGAAGTCGAAATCTTACTTCTTCTCATCGCTGCCCATTATAACCGAATATCCGTTTCCGCGACGAATGATTTTGAAGAAGATTGCAGTTTGTTCCGAGAAATCATTGCTGACCAATGCTAGCAACCCAAAAGGCCCGTAAACACATCCATCCGAGTTGTCACGATCGAACAAAACCGTATCATCAACCTTGTCAGAATCCAGTTTCTCGGGATTATCTTCCAGAATAGGCAGATCAAAAGTCACTTCTACGTCGGCCTTCAACAACAACAACAACAGAAAGTAAGAAGTTGTTTACAACAAATTAAAATACTAGCCGATTGATTCTAGAGACAATATGTGTAAATATTGATGGAATGGTTTATTAGTCTGAGTGTATTCTGAATTGATTGAAAAAATCCAATTTATATTTTCTGTTATTGGTCACTGATTCTTTGTCAAAAAAAAAATCATTTAATGATTTTCACTACTTAAACTCCAGTGTTATTCAGTAAAAATTTGGTTTCATATTGGATTTTAACAAATTTTTGAAATGTTGTATATGATGGTGAGTCTTTTTATTTTGAATGCATATTCTATTATTAGTTAATTGAATTTCACATACAATTTTTAGTTTACATAATCACAGAACTTTACAAATATTTTCAAATCCTATATGATTTCGGAAATCAGTTAAAAATACACAAACCAATAAATAACGAGATTCCTAACAAAAAACATATGCGAAAACTTACTTGTGCAGCGGTAATGCCTGTGATTTCAAATCTCGATCCGCTTTCGAAGTGCGTTCTATCAAAAGTAATATGTCTGGTCCGGAGATTGTTGATTTCTTCGATTGGCCATTGCATCAGCCTCTTTCCACTTGTGTCCAGCCACATTTCCCTGGGAAGAGACTGAACCAACAATAAACCAATTCATCAAATTTCTTGACAATTAATCTACATAACTACTTTAGACCTACAAACGACGACATGCTATATTTTTACCATTAGGCCAGCCCATCCTTTCTGAATATCATCTTCCCTGCTATCTGTCTCTACAGCCCATCCCCAGTTGATCCTGCGATTCTTAGCACTATCGAAGTAGGCCTTTGAGGCGTAAAACATTCCATGATCATATCTCAAATCCGCATTTGTGTTAGTGAACTCTGAATCCACGGAAAATTCCTCAGTCTCGGAAGAATATGTACCAATAACATAACAATCTTTGCCTCCAACTCTTTCCTCAAAGCTGACCTTCAAGACATGCCTCACGCTAGCATTGTTCACCGAATTCTCTACACCTTCTCTACCCGTGAGCGAAACCGGGAAAAAATCAACGCATTCCAACATTTCGGTGACTTGTGATCTAAGTAAAGGAACCGGATACCTTGTCCAATGCTCAAAATCATCACTGTGGTACAAAATCGCCATTCCTCTTTCAGTATCCGTCTCCTTAGCTCCTATGAGAACTCTCCATTTCCCATCTTGCCCTTGCCATGCAGTCGTAGGGTCACGGAAGCAACAATTGGAGACGTCATCTGGCGCAACCATCACAGGATTGTACTTTGGCTTCACCCACTCACGAAGCAAAGGGTCGGAGACGTCCTTAGGTTCGGCAAGAACTGTAACCTGATGTCTGTCAGGCTCGTCGCGTCCGGTGTACAGAATTACAGGTTTGCCATCAGGGAGGATCGTGGCGGATCCAGACCAGCAGCCGTTTCTGTCAAAGGGCTCCGTAGGAAAAAGGGCTGGCTCGAGTTGGATCCAATTGACCATATCTTGTGAAACAGAGTGTCCCCATATGATTATGGGGTTGAATACGGGAGCCAAAGGGTTGTGCTGGTAGAACAAATGGTAGAATCCTTTGTAATACATTGGCGCTGAAAAAGACATTTGGACCATAACTTTTGTCATCATGTAAATACTAAAAACCTTTGGGGGCTCCTTGTATCACAAGTTAGACGTTTAATTACCGTTTGGATCTTCATTTTCCAAGATGCATCCACAGGATTAGAAACGCGACATGAGAAAGACCACAGTTAGTCACCTTTACGTTAGGGAATCCCACATCATAATTATGATAGGATCTTGGATAATATATAACGGACATAGTAAATGCATTAACTGCCAATTGATTTTGAGGTAACCTTTATAAACATGTTTTGTGGTATTTTAAAGCATTTTTAAAATTGGGACTCATTAAGGTAGTCAAAAGTATTCTAGAGGTCATGTTCCAAATAAATATGTTTGCAATAAGTTTTCGAATGAAACTCGTATGAGTTTGTACATAGTGATATTTTAAAAAATAATTTTAATATTCTTTAAGGACAATTAATATCATGGATCGAATGAACTTTCTCAAACCTATATAATGTGTATTTTATCTAACTATATTAGTAATTATTTGTTTCTCATTAGGAAACGTTTTCCTAAAGATCATCATCTCAATTGTCACCTCACAAAATTACTATCAAAACTAACAGTTTCCAATGTAAAATGTAATGCACATCGTATTTTAGGAGAAAGAGAAAAAGAAAAAATTAGAACCGTTGAGCCAGTTTCTCTGAGGTTGGAAATGGAAGGATGTCCGGTTAAGCACGTCGTTATGAAGAAGGTTCTGGACGTTTCCATGTTCAGCCATTGATGATCTTGCTCCGTAAAGGGATTAATTGATCCAAAAATGATGTGTCTTACTCTTATGTATACATATGTGGCTGTTTACAAGTTCTCTTGGGATCTTGCCAAGAATATGATTATAGAGTCGTCATAAAACTTGGTTCTACTTATTATAATGCCATTAGCGTTGACATTGACAACAACTTCTTATTTTGTCTTAAGCTGGAAGTATCGTGGAAGAAACTCTCAAGATAGTTAATCACGATATTTAATTTATTGTGATTACTGATTATTATATAGGCTTTTTGGTCCTTGCATGGTCTTTGTTAGTAACGCATTTGGCTTTGCAGTGAAAGGTCTACTAATTGTCATTTCTATGATTGAGGGAACTTCAGCAGGGGTTAATAGTATAATTTTAATCAACTTGCTCGATGGTCTTTGTTTATGTATTAAAAGAATTCTCCTAACAATAATCAGTCATTTCTTGGTGATTAAAACAAGGAGAAAGCATTTTATATGTACTCCATTTCTTGGTGAAAAACAAATTGTTTCATCAAAATATATGTTTAATATTTTCTGTGCAAAAAACATTTACTGTTTTATCTCTTATTAATTAGAGTTATAAATAAATGAAACAGCTAATTATTTCAAAAAAAAAAAACTAATTATAAAACAATGGTATATTAGGAGGAGTTAGGAAAAAATATTGTTACCTTTTGTAAATAATTTTCTTAATTGTAAATACAAAATGTACGATAAATGTAGCGTAATGTTACAAGCTAATCGGTAATTTTTTTACAGTTCGCCGGGAATCTTCTGATAGTACGGACACCGTCCAAACCACGAGGGCCACACCGAAGCTTAAGCTTCCAGGTTTCTCCTCCGCGCGACGATGTCGGAGACTCGCCGGATTCAATCTAGCCATGAACGAATCGAAAACTCGGGTAGCTACGTTTAGACCTATCTAATTGGGAAATTGATTCTGAATCATTTGGATTTTACTCTCTCTCTCTCTCTCTCTCTCTCTTTTTTCTCGTTTGAATAGGAGAGCTTTGTGATTGGGACTGCGATTTGATGTGTGAGGCTATGTTCAATTGTTCCTAGAACCACCAATTCGGTTGTATTGAACTAATGCCATCGGCTTTCAATGTTTGATTTGGATTCACTTTTGATTGATCATAGACATCTCCAAAACAAGCTTTGTATCTATGGGGATTTATAGCTGCTTGAACATACTGTAGTTGGTGATCGGATGTTTGTTTTGTTTTGTCCGGATTTCTGCGCAGAGATTCAGCAACGAAGAGTTGTAATTGAGAACAGTCATGGTGAGAAACTCGTGGGAATTTTGCATGATACCGGCTCAACAGAGACTGTTGTCATCTGCCATGGGTTTCAGNTGCGCAGAGATTCAACAACGAAGAGTTGTAATTGAGAACAGTCATGGTGAGAAACTCGTGGGAATTTTGCATGATACCGGCTCAACAGAGACTGTTGTCATCTGCCATGGGTTTCAGTCATCAAAGGTTTGCTTTTTTTTTTGTTTTTGTAGCATTCTCATCCGTCTTCAGATTCCATGAAAATTGGTTTGTATTGTTTTCCTCTGATACTATATAAAATCTTCTAGGATCGGATTCCCATGGTGACAATTGCCAATGTCTTTGAAAGAGCAATGATCACTTCTTTCCGGTTTGATTTCGCTGGCAACGGGTGAATCCATCTTACTATGTTTTAAACGCCTAACTCAAAATGGTGATAAGTGTTTGTTGCTTACTCTCATGTTTCTGGGGGGCTTCAGGGAAAGCCAAGGATCATTTCAGTATGGTAACTACCGCCGTGAAGCTGAAGATCTGCGCTCTGTTCTCCAACGCTTGCGTGGGGAAAACCGTGAGATATCTGCAATTATCGGACATAGTAAAGGTCTAACAACGTAAAGTTTAAGGTGGATTTCATGTTTTTGGATTTCAAGAAAGATAATATGCAGACTGGAGCGTTGTTGTTGTTGTTGTTGTTGTTGTCAGGTGGAAATGTGGTGCTTTTGTATGCAGCAAAGTACAAGGATGTGCAGACTGTTGTGAATATCTCAGGACGGTTTTTTCTAGAGAGAGGAATAGAAGGCCGGCTTGGTAAGGACTACTTCCAGAGAATCAAAGAGAATGGGTTCATCGATGTTAGGAACAGAAAGGGTAAATCTCTCGGCCTTTTAGTTTTGTGGTTGTCAGAGCCAAAGAAACATGGTGTTTGGCATTTACCGGTACTGTTAGAGACAACTCCTTGCCCTTTTTTTTCTTTGCAGGAAAGTTTGAGTATCGGGTAACCGAAGAGAGTCTAATGGACCGTCTCACAACCAATACTCATGAAGCATGTCTCTCAATTCCTGAAAACTGCAGGTAAAGTCTCCAATCATTCTCGTTATTATCATACTTGACAAGGATTTGGATCTTTTGGTTTCAGTCTGATAGCTGAACTAACGATTGTCTTAAAATTTCAGGGTCTTAACAGTTCATGGATCAAACGATAGAATCGTGCCTGTAAAAGAAGCATCCGAATTCGCCAAATACATACAGAATCATAAACTGTGTCTCATTGAAGGAGCTGATCATGAGTTCACTTCTCACCAGCATCAGCTTGCTTCTACTGTTTTATCATTCTTCAAATTGGATCCCAAGAAAGATGATGATGATTCAGGTGATATCAGTACAAGTTGTTCCGTTGTTCCGATTACGTCGCGGATTTAAGTAACTTTGTTCAATACAGGCCGCTAAGCCGATTAATCATTTCAGATGGTCTGGTTTTGTAAAATCAGTTGAGCACAGTAAGACATCAAAATGTTCTTCATGTCAGTTACGATGTAGTCTGGTAATATGTTTTATACACATAATTGATTAGAAAGGAATAACGATTGGCCTACTGCCTACAAGACAAGAGGGACCACCGGTTTGGTCTCACAAAACCAGTTATCGGGTTACGTATCTGGTTTGTTATGACCGAGGTTCTTTTTGTTTGATGATTAACAGTTTACTATCCACCGTATCATTCAAATCTGGGTCTGTGCGTACTTATCAAGACTCAAGATTTCAGTAAATCCGGGATGGTGAAAGCTGAACATGGGTCAAGAATCAAGAAAGCATTCATCATTTTAAGGCATAATTTAAATATTAAGACCCAGCAAAAACAGAGGTGTTTGGAGAAACCTGTCCGGAATTATCGCAACCCGAAAAAGAAAATAGTATGATACTCAACTATACGTTATGTTGAAAGTTATTATGGCGATGCGATTTCCTCCAAACACATGGGAGGACTCGGAAACTAGCTCGTCTACATGAACCTGCCAAGCAAAAAACCCAGGACAGAGGTGATCCATCAACCAGCCTGAACCTTCTTCCCATCTTCAATGAAGAAAATGGATCTTTCAGGTACCTGGAAATAGGCAATGAAACAGTCAAGAGATTTTAGGAAGGATTCTGAAACAGTATTCATACGTATGAATGCAGAGAAAAATAAGAACAACGGATATAAAAAAACAAAACAAAAGGGATAAAGTCATGTTACGTCGGGCCAAGTGTCTGTAATGAATTCAACGATGTCATAGATTATATCTCCTTGAACGTCAATTTGCTCCTTTTCAGTTGGTCCCTGAAACGCAGAAATATAGACAAGCCTAAGCATAACAGGAAGAAAAGGAAATAAACAGAGTGGTTCTGATGCGGTGAGGGGTCAAAAGAAATTACAAACTCTACAAAACAATAAACTGCTCAACCCAGATCATATTTGTTCCCATTGGTCACAATATCAGCTGGACCAAAACCCAAAAACACTAATATATCTAAGCACATAACCTATTATTCGTATTTGATCTGCAACCCATCTTCTACATACCTTGACAACTGATGCTCCAGTGGCAAACTTCTTCCCAAGCTTTTTAGACGCGTCACTGAGCTTTATCCCTGATGAAAAAAATTAAAGGGTCAATATAGAATGAGGCTTGCTCCAGCCAATAAGAATACTAAGATATCTCACCAAAGATGCAAATAACTCACCAAACAGTTCTAGTCCTTTCACGATGGTGATACACTTGCGCTTGTTGCGCACAACCTTTTCAATAATAACTTCCTGTCTCTCCTATTTTAGGATCCGTAAGCATTAGAAAATTAGACAACCGGACAACAGGTTCGCATGAAAGACAACAGAAATCGAACACGTAAAACGCTGATATGTAAGTCCATTGGAATGAGGGAATATCCAAGCATGTCTATAATTTTGTACATTTCCATAGAAACTTGGTAATCCATTAAACACTCCAGGTAAGCAGCAGGAAGGTTACACAAAATTACTTACTTTCTTTTTTAGTTTTCCCCCAGGAAGGCGTTTCACTTCCTCCTTGGACGTCCCTCCTATATATTGCAAAATCCAGTGATTAGAAATTCGACAAAATAGATGAATCCTTTCCACATAGGCATCAACACACCAATTAGTAAATCTAGAAATATTTCTCATTCACGTTTAACAATACAAATGCAGATTCTCCAGCAAAAGAAAAACGCTACAGATGCTTCCAGCCATCAAGCAATGTAAAGTTGGAATTGCACAGAACGATTCACACAGCAGTAACAAATACTCGTACACATCAGACTACGTGTACTTAGTACACTTCACAGCCTTGTTTAGAAAGTGAGTATACTTGCAAATCTATGTGGACACGCAAAGGCAAACGCACGCACGCATGGTCACATACCAGTCTGAGCTGAAGATGCTGCCCCATCAGCGCCTCCAGAAGAGATTCCCACCGACTGGAGTTGGTCGGAAACCTTATCTGCCGCTTTCTCGTTAGCTTCTGAAGAAGAAATAAATGTTGAAACCAAATTTCAGAAAGCTTTCAAAATCAGACAAGATCATTGTTACAATTAGTAGAAAAGTAGCGCAAACGGGTACGGAAGAATCCGAAAATCTCTACACATTAGCATTAACAATCCAGCATTATAAAATCGATGATACAGAATGACCAGTACTCACAAATACGCAAAGCGATGACATGATATCTTTTTTAAGACGTGCTTATCGAATGCTTACAAAAATTCACCAAAACGGAACAGACCCATACATATCATAAACATATAAATCAAGTTAATACAAAGAGCTTCATCTCTTGATTGTGTGAATTTCTAAGCCATTCCAAGAATCGAAAATTAAGCTAAAAGGTTAAATCATTTAGGCGGGCTTTCAATTAAGAAATCACTAACAAGGTGGTGGGGGCGCAGAAATTAAAGCTAACACAACCTAAATCAAACGAGTTCGGAGGATTAAAATTAGGGTTTGATTCT
This sequence comes from Alliaria petiolata, assembly GCA_020283515.1. NCBI lineage: Eukaryota > Viridiplantae > Streptophyta > Magnoliopsida > Brassicales > Brassicaceae > Alliaria > Alliaria petiolata. Next base: position 165,372,172 of record JAHZTW010000001.1, on the reverse strand, counting down.
TTTTTGGTACCTTTGAGGAGATCGGGATAGAGATCCGGTGCGTTTTCAATGAGCCATGGCTTACATCTCCCAAAATCGGGACCGAACTCGCAGTATTCCGCTGGAAGAGAGCAAACTCCACAGTACAAAACCTTCGCCGGCTCGAGCTTCTCCGCCATAAATAATATTCCAAAGTTTTTCTCTTTGGAAAAGAGAAAACGAGATTTTTGTGTAGCAAAGTTGAAGCTAGTGATAGGGAGAGAATCTGATTTCCGCGGCGGAATAATTCCTCTCTTTTTTTTTCTTTTTCCCTTCTGTTCTTCGCTGCCACGCGAAGCAAATGGTGTCGGAAACCAGAAGAGAAGAAAGGTAAAAAAAAAGCTTAGGAGATGATGTGTTGGGCTTCAAATTTCATTTTTCAATCGATAAATCGTATTAAGACATTTTGGTTGAATTGGTTCGATTTGGGCCTCGTTTTTATATTAAAATAAATACAGAAACTCTCTTTTCAGACAGCCTATGTAAGTGGAAAGAAACTCTTTATTTTTGTCGCGCTGCGAATACTTTTTTGCTAACTTTTCTTTTCCTGCATGTCCTCCTTACCGACCGGTTTGCATAGCACAACTTGTCCCTTCATCTAATTCTTTTTCGGTTTTTTTTTTCTCATTTTTTGACACACCGACATTTTTCTTTTATTCCGGTTCGAAGTCGTAACTCGTAACAATAACTTCTTCAAAAACCTTTGGTAAAAAAAAAAAAAAATTAACTTCTTCAAAATTTACCTAAAATGAACCATTTATACATTTTTGGAACAACCTGGCCTGTAAACTTATCCTTTGGGAGATTCTGATGACAATGTAGAAATGTGATGCTTATACTAAACTACATGCGCATGCCACTCATGTATGGAGTCTATATTGTTTATATAACATGCGGCTGTTAGATAAATTATATATGCACTGAAAATATATCCCCACTCTCGATTAATCAGGGAACCCAAAAAAAAAAAAAAAGAGAGAGAGAGAGAGACACCATGCACGTTCTCTTAAATGGTGAGATATTATGTGAGATCAGCAGATGGATCAACATCTAACATTTAACACATCGCTTCCACTGTGTTCTTCAATATTGTCCCTTTCTTTTTGCATTTTTAAGGTTCTGTTATTGTTACGTATGTTTATGATCTTACTTTAATGCTCACTATTAGTTGTTATCTCAACTAATGCAGTCACTGCCATCTCCAGCTTTTTAGTACTCTCCTCATTCCTTAATAGTATTACATTTATTTTTTTGTATCCATTATATAGTTTAAATAAGAAACTCCCAAAAGAAAAAAAAAACAAAAGTCCAAGAAATTTTTAGAAGCCCTGAATTCTCTGGCCTTCTCTTAGCAAACAATATCTTATCCCTCTGACTCTTCTCTGCAAATTTTTAACTAAAAACTGAGAAAAAAACTTCTTTTGGATCATTCCAAAAGTTTTACAAATCCAGAAAGAAAGAAAAAGATATATATATATATATATATAAAAACGACCCCAGAAATTCCAGTTGTGAAATTATCAGTCCTGTGCTTCCTTTAGAAGCTCCATTTCCAGACCTTCACGCTCAGCTCAGACTTACACTTGGTGTTCTTGGAGGTTGCTACGGTTGGGGTTTTACCTTTGGGTAACGTTCCTTCGAATCCTTGGCATGTCACTTTGATCTCCACTCCTTCGCTCTTCAGCTTCCCCATCTGCAACTTCACTCCCGTACGCATTTGGATCTCCAATCCCACGCGTGGGCGCGTCAGATCTGAATTCAGGTTCCGAGCTTCTTCCGGATCCAGCTCACGCGCCGGCGAAGACGTTGCGATCACGCCGCGAAACGTCGTCTTGTTCCCGTTGTCGCTGAAGAAGGCCGGGACGGTCCCGCTCGCGAGCGTCTCGCCGGATTTCTCGGATACGACGGAGACCGCGAAGGGGTCGTAGGAGAAGGTGAGGTGCTGGTTGGGATTCTCCGAGAGTAGAGTGAAGTTGAAGAAAGACGAGAGGTGGTAGAGGGAGGAATCCGAGGCGGTGGTTAGGTTGACGTGGCCGATTCGAATCGACGGGACGGAGAAGGACGGCGAACGCGGATGGTTGATCACGTACACCGCGGTGGCGGCGATTGAGGCCAAGAGAAGGAGGATCAGAAAGATCAGAAACGACCAGAAGCAGCAACAGCAGCAAATTCGCCGGCAGCTTCGCCGAGGCTGGCGACGTTGCTGGAGACTGTAAGGCTGTGGACGTTTAGCCGGAATGTCGTCTTGAGATTTCTGGTTGGCTGTTCCGTTACTCTTAGCGGCCATCTGAGCCGGAAGACGTGCTGCGGCACCACCTGCTGAGACGTTTTTAGTGGCGCGTGGTGTCTTGGAAGCTGGGTAGACTCGGTCGGTCATTTTCTTCTCCGATTCTTTCTCCACCAGTCAGATCTGAGCACACGAAAGAGAGATAGTGAGGAGAAGGAGAAGGATAGAGAGATGGAGAGAGAGACAAGACTGAGTTTTTCTCTGGAATCTTAATAGCTTTAAATTTTGATAATTTTTTCTTTATCATTAACTACAGAATTATTTCTTTCTTTTTAAATACAGTACTAGTCAGTGTTTCTGGTTTTCAGTTTTTTCTTAGATTGTTGTGAATAGTCATGACTTCCATGCCAAATCTTGGGTGATCAAATAATTTAATAAATTACTATTTACAAAGTTAAATATAAGAGGATATTATTCAATCATAAATTTTAACAGAGTTTATATCCAAGCATAGTTAATTTTTATTTAGTGGTTAATTTAAAATAATTTACTAAAATCTAGTGTTGTTAGTTTTTGTATTTCACAATATCTTCATTAGAAGAATTGAATATAGTTTAATTGATTCTTGCATTTACATTTTTTTCCATTAAATGAGTTTGAAATCCATTGTTGTTAAATTATGAGATCATGTTTAATAATTTTTCACAATTGTTTTTATTTGAAATAGTTTGAATGGATTTGAAATTATTTCCACGTGCAACAATCAAAATCCAACATTTGAACCTCAAATTTTTATAACCAAATTTATTAATTATAAGTGATAAAATCCAACTAAAAAATAAATAATGAACCATTCTAAATGGATTAGACTTATGCTTACACAACCAACCATCCAGATTAGTTTCCAAGACTTTTGACTCTGTATTTCTAAGTTTTCGTAAGTCAAAATAGACTAAACGGTAGAATTTTGATAATTGTAGTGAGATGATTTTTAGGAAAATAATGTATCCTCTGATTACAATGAGGAAAAAGGGCAAAAAAGTAACAGTATATATGTAATGAAAAAAAAATCAAAATATCAAAAACAAAATGACGGAAATGATAATCCACCGACAGATAGTGGTAGCAGTTCACTTTTTTTGTTTTTCTTAAAATAAAAGAAGTGCACGCAATAGAATAAGTTTTGAATTTAAGTCAGTGCAGGTTAAAAATAGATTAGGGATCCGAAAGTTGATATAATTAGAATAACACCTTTTCTTCAGAGAGTAAATCCCAAGTTGATAATTATTTCCTCGGCAATGCTGCTCTGTTTTCAATTACTATGTTAATCCTTTGTTTCCGAGCTCCCTATTCCCAAGATTAGCGTGATAAAATAATTATTCAGTTACTCTTAAGTATACTTAGTCTCTGTCCAATACCACCCACCCGTAAAGTCTAACAGATACATCCCAATAACATCTGGTAAAGTTTTTTTAAAACGTTTTACGAAAAGCTCCATTGTCACTTATCAATCATCGAACCAAATATCATAATAGATGGATAATCATCAATCATAGTATAACAAAAGAAGTGAAGTGTAAGTTACACTCAAGCTCGGCCCATGAATTATAATCTAAGACTTTCGAATTTTGTTTTGGCTTTCCTTTTTTTTTCCTAAGAGAACAAATTTAAAGCATCGTTTAAGCACAAAGTCAAAACTCAAAACCATCATTACACATATTTTCGTTCCGCTGGTTCTGCACCACACTTGTTCCAATTGTTTCGTCCAGTTTACTGGTTAGACACCGGTTCAATTTGATTGGTTGTATTGGCTGATATCCGAACCGGACCCGACAAGAGCTACACGTTCGCACGTGCAACTTCAACTTACCTTCTTTGACTCTTAAAGAAACCCTAATTTCAGTGCCACTGTTCAGTCGCACTCCACACCCTCGCAACCGTCCAGCCATGGCGACATCTACTCAGTTTCTCTGCCAACCTTCATCTGTACGGGGAACCCTAAATCAATACCAATTGAACCAATCGTCGCTCTACAGAATCCCGATTTTGTCTCTCAAGTCCACCCTGAAGCCACTTCAACGCCTCTCCGTGAAAGCCGCCGTATCCCAAAACCCCGTGAAAACCCCGACGAATGAATCAGCGCCGTCGTTCAAGCACTGTTTCAAGAAATCATCGGATGGGTTCCTCTATTGCGAGGGAACTAAGGTTGAGGATATCATGGAGAGCGTCGAGAGAAGACCCTTTTACTTGTACAGCAGACCGCAGATTACAAGGAACGTCGAGGCGTACAAAGAGGCCATGGAAGGTGTGAGATCCGTCATTGGCTACGCCATTAAAGCCAATAACAACCTCAAGATTCTGGAGCATTTGAGGAGTTTGGGCTGTGGTGCTGTGCTCGTCAGTGGAAATGAGCTCAGGCTTGCTCTTCGTGCTGGTTTCGATCCTACCAAGTAAATACATTTTGTTTTTTTTTTGTTAACCCATTGCTCTATATCTATTTAGCTTGGTTCATACTACCAAATGCCAATTTGGAGAGCTTAGTTTTTGAATCCAGTAGGTTGATGTAGCGAGAGGAGTATATCTTGAATCTGGAGTTGACTTTGTGAAATCAGAATATTGTTTTCACTTGTTGACGGAGTCAAGAGTATGAGAGGATTTATATGAATTGTTTGATTTGGTCTAATGGTGCTGTGATAGTTGTTGATTATATCTTTTATGTGTAAAACGAACAGGTGCATTTTCAATGGAAATGGGAAGCTGTTGGAAGATTTAGTTCTAGCTGCTCAAGAAGGTGTTTTCGTAAATGTTGATAGTGAGTTCGACTTGGATAATATTGTGGAAGCTTCAAGAATTTCTGGCAAGCAGGTCAATGTTTTGCTGCGTATCAATCCTGATGTCGATCCTCAGGTATGTATGGTCATGTCCTAGTTTTTATAACATAATACTTTGACGCAGATTGGATACGAGTGAGCTTTTCCTGTTTATTACTTTTTTCAGGTGCATCCGTATGTAGCTACCGGGAACAAGAACTCAAAGTTTGGTATCAGGAACGAGAAGCTTCAGTGGTTTCTGGACGAGGTGAAGGCACATCCCAATGAGCTGAAGCTTGTTGGAGCTCATTGCCATCTAGGCTCTACCATTACCAAGGTAACTCCGATTATAGTACTTTATATGTTACTTATCCTTGCTTTAAGCTGTGTTCTGATGTAATCAGATGATTATGGATTGCTCTCTGTTCATGCTTTTGCTCCGTCTCTAAAATCTCGACTCTTGGCCTTTACATATTCGTCTACGTTTTAATTATTCCAGGTGGATATATTCAGAGATGCTGCGGTTCTAATGGTGGAATACATTGATGAAATCCGGCGTCAAGGCTTTGAAGTTAGTTACTTGAACATCGGTGGGGGTTTAGGGATAGATTATTACCACACCGGCGCTGTCCTTCCTACACCCATGGATCTCATCAACACCGTAAGAAGAACATATCAAAACTCGTTCCTTCGTCTGATATCAAAAGTCTGGAAGTGGTAGAATCTTTACAATCCTTGATGTGTCCCAGGTAAGAGAGCTTGTTCTTTCACGAGACCTGAATCTAATAATCGAGCCAGGGAGGTCGTTGATTGCAAACACGTGCTGTTTTGTCAACCATGTAACCGGTGTGAAGACAAATGGAACTAAAAACTTCATAGTGATCGATGGAAGTATGGCTGAGCTAATCCGTCCCAGTCTTTATGATGCCTATCAGGTAAAACAAATATGTTTGTTACAAATTTCCCCCTTGTTACAAATTACAAATATGTTTATAACTAAACACCCTCTTGTTCTTGTTTCTTAACACAAAAGCACATTGAGTTGGTCTCTCCTCCAGCACCTGAAGCAGAGGTTTCCAAATTCGACGTAGTGGGTCCTGTTTGTGAATCTGCTGATTTCCTGGGAAAAGACAGAGAGCTTCCCACTCCTCCAAAGGTGAGATAAGGATCTGATTCTGTTTGAAAGCTCAAGTAATGTGGAATCTAATGAGTTGATTCTATTCGTTACAGGGAGCTGGTCTGGTGGTTCATGATGCTGGTGCATACTGTATGAGCATGGCTTCCACTTACAATCTCAAGATGCGTCCTCCGGAATACTGGGTACCAACACATTTTTTTTGTTATTGTTTTCTTGGGAAATCACAGCAGAATCAAGGATCCTGAGAGAAATTTTCATAATATGAATTTTAACCATTTGAGTGCATTCTATCTGGGGAAACATTGATGGATTTTTGTTTTGTTTTTGCAGGTTGAAGAAGATGGCTTGATCACTAAGATCAGGCATGCTGAGACATTCGAAGACCATTTGCGTTTCTTCGAAGGTCTATGAACTCTTGAGATTTCCATTCATCATTGTTGCTATTTTAGTTGAATTATATGATTATTCAGAATCAGTACTGTAATGCTATTGCTGTGTTAGATTTTCGTATTTCCCGTCTAATCCGAAGGCAATAAGGTGATCATATGAATAAGAAAAAGGACACAATCAATACAGGAAAAAAATAAAAATTGTGGTTTTTTTTTGGTTTCGTTCTTCTTAGTTACTACAAGTCCCAAGTTAGTCCATCATCCAAACACAAAAGGCTTGAAATTAAACTAAAAGCCAAATCGATGCCAAAGCCGTTTTCAAATGATGTCATGTAAGAAAACAAAACTCAGCTTCAAGCGTGCTAATTAATAGTGCGACAATGGTGGGTCCAAAACCTATTTAGTAACCCAACAAAATTTGTAGTAGAAGAATATATGCATCCGAATTACAGGAAAAAAAACCTTGAGAGAAGTCATTAATGGATGTCAAGAATGGCCTTTGAGATCACCTAATCTGTTTTGGTTTCATCACACACACAAGAAGAAGAATGTCTCTCAGGTTTTGAGGAACTCAAAAAAAATCACAGAAAAGAAAGAGACGGTTAAAACGAAAAAAGGTTACCTCTGAAACACAATGCTTCTATACAAAAGCATAACGGTAAGTAAAAGCGTAGCCACGGCTGAACACAAATGTCCCAGTGAATGCCCACTGATGATATATCGATTCGAATTGTATATTTTGTTGTCTGCAAGTCCTTCAATCTTGGCAACAGCGTAAGCCGCTGCATTCATAATACTCGAGAGATCAGAAGAGAGCGTATTCTAAACAAGACAACCACATAAGTGGTTTTTGAGTTAAACAAAAAAGAAGAGAAACCTGTTGCCCAGAGCCAGAATCTAGAGTGAGTATATTTGGGAGGTAACAAAACCGCCATGACCGGAATCGCCAGGCACGGAATCAACTGGAACGTCATGCATAACCGGAGATCATTAAACACTCTGCCATCAACTAAGACACACATAGTTTCAATCCGAACCTGACTAAAATCATGAAAATCATCTATATATATAAACTGAGTAGGTGGTAGTAGTGATTTTTTCTCGGTTTGGATGTTACCTGGCGTAAGCAACGCTGAGAAATGACACGAATAGAAGCAAGACGAGGCAACTCAGTCCCACTTTCTCCCCCGCTCTCTCAACCAAAAAACTAGAGAAAAGCGACGAATACGCTATCAATATCTGCAATTTACCGTCACTAATTAAGAAACAGCTATTCATAACCCAACCATTATAGCGAGCGAAAACGACTTAATCATTCAATTAAGAGCATACAACCACAACGTTCCAACCGGAATCTCTAAAGAAGACTCGTCTAAGCTTTCTTTTCATTAGTTATAAGAAGATTCTAATTAAACATTTTTGTTGTTACAATTTGCTTGCAGAAACCCAAAAGGAAACTAAGCGATTCATAGAATCTGCAAAAATGAAGAAGACTCGTCTAAGCTTCTTTCCATAGCTAGAGTTGAGAATAATACTCTTGGACTTTTTGTACACACTGTGCTTAATCAAATATCTACAATTACAGTCATTAATCAAGAAAACAGCTGTTCGTAACTCAAAAAGAAGACTCATCTAAAGCTTCTTCAATCCTTAAACTAAAAAAAGAAATTTTTTTTTTTTGTAAAGTGGTGGGAAAACGAACAGGCAAAGTGTCCCAGATGATTCGGTTGTCATCAGGTTTGAGATGATAATAAGCAGAACCAAAGGCCAAGCTTCCAATGCCTGCGTAGAACAGTGTCCATCCCCAGATCTCACCTTTCAAACTGCATTTTACATATATAATCGAGCTAATCATAAGCAATCGAAAACTCAAATTTAAAAAAGAGAAGAGAGAGAACCTTATATTGAAGAAGCTCCCTCCAATGCAAAGAACGAAACCAAGAACCCCAATAATAAGAAAGGGAAAGTTGGTCATCACATTCAATGTATTTGGCACTCCTGTTCATCAACCAACATAAAACACCTGTCGTTATTACACGCATGCAAAACACAGAGAGAGAGAGACAGAGACAGAGATTAGGAGAGAGACAAAGAGAGAGAGAGAGAGAGAGAGAGTGATACCCATGAAATTGCGTTTATCGGCGAAGACATGATGGCGGAAGGAATTGAGAGGAACTTTGGGAGTGATGAACATTAGGATAAGCCAACAGAGGAACGATCCCACCAAAATTCTTTTCCTTTTCCATCTCCCGATCTGTTGATTCGTCAACCACACCATTAAAGGGAATTGTAAAAAGTCCCCAAGCTTTTTTGTTTACGAAATTGTTATATAACTCTCTTTCTCTGTCTCTCCTTCTGGGCCTGATTAATCTTCCAGATTAAAAAAAAAAAAAAGGGAGAAAATTTATTGCGTGTCGCTTTCTTTTTTTTCTTTCGAATTTTCGATTTGAACAACGTGCGTGCGGCGGAATCTCTTTTTCAGTTTTTTCGTTTTGAGTCTTGACGGATTTGACGACGATCAATTTCTTCTATTGTTGTCGCAGTTGACGAGGACCATCAAAAACGTCGTCGTTTTCACCTCTTTTGGGGTTTACTCTGCAATCTACTACACTCCTAATGTTTTTAATACGTCTTTTACAGTCTCTCTTTGAATAGCTTTGCTAGCTACACTAGGCTTTAACAGTTTTGATGTTGCTTTCAACTGTGTTAAAGATCACAGGAAAAAGAACCAAGTTTTTATTAAAATTTTCTGAATAATATTATTAATGATTTACACAAATTTATATGTTAAGAAAGTATTTCGATCACTAACTAGAGAGATAACAATTAGAGATCTTCAGAAAGCTTAATCACTTGATTGAGTTCCTAATTATAGGATGTGATTATATATTATATCTTATGATATAATTTCTAAGTAATCTGCGAATGTTCACTTCGCACGTTCACTACTTTCAATCGAGACATTGAGTTTGTTTTGTGTTTGTCCTTTGTTTGGATTTCGTCCCAACAAGTTATTTCCTTCATTTAAACCCTCATACTTCATCGTTAGTCCATATCTTTATGTGTTTAGTATTAAATCTGCACAATTATGACATGCAGCAAAATTCCACAATTCTACTACAATAATCCAACTAGCTAGAAGCCTAGAAGCCTAGAACCAATAAAAATAGACCATCCTATATATATACAAGTTTAGAACTAAACAGAAATGATACTTTGACAAACTAAGCTTGTAACATCAAATCTAATCAAATAAAAGAATATTGTAAAAACTTTAAAAGTTTTCCTTTATTTAAAAAGATAGGGAATACTGTGAGTCTTCAATACGTTTTCATTCCAACAATAACGTATGCGTAGCTCCACTTTGTTATTGTAAGCCAGAAAGTTTATTGCTTTTAAAAGAAAAGAGAGATTCATCCTAGGACGTGGTTCTTCTTCTCCAACCGGCAGAGACGACGTCATTATTTCCCGGCCTACTCTCGAAGAAGATGGGTTGTGTTTTAAGTTTTAAAACTGCTGTGGTACTAAGGAAATTTATAAAGTTTGAGGGCTTATAATTGCAATTTCTCTTATGTAGACGGTAATAGACTATAGTCGATTCTCATTTAATTTCCAGGAAAAATTTACTCTTTATATTTCGAAGAGAGAGAGAAATAGAGAGAGAGAGAGAGAGAGACAAGACGGAGAAATAAGAAATCGTTTTGATCGGAGGTACTTTTCCGACCAGTTTACTGTCTCTAGGTCTTTTTTTTGCCCACTCTCTGTTTCTTTTTTTTAGCTCTTAGTTCTCAGCTCGAATTTTCTGGGATAGAATCTGGGTGTGGGCGCTTCGTTGGAAAATTTCCAGTCTTTTGCTTCGTTGCCGATAATTTTTGCGGAGAAAGCGGAGAAGATAGAGTTTAATCGTCTTTTTCAGTCAAAGCTTTGTTTTTTCAACAGAAATTAAACTGTCTTTTTATTTTCTATAACGTTTGCTGTTTTTTTCCCCCTCATTTTTGTTTTGTAAGAAAATCCCTAGACATTTCTGAATTCGACGATTTCGTGGGTTTTCGTTTCCGGTTCGGTTCTCTAGATAAAATATTGATTTCTGTCACTTTCCGCGAGGGGGGGAGATTTCGAATTTGCTTTCGTTTGGGCTCCAAAGTTTTTTTACCTATCAGATATTTTTAAATCTCGGCGCTTTTCATTTGGTTCCTCCTACTTGTGGATCAGCTAGGGCTTGCTCCTTTTCTAATCCAAGATCTGTTTTCCTTCTCTCCAGATTATCCTTGTGTTTGAGCTAGCTTTTGCAATTTTACGGACTCGGGATCTGATTTAGCTCCGGGTCCTCTCGGTTTTGTCGGTAGCTACAGGGCGAAAGAGAGTTCCTACAAGGTAAAAGCGAAAACATTATCTCTCGCTGTTATCTCTATAGCTGTGAAAGTTTGGATTTTTGAGAACTTTAATTGTAGATTGATTTAAATTGGTTTCCCGAGGTGAACTCTGATTGTAGAGATGTGTAGTTCTTGAGCATTGTGTGTTGAGTATGGATGTGAAAAATGGGTCAATTGAATTTGTGGAGTAATTGCATATGGCTCTGAGTTCTATTAACGCAGGGTGAGAGAGTTTCTACGCTTACTTATACAGTTACAAGTTGATGTTAATAGGGTTTTAATGGAAGACGATGACTCTGCTTCTTCTCGAGATTTGGATGCACAGAACCCTTATGATCGATTGCTTGCTCTAGATACAAGTTCCGTAGATTCAAATTGTAACTTGGATTCAGTTTCTGCCATTTATCTAGCAATGAAGAGCTCAAAGCTGGAGTGTGTCGATGAGCGTGGCCAAGATTCCCTTATTACCTCGGTATGCATGGAGGATGAAGAGGATGAAGAACTCGATGAGTTTGATCCTTATCTGTTTATCAAGAACTTGCCCAACATGTCCTCTGTTGTACCAACTTTCAGGCCCGTCTTGCTTCCTAAACAGACCCGAAGCTGCCCTCCTATTTCTCTTGTCCTAGACCTCGATGGTAAGGCTGCTTATCAGTTAATTCTTTTGGTTGTTATATTAACTCTTTTTTTGCAGATTCTAATGGAACAAAAATCTTTATCTATCTCATCAGTATTGTATGTAGATGTGATGTAACCATATAATACATGTGGCAGAAAATTTGGATCATAAAGTTCAATTCTTTTGTTCGTTAATGCTGAATTAAAACCCAAATGCATGATTTAGTGTTTAAGTACTTGATGCTCCATAAAAAGAGTTTGTTTTGTTTATTCTGTTATCTCTATAACATATATGTTTTTTTTTCTTTGGCACAGAAACTCTTGTGCACTCTACTCTAGAACCGTGTGATGAGGTGGATTTCACATTCCCTGTACATTTTAATGAAGAAGAGCATATGGTGTATGTGCGGTGCCGTCCTCACCTCAAGGAGTTTATGGAGAGAGTGTCCCGTCTTTTTGAGATCATTATATTTACAGCTAGCCAAAGTATTTATGCGGAGCAACTTCTGAATGTGCTTGACCCTAAGAGGAAACTCTTTCGCCATAGAGTGTACCGTGACTCGTGTGTTTTCTTTGACGGTAACTACCTAAAAGATTTGTCGGTCCTTGGGCGTGATTTATCTCGTGTTATCATCGTTGATAACTCCCCACAGGTATTATATTCTTATCATTCCTCTACACAACGAGTACAAACATATTGGATTCTTAATTCTAATGCTTTAAACTAAAGCGATCGGTAGATATTTTCATCAGACACAATAATTGTAGGTGGCACCATCCCTGTATAGGAAGACTTATAATAACCTTAGCAGAAAGATGATGATATTAGTGAATTCAGTAGAAGTTCTTAGTTTGAGGTCTTACGTGTAACCACCACTAAGATTTCTCTAAGCTCTATCTCAAGGCTGTTGACGAATATTCTCTCGTGTTTTTTTTTTTTTTTTTTGTGCTATATTTTATAGGCATTTGGGTTCCAAGTGGAGAATGGGGTGCCGATAGAGAGCTGGTTTAACGACCCGTCAGATAAAGAACTCCTTCACTTGCTCCCATTCCTTGAAAGCTTAATCGGAGCCGAAGATGTAAGGCCGATGATCGCCAAGAAATTCAATCTGAAGGAGAAGATTGATGCAGCTGTAGCTGCACCTGAGTATCCTGCTGACGCAGGAGATCCTTTCGAAAGGTAATGCCTTCCGCCAAGAAAGTTGCAAAAGCTTTTAAGGCAGAATCTTGCATAATAGGAGCCTGCATACGGGTTACAAATTCCTGTTGGTGACAAAAGAAGGTGAAGACACTTACTCGCTCTTTAGTGGGAGGATGCTTTGAAAAGCTTAATGGAAGTTTTTCTTCCTATCAAGTTTAAAAGGGATCAGAAGTTGGAGATATTATATCTCTCTCTATATATATATCAAATGTTGTTTTCTTATTAGTTTAAAGAACTTGGTATACGGAGAAGACATGATAGCCTTATAAACAGTTTGTTTAACTGCAGAATAATTGTAATTTTCTCCTCTCTTTCTTTCTTTCTTTTCTGGTTTTACCATTGCTATTTTTTCTTCTGTTTTTAGCCAAAATACTTTAAAAAGAAGTCTGGAACTTGAAACAAAGAAATATGAGTTTAAGGGCCTAATGACACCAAAATACTTTAAAAGTCTGTAACTTAAACAAAATGCTTTAAAAGTCCACACACATTTGGATAATTACGAAATTTGTTGTCATCTCGGATAATTGTGAGTTTAATAGTTTTGAGTTGTGGAGTAAAATAGTCAAAGCTATTCTTACCAAGAGAAGGTGGCTTGACGAAGAAGAGTGCGCATGTTAATCGAATCTACTTTTCGAAGATGTCGGCGCAGGTTAAGCTTTGCATTTATCCATCTATTTTATTGTTAAACTGTGGAAGTATGCATTTATTTGTTTGTTTACGAGGGGGCGCATTTGTTGTTTCTCTAATATATTTCCAATTAAATATCTTTTGACAATATTTTTCCAATTATTTTTTTTCCAAGAAAAATAGCGAGAGAAAAAAAAAACTAGCGAAAGGGAAGCTTCATTTTTAGAGAGATAAACTGGAGATTTTTAGAGAGAGAAAGAGAGATCAGTTCGTCGTTGACGATCGATGTCGAAGATGAAGCATCTTCTGCGGAAGCTCCACATCGGCGGGAGTAGTGGCGTCGGCGGCGGATTTGGAGACCACCACAGGTTAGACGAGACGACTAGACCGATGATCGATCCTAGCCCTATTCCTAGCTCTAGCCCTAGCCCAGCTTCGACTTCCTCGCTCTCCTCGTCCGGTTTTGGTAACGCCTCCGCGACAATGCCGAGACTGGAAACATTTGAGCCTGCAGGCCGTGATCTGGCGGCTGTGGATGGTGTGGATTTCAATTTGATGGAGGAGGAGTACCAAGTCCAGCTAGCTATGGCGATCAGCGTGTCTGATCCTGATCCGCGAGAGAATGCAGATACAGCTCAGCTTGATGCCGCTAAGCGGATTAGCCTTGGGGTTTCGGCTCCGGTCACCGACGCAGATTCCGCCGTTGACTTTCTCTCGCTCCGCTACTGGGTATACACTATATCTTGACTATTGCTTAGATTAATTTGTCTGATTCCTCTGGCGTTTGGGGGTTTAGGGAGTCTGATCGTTCGATTAGCGGAGGTTTAGAGGAATTAGGATTTTGCTGTAATTGATCACTGCCACTGCTTGCACTGTTCTCTTGTTTGCCAGTATACCTGAATCCTGATTGTATGGTTTTTCGTTTTTGGGTCGGTAAAAATTCAATGTAGATGGTTTCTTCATTGATTATGACAATGGGGGACTTTAGTTGATCATGCTGTTGTTTCTTTTTCTTGTAGGGACATAAGGTTATTAACTATGACCAGAAAGTCAGGGATGGTTTTTACGATGTGTATGGGATCACATCCAATTCTCTTTCACAGGGGAAGATGCCACTTCTCGTGGATCTTCAAGCGATCTCTATTTCAGACAATGTCGATTATGAGGTCATTTTGGTGAACCGATTGATTGATCCTGAACTGCAGGAGCTAGAGAGGAGAGTATCCGCTTTGTCTCTGGAATGTCCAGACTTTGCTCCTGGTCAGGTGTCAAGTGATTTAACTCAGAAAATTGCAAATATAGTTGTAGAGCAAATGGGTGGCCCCGTTGAAAATGCTGATGAAGCATTGAGAAGGTGGATGCTTCGAAGCTATGAGCTAAGGAATTCTTTGAACACTACTATTCTTCCACTTGGACGAGTTAATGTTGGTCTTGCACGTCACAGGGCGTTGCTTTTCAAGGTTATAACAAAGCGTTTTTACTTGTTTCTAGCTTTGGTCTTGGGCCTCTTGTTTATCTTAATTTCGGCTTCTAGTGGCAACACTCATTAGTTCTTTTCCATCACTGAGCTCCCTTTTTGGTCACTGCTAGAAGATATATGGTGAAGCTAACTACTTCCCTCTTCTCGTTTCTAGGTACTTGCGGATAGGATTAATCTCCCATGTATGCTGGTAAAAGGCAGCTACTACACTGGAACTGATGATGGGGCTGTGAACTTGATTAAACTAGATGACAAAAGGTATTCTTTGACTAATGTTCTCATTCTGGATTCCTGATATTGGCCTCAGTTTGTATGTGATGGTAGTATTTTTTGCAGAGTCCTAATTCATTCTTCACATGCAGTGAATACATTATTGACTTAATGGGTGCTCCGGGTGCTCTGATCCCTGCCGAGGTTCCAAGCAGTTACCTTCCAGTTTCTTGCACCGATACAAGAGTATTTCCTGATGATCTGGACACATTGCAACATTCATGCCCTGTACTTGAGAAAGAA
>JAHZTW010000001.1:165305847-165353900 GCA_020283515.1 Alliaria petiolata | reverse complement strand
GGGGGGGGGGGGGGGGGGGGGGGGGGGGGGGGGGGGGGGGGGGGGGGGGGGGGGGGGGGGGGGGGGGGGGGGGGGGGGGGGGGGGGGGGCGGGGGGGGGGGGGGGGGGGGGGGGGGGGGGGGGGGGGGGGGGTTGCCATGCTTTTTGTTTTTGTTTACGGTCAGATGATGAGAGGAAAGAAAGATTGTCGGGTTAGGGAAAAGCTTGTGGAGTTCAATCGAAGTGGGAGCTCAACAACAACAAAAGAAAGCCCTATGAAAACCCTTTGTAACTATGACTACTACTATTATTATTATTGCTACTTGTAACGACAAAATTAGGTAAATGAACAAAAACAAAGAAAAAGAAAAAAGAGATGAAGAGAATACAACAACAATCCTGTGGGGTTCTGTTTTTTTTCCTTTTTTTTCTTTTTGGTTTGAGATTTTCCCCAAAATCTGGTAAATGTAAACATGTGGGGATTGTTGCTGCTAATTCTTGTAAAATTACAATAAATGTTTAAAAAAAAAAAAATCAAGGGATACATAGAAAAAAACTTGACCGTCTCTGTTTATGTAATTTTTCTTCTTAATTTCCCTATTTTTATTAAAATTTAGTTATACAAAATTGGACGTATTGAATGTGACATGATTCATATTTAATGTTGATTTTGACACGCGTTAATTATGAGCGGGAAAAAATGCAATACTTGACGCAGTAAACCAAAACATGGCGAGCGGAAGACTTTTCACCGAAGACGACCAAAAACTTGAAGACCAATATATAAGTGAAAGTGACAACCAAGTCGTCGATAGCTTTAACACTCTCTTTCTTATCTCTCCGCTAATTTTCTTTGGCTTCTTTTACTCTGTACCACATCTTTGAACTTTCTCCATGATTCCATCTCCGTATTCTATATAAATGCATAAACACGAGTGACACTGATAAGTAAAATAAGAGGGAATACGAAGATGGCATCTTCTATGGGCTCTTCCATGCTTCTCTTTCTCCTTCTTCTTTTTGTGTTTCCGCATATCGATAAAGCCCTTGGCGCACGGAAACTTAGTGAGTTTTTTCGTCTTTAGATGTTCCCAAGTCATTATTATTTTACCTTATTAGTTAGGTTTTATCTAAGGGGTGTTTAATCCTGGTTTTGGTATTTATCCCCATTTGAATAGATAAAAATTAGCACTAAAATTAACAAAAACTTGAAACTGTAATATATATGTAATGCGTTTTGGGTGGTGCTGGTGCAGAAGAGACTTACCATCCTGATCAAGTGACGGCCCCAAGGCGCAATCCTTTTGATCGGCGTCCTTATTATCCTCCACGTTCGATCTGCAGAATCTACATGAGATGTAAGCGTGGTCCAATCCCAGGCCCAGATCTAAAATCTCCTCCGCCGCCCCTAAGCTCTTCCAAAGGCACATACGGACCTGGTCATTGACCTCACTTAGCTTCGAATGCGTCTATATATATGTGTGTGTCTGTGTACGTTTCTTACGTTGTGGTTTGGTTTGCGGTTTCTCTGTGCTTCTTTATCCATATATACGCTGGTGTTTGTCATATTTTACAGCTTTATCGAATGCAATATTATACGATATTAAGGTTCAAAAATAAAATAAAATAATATATGATATTTTCTATTGGACATTCTATAACTACATCAGTGAACGTAATTATATATATATATATATTATATGCGTAGAGAGTTACAACACTTAATCCAAGGACCAGGCATGGCTAATCTCAATTGATTTAGAGTCTAGAGACAGAGAACAATCAATGCGAAAACATATGTCACAAAAAAAAAACCTTTATTGAAAAAAACATGTATCGCCGCCATTGACCAATGATTTTATTTTAAAATGAAAAAGTGAGGCGAGCTGTATACATAGGCAGAGCTGACCCTGAACTTCTTTAAAGCTACAAAAAATAAACAAGTGAAAGTCTATCAATCGGAGAGTTGTCTGGAAAAAAAACAAGAAACCATTGTTGAAAGCTAGACCAAGTAGTCACCTTAATTAGTTTTATCTTTCATTATGCTCAAGATCGGCTCTTTAACTTAGGACAGTTCTTGATGTCAAAAAAAAAACTTAGGACAGTTCAAACATTTCTTAAACACTTGGCAGTAGAACTCGATCCCAGACGGATTAGTTATTACAGTACATATTATGAGCGAGTGACATTAAGGGTACTTATAAGCCTTACAGGCTTACTGGTGAAAGTTAAACTGTTAGTACGTTCGAGTTGAACCAGGCAGAGCTCTCGAATGCATTATAATGAAATGCATTTCAATCTCGCCGTGTCTTTCGTCCGATCACCGGATTTGTAACCGGCCGATGCCTATATCTGGGAAGTTTTAATAAATATAAATTTATATTTTTAAAAATGAAATGAAAATAATTGTCCTATTTGCTGCTTTTTTTTTTTCCTTTGAATTGTAGATACAAAAAAATTGAAGTTGGAAAAAAGTGACCCCGAAGCTGCTGCGATGGCTGCTACCGTGCTCCGCCATTTCACTCCAATCTCATCGTCCCTTAAACCGCCGTCTCGTCACCGGCGATTCCTACACCACAAATTATATCCCAAAATACCCTTACCGTCTTCTCCTTCTCCTCTCAAATTCGGCGCCGGAAACTCCGAACCCCAACCACCACCGCCTTTGCCGGAGGCCGATTGCCCCGTTCCGCCGGAGCAGCAGCCAATCAACGAGTACCAGTCTCTCTCCTCGTCTTTCCCTTTCTCCTGGGCTTCAGGAGATCTAGTCCAGTACTCCTCCAGGCTCTTCGTCACCGGCGCTTCTTTCGCGTTTTTCGTCGGGTTACCCGTTTCCTGGTTCGGATCCGTCGGGCCCGAATACGAACCCGTCAAGCGGTTACTCGCCGCCGGCTCTAGCGGGATCTTCGTCGTCACGCTTGCTGTCGTTAGGATGTATCTGGGTTGGGCTTATGTCGGGAATCGTCTTCTTAGCGCCACCGTCGAGTGTATGATTACTTTTCCCTGTTTTATAAGCTCTTCCGATATCTGTAAAAATTAAGCGAAGAACATGTTTCTGACTATTCATATTCAAATTGGATTTCTGTAATCGAATGTGGTTTGATTTCTTCCCGTCTTGTGACTTGTGAGGCATATTTTTACTCATCCTCTGTTTTACTAAGTGACCTATGAATCAGTGAGTAACGTTTTGGAGAGCTCTCAATGACTGTTTTTGTGATTGGATTCTTCATTGTTTGTTATATGATGAATCTGGCTTTAACGTTTTGTTTGTTTTTTAATTTCCTCTTCTTCTCTCGGCCCAGATGAAGAAACTGGGTGGTATGATGGCCAGGTTTAAGATTCGTCTCTCTATATTGGTTAAGCTCTGTAGAAGAAAACATTTGAGTTTGTTAATTCTTAACTTTAATTATTAATTCTTCGAAACAGGTATGGGTGAAAACACCTGAAGTCTTGGCGCGAGACCGTCTTCTTGGATCTTTCTCGGTAAAGCTAAGATCATGCAAATCCATGGATTTTGTTTTTGACGGTCCACTGTGTGTTCAAAATCTTTCATATTTCAGGGATTGCTGAAGTTTTGTGTGTTTATGTAATGATATCTGTCAAAATGTTTCTGTGATTGTGGTTTCAGGTAAAACCAGTCCTTGCCAGACTGAAAAACACGCTAGTTATTCTCGGGTTATCGCTCATTCTTGTAGTAAACCTGGGCAATTCTCCGATCGCATCTTCTTATAGAACATATAAGGATCCTAGGGACAGATCCTCGATGCCAATCGCAGGAGCGTACAATGACGAAACCGCAAGAACGTTCGAACCAGAAGCTTTCTGCGGGGAACCTTCTTCAGATCTTCCCTGAGATCTCTTCATCTCAGCACATATACAGACAGTTTCTGATAGTAAATATATATCCCTACATTCTTTGTATATTTCGCGATATAACCCGTGCACTCAAAACATGAAACCAACAATCTTGATGGGTTGTATCTTGATGAATCGAAACTCTTTACTATGTTTCGAATCTAGCTCCAACACCATCTTTGCTTCCCTGCAGAATGTCCACCAAGAAATTGACTTTTTTCTTACCTCATATCATGTTGGAAATGATAATAAATCATGATTACAACGTTTTTGATTCTACCAAATTATATATTTACAAAATTATTAGGGTGGTTTTAATATAGAGTAATTGCAAAATACCCTATCAGAAGATTGAGAAATTAACCAATAACATTTTCTTCTCTCTTCTTTACTGTTCATCACAAAAAGACACAAAATACTCTTATTCTTTATTAAAATTTTAAATTGGTGTGGTTTGAAGATTGAAAACCAAAAAGATTGAGAAAAACAAAAAGCAAGAAGAAGAAGATGGAAAGAGAAAAAAGAAGAAGAAAGAAGAAGGAAGAGGAAGAGGGGAACGAAGATGGAGGAAGAGGGGAACGAAGATGAAGGAGAAAATGGAAGAAAAAGGAAGAAAAAAAAATAACACCGGCAATAGTTATATTTGGCAGCGGTAACAATGATAAAGGCGGTGGTAACAACGATGTTGACGGTGGTGACCGTAACGTATGGCGACGACGGTGATAATAGCGACGGCGGCGACGGAAACAATGTTAGCGGTATTGCTCGTGATAGTTAGTTAAGTGCTTATCAAAATAATTTTGCATCATTTGTAAAGTTAACAAAGTTAGTTAATCAGTAACCCATATTTTCATGAAATGATAACAAAGTTAACAAGATAGTTATTATGATTACAAAGTTAAAACGATAATTTATGATTTGTTATCAGAGTTATCATGATACTTTTATTTTTTATTATATGATAATTGGGTTAACTCGATATTTTTACAATATGTTAAATGAACGCCATATTAGTTAGCATGGTATTCAAATAGTTATCACGATATCATATAAGTTAGATTTTTCCATATCTTTTTCATATAACTTCTCTCAGATTTTTTCATATCTTTTGCATTTAATGTGCTGTCAGCTCGCCAAATATATTTTCATCACATCAGCTACTCACCTAGACAAAGGTAGGGCCAAAATCGTCCATATTATGAAATACAAAATGTGTTAACCTAATTTTCAAGTTATTGCTTCCACTTTCTTTATTTATGGATTATCTAAGGTTATATATTAAATTCTCCCTTTAATATATAGCCTCAGATAATAGTGAAATAAAAAAAGTGGAGTGTAATAACTCAAAATTAGTTTGATACATATTTAATAAATAAATATGACATTTTTGCCCTTATCATTTAACAGCAAAAAAAACTGTGAAACAGTTTTATTATCATGCTAACGAATATGATATCACAGTAGATCGGAGACACTGTTTATCAACCATCATCTAACACTGTTCACTTGAGGTTCAACCATTCTGCAACATTGTTATCATGCAGTTAACGTGTTAACCCAATTAGCATATCATAGAAAATATTGTGTTAAGTATGTTATCATATCATAAAATTATCATGTTAACATTGTTAGCATGATACCCTTCTTGCTAACATTCTTATAATTACATAAAATTATGAATTATTGATTAACTAATCTTGTTATCTTTATAAGTTATACGAAATTATTTCGATAACTACTTAACTAACCGTCACCAGTATTATCGCTAACGAAAACGTTGCCGCCGTCTACCAGCGTTACCGTCACCGCTGACCAACAGCGTTACCATCGCCGTCGCCGCGATCATCACCACTGTCGTCATACGTTACAGTCACCACTGTTATTATCATTGTCACCGCCGCGTTATCACTATTACCGCTACCATCTTTATTATTGTCAAATTTTGTAAACAAACATTAAAAGGGCAAAACTATCTTTTTAATATAAATAGTAGGTGTCAGATTTTCTACTTTTTGATCTGTTAATTGTCAGATTATTGAGGGTCAGTTCTCAAATTATTAATCTAAGAATATATATATTAACAATGCATTTTTGTGCTTCTGGAAGGATTTTGGGTCATCCGTTAACTAAAAATTGATAAAGTGAGGTGATAGGGACATCCGAGTCAAACACACGAGATTTTAGTAATTATAACAAACGCAATAAATTTAGCTTATAAAACACCATATTACCCCCCCTTTCTATTATAGTCCAACCGTATCAATAAATACTTTGTTTTGTTTTACTTTACATCAAACACCCGAAAGGAGAGAGGATCTAAAACAAGAAACGGGTGAAAAAATGAAAACCCTAGTAATATGGTGCCTTGTCTCCCAAGTGATCATCCTAACCGGAAACTCAGCTGAGACAGGAGACGTTGATTTTACGTTGCTCGTAAGAAACGAAATGCACTTCAAAAACCCGGCGGTTTTCTACCATTGCCGATAGCGATGTTAATACGGGTAACCCGGGCCCGTTTAGATCCTGCCCGTTTACACCCAGCCCATTTAAGCTATGCCCTTTTAGACCCGTTTAGTTGTACACCCATTTAAACCCGTTTAGTTTTATACCCTGCCCATTAAAATTCGCCCGTTTAAACCCGTCAAGGCTGTTTCATTCGTTTTTCTTCTCCAAATAAAATTATTAAATTCCTCGCAACAAACTTCTGTAACATCCGTTCAATCGAGGAAGACGAAGACGAATCACACTTATTGAGGAATTGGATTTGTTCACTTCTCCTTGTGGTTTTACAGTAACGCTCGCCGGAGACTATGGCGGCTCGGACTTCTTCGGCTCGTCTTCTTTCATCCATGCCAAAGCTGGGAGATCCAGAGCAGATCCGAATCGAATCCGACTCACTGAGCCAGGAACGATTCATGGATTAGATCTCCGCCATGTTTGATCGCCGCGACCTTCTCTTCCGTGAAACGCCTCTTCATCTAGCGGCGGTTAGGCTCAACGACATGTTTTACGAAAAAAATAAAAAACTTAAACGGGTACCCTTTTATTTTGCGGGTACGCCCGTCAACGAAGCGGGTGTCAACGGGTCAGCCCTATGCAAACCCATTTATGTTACACATAGTTAAATGGGTCACGGGCCTAAAATGTTTATACGGAACCGGTTAAGCCCGCGGGCATTATGCCCATTTTAACATCGTTAATTGCCGATCATCAAAGAAAGACATCGGATGGCACAAATCGGTTCCATCGTCCGAGTTTCATTGGAATTTCGAAGTTCCTGAGTTTGGTAACGGCGTGATGATCCACAACTGTGAATTCCGGTCGAGGCTAGGGACAGCAAATATTGAGATCAAGACGTTGTCCACTACGGCGATTCTATGCGACGGGCAAATATGTCAATACGCCATTAGGCCTGATGGGGTTTATTTCATTGGTTACGAGTTGTATTATCCTCCGTTTGGAATGTTTTTTGAATTGTCGAGGCCTGTCGAGAAGCTAGTTGAGCCGTGGAAGCCTTGGTCACCGCATCAACTGAAAGCTTTGCGCCGTACGAAGCACCATGCTTGATTCGGATTTCGAGAGATCGATCGATTGAGAGATCCTTAGACTACATACATCAATATAAATTTATTCAAGTGATTATATATATGTTGGTAGGTGAGGTACATCGAGGAAGATGTGTATTTTATACATTTGAATTTTGAGGAGCTTGGTTTGTGGAAACATGAAGGGAAGGGACTCGAGTAAGCAAGATACTAAGAGTTGTACTAAAGTTATTGCAATCTACATGACGGTTTTGATTTGTATCACATGTTTTCCTATTTTAGTAATTGCCACATCCTACCTTCTAACAGCTTATAATTCTTCGAAGCTTCCTCTCCAGCTCGTTCTCTGTTGCTCTTTTGTTTATGTCTTGTCTTAATTTATTATTTTAAAGGAAATATTAGGCTTTCCAAGGCGTATCAGATTTGAAGTTTATGATTATTATTGTGGTACAAGTTCCTTGCTTGAAACAGCACATTTTGTAGCTGATCGTAGACATCTCATGACCTAGCAAGAATTACCTCAAATAGTAAATGCCACCATTTTTATTTGTTATTTTTCACTACGCGTGAAGAACATCCGGGTTTTCTTTTTCCAGTTTGGTTTCGTTAAATTTATACCAACTTGGCAACTTAATTTTTTTTTTTGTCTGGTTTGGTTCTGGGCAAAAATTATAAAATAAATATATAATTTTGATTTATGCTACATTTTAAGTATAATTAAATGTATTTTTTGTTTGATTTTTTGATGGAATTTGGTTTTGGTTCGGTTGCATTAAATTTGGTTTATGTTTGATTTAGTAGATATAAAACAAATTGTTACCGTTTCAGTTTCGTTTTTAATGTCCATCTCTATCTTTTTTTCAGTTTCGAATCATCTTCTTTTGTTTTACTTCTTTCCAAAAATAAAGAAAACGAGTCCTGTCTTACAGAAATTACAAATCTGGAAGAGATGAATAATAACGGTGTAATCTCCATCATTCGAACCTATCTCATCCTCACATGTCCAAATTTGTTACCTAACCCTAAAGCGTATTCGAATCCATTACTTTTTGAAAAAGAAAAAAAAAAAACCATTAAGCAAAAAAAAGCAACAGAGGAGGCAGATCAAGAAATCGGAATGAGGAGCATCCCCGGGTGGTGCATTGTCCTAGCGACAGTGGCTATGACCGCGTTACTACCAGTTCCAGCGAACGCAGGACGTGTGGAGCTCAAGAACGAGATCTCCGGTCTGCCTGGGCGGAAAGCAAAGCTTGCCGTGAGGTGCTGGTCGAACGAAGACGATCTCGGCTGGTCCGTGATAAAGGCAAGGGAAGCTCGGAGCTGGCAATTCACGACAATGAACATGTGGCCGTTCAAGAAAACAGAGTTCCGGTGCCAGTTCCGGAGCGGGTTAGGGACAACAAAGGAAGACACGGTGACGGTTTTCTCGGTTAGTGATGGGTTTCGGAAGGAGTGCAAGGCGGCGGGATCAAGCGGAGACGAGTGTATTTGGGTTGCAAAGAGAGACGGATTCTATCAGAGGAGAATCCTAAAAGATGGGATTGGTTTTAGATACGTTGATGTTCTTCGAAGCAAATGGGTTTGGAAATGGTGATATATGACCACCTTTGTATAATTTTTCATTTATGAACCAAACATAGATCAATGGAATATTTCTTTATTCTTTACCTAATCTCTTACTACTTGTTCGTTTTTTGACATGTTAGAATCGATAGAATTACGGATTATATCAAAGGATTAACCAACGCCTCTCACAGTATACATAGTATAGGTAGCGAGATCAAACCTTTAGTGCGACACTATCAGTGGGTAAGTATTAGAATGAACTAGACGTATATTATGTGCGAGATATACAGTACTGAACCATCCGGTTTCATTTTTTCCATCTAAATAAATCAATAAATCATATCTTAAATCGAGCCAAACCAACGAAAAAAAAAAACATTCAATCTCCTTAAAAAATTCTTTATAAATTACAGCTAAATTTTGTTAAAAATCGAATCCAAACAAAAAAATAATAATAATCAAAACAGTCTACAACCGAATCAAACAGTAATTGGTTTCTATTTGAGCTTATATACACTTCATAAAACCTTGCAAAATGCAACAGAAATGCCAAAAATACAAACCTAGGGCGAGATGTTTTCTTTTTGTTTTTTGTTTTTAACAAAGAAATATAAAACATGCCAGAAATTTGTTACTTTGTTAGACTTTGTTAAGAAAAAAAAAAAGTACGAAAAAGGGAAAAGAAAGCTCATCGAACGTAAAAACGTCTAAAACCACTCCCGCGTTTTTGTTGCTGTTAAACAAACAACAAAACCACTCTCAGTTATATAACTCCCAAGAAACATAAATTTAAAAACACAAGTGTTAAAGAGAGCAACGGGGTTCGGGTTCAAGATGGGATCCAGATTCCGATTAGCCACCGCATTGACGTGGTGCCTTCTCATCGCATCAGCCTCCACCACATCAGCAGCCCGGTTCGAGGTGAGAAACGAGATCGCCAAACACCCGGGACGAGACCGACACGTCTCGTTTAACTGTTGGTCGTCTAATAACCGATTGGGCAAGCAGTCTCTCAAACCTGGCGAATCCAAGAGCTGGTCGTTCACGCCAATATTTATCAAATTGCCTTTCCTCTACACATACTTCCAGTGCACCTTCTTCACCGCTTTTGGCTCCCCCTATGGCCAGACCGCAACGGTTTTTGCCGGTGAGAGAAAATTCAGGTGGCAATGCGATAATCCGGAGGAGGAAGAGTGCATTTGGGTGGTTAAGAGAGAAGGGCTCTACCTAAGGAAGATCACAAGAGACAATCAAGGCCACAGGCTTTATCAAGACGAGTTGACTCTCACTTGGATCGGCGGTTCCAACTATTTCCCGATTGAAAATGACGAGGATCCATAATCTTATTTACTTTTCATTTTCCAATTCAGGATATCAAAAATGTTGTATGAAACGAAGAAGGAAAAAAAAACAGCTTTTGTTTCTTCCCCTTATGTAGTAAAATTAGCAAATTTGAGATCAATCCACAATCAACACCAACAGCGGAAAGAGCATATGTAATTATTCATCCCAACTTACAATAAAATACTTGAAGTTTCGTTATTGTTTTAAGCTCCATATTTCGGAGCCTTCCAGAGTTTGAAAGCTACTTCATGGATGAACCGATCAGCCGGTATAACAAGATTTCCACAGAGCTACAATGTAAAAAAAGAAGAAACTTGAGACAAGCCATGACGTATATTAGAGCGGGTGTTGAATTAGATAGAAACCATTACCTTTTTCAGAGCTTCAAATGATAGTGTATCAACCAAGTCTTTCCGGGTCACACCATGCTGCCACTGAGCTACCAACATAGGACAGTGGTCCCTGCAGGTTGCAACAAAAGGTCAAACCCGTCAAGAACTAAATGATACCTTCAGAAAAGTTTTTTAATCAAATTCATTTGGGTTTCACAACAAAAGAGAAAATTGAATCTCTTACCTAACATCGTCACGTGTCTTTTCACCTCGCATGGTGTAGCTCTGACGCGGGACAAGTCCTGCAAATGCCGGGTTAATGCCTTCTTGTGGTGTCTTGACAGGAAAAACTGAAACATCCTTGTCTGTGACAGAACCGTAGCTAAGAACGACAGACAGATGCAAGCGCGATACAATCTCTGAACCTGGTTGAGCCATTCTCATAATACTACCAACCAAAGAGTCGATAATTCCCAAGTTTTTCCCATTATGCAGGTCTTTATGTTCATCAGCCCCTATATGCACGAAAACCGAGTCGTATAGGCTCACATCCAAGCACTTTCCTCCTTCAAATCCAAGCAGCCTCAGTAATTTAGATGCTGTGGCGTCAGAAGAAAAGGAATCACTCTTTTGGCAGATTTCACTAAGTTGTAATACATCTAAGCCAATCAGTTTTCCGAAAGAACTCAGAGTAGAACTGTCCGTTACTAAA
This sequence comes from Alliaria petiolata, assembly GCA_020283515.1. NCBI lineage: Eukaryota > Viridiplantae > Streptophyta > Magnoliopsida > Brassicales > Brassicaceae > Alliaria > Alliaria petiolata. Next base: position 165,342,567 of record JAHZTW010000001.1, on the reverse strand, counting down.
GCAGCCTTGAGTCCCATAAACCTGCACCATAATATATGTGTCAGTGACATTAATGTAAAAAATAGCATCATCATCTGGAAATTATCGGCTATTGATTATCGAAAAGAGTAGTAAAACTATACAGATCAGAGAAAAGGCAAACCTTTCAGCCAAAGTTGAGATTTCGTTTTCACTTCCCTTGGCTCCTTTTAAGCCACTCTGTTACAAAAGAAACAAAAATCATGGATCGTTAACCTCTATACTTTCGTGAATAACTATGTAAAAACATGTATATCGTTGATTCTGTCCTCAAACCACCTAACTCGGCTTGTATCAAAATTATTTTTTCAGGGAGTGAAGTATCTCACAGCTATAGTATAAGCTTCTGATGCATCCAGCAAATGGGCGAATTCTCGAACAATCCTTTCGTTCTCAGTTTCTGCAATCGAATAACACCAGAGTAAAATATCAAGTAGCAGAACAGCAAAAGCGCAGGCAATGAAATACAAACGTGATTTCAAATCTTGGATTCTTAAGAAACTGGGTCAAATTGCATAGAGGAAGCAAAAAAAACCCATTTAAAAAAAAAAAATCTCCTCTTCAACACACGACACTAAATAGAGAAAACTCAAGTGAGCTGCTTTGAGAGTTTCATATTAAGACTTAAAAGGAATGAATCTACAGGGAACATCAAATCCAAATGCACTTGGAATCTTTATTTCTATAACCTAACGAATCACCGAAGTGGCTCACAAATTCAAAAGATCTCAGGTCTGATCCGATTCAATTGTGATCAACACTAGTCCCAAACAAGAATCGCCAATAAACGAGGAGAAATTCAAATCCGCTAAACAAGCGATTAAGACCGAAATTGTTTGACGAATCAACGAAAGTAACGCAATTTATTCACTAAGAGAGTTAGGGAGGAGGGAGAGAGAGAGAGAGAGAGAGAGAGAGAGAGACCTGGAGGTGCATGAGGAAGGCTCAAGAAGCCACAGTTAGCGATGGAAGCGAGAGAATGGATGTGGGTATCTGACGGATCGACGAATCGAGCCAAGCCGTCTCCGTAGAATACAAGTGCTCTGCTTGGTTTGTCCGCCATTGTTGCTGTCGAAGGTGGATGGATTGTGCGTGAGAGGGGAAATAAAATGATCTCTCTAAAAGTTAGTATATATAGTAGTATATTTTTGGTATAATATGTATTTTTTTTGTAACATTTTTCGGCATAAATACTAAAACCCACATACTGTAATTCAACTTGTAACTTTAAACTTCTAATCGATCCCAGCAGTCGGATCGGTAAACCCGAACATTTCAATTTACAATTGAGTATGGCGTGGACATCTTCCCAAAAAAGTTGAAGATGTTTTGTCCTAATCGAAATCAAATAATTAAATATGTGTAGCCAATGAAACCCATCCATTGATTCATCTGCCACATGGTGCAGCACTTTGTATAATGCAAAGAAATCCGATATTTAAGTTTTTTTTTAAATGGCAGATATATAATCCCATATCCATAGATGTATGGACTAGTTTGTTGACCATTGCACTCTCTCTTTCCCCCCGCTCTTCGCACATCTCACTATCTTCTCTCTCTCTCTCCCACTTGCCCACTGTGGATCGACGAAACCTTCCGGAACCTAACCACTCGCGACGGTGTTTAAAACAGGTACCGGTTCTGCTTTCCGTGCGCCAGACCGGTTTAATCCAGATTCAGTTCTGCCATGGTGGAAGGAGGAGGTGGAGGAAGAAGAAGAAGATCCTTGCTCTCCTTTGAACTCGCTCTCCTCTTACTATCCCTCTTCCTCTGTTGCTCCGTCGCGTCTCCCCGTGCTCTCCCTGATTCGGATCTGCTAGACGAGACCGCCGGCAACTCCTCCGTCGTATCTCTGAACGAGTCTTCTCTTGCTAAGCCCAAGGAAGGCAGCTTCGCCGACATCATTGATCGCGCTCTCGAGAAGGAGTTCAATGAAAGCGACCAGAATGAAGGTAGTGCCTCTCTATCTCTATCTGGAGAATTTAACAAGTTGAAATGGCCGTGGAAACTGGAATTGCTCTAGCTATCCATTTTCATGGTTTTTTTTTCTGAAAATTCTGTTTCACTCGTGTTTGATGATTTGATCCAACTCATGAGTTAGATCCTGAATTGGATCCGTGATCCATGTACGATTCGGAACTTAAAGACTGATCACGATCCCACATTCGTCTTTCCTTTTCGGTTTTCCCTGGTCTCCCAATGTGGAATAGTATGCTTCTCCTGGATCGAGGATCACTGCATAAACGAGACTTTTTTTTTTAATTTAATGATTGGTTTCCTGAAATGGATAGTGCGTGTAGATCTTGTTTGTCTTCTTAGCCTTTTGCTTTTAGTGGAGAAACTTTGTTATTATCTTATTTTGTGGCTATATTGATGGCAGTGGCCGATCCTGGAAGCTTCAACAACAGTGTAGCTGGACAGCAGGTTTGTATCATTTCATCATTCATATGTATGCAAATTTGGAAGGAAAAAAACAAAAATATGTGCTTTTGGAATATTAGTAAAGGCTTGCTTTAGATTCGGTCATTTCTCTCACTGCTTGCATAATATGAGTATCTGAATGGGGAGCTTGGTTGCTGTACCTTGTGGTGGTGATCAGGCTGTTCTGGAAACTGTAGCCAGAGTAAAGACAACAAAGAAGAATGAGACCAAAGAGGACAAGTACACTATTCAGTTCTACTTATTTTTTTCTTTCTAAAACTTCCTTATAAGACCTTCCACAACGTTCTAGAGCTGAATTCCTTATTAAGCGTTATCTAATCTTCATTAGGCGGTTTCAACTCCATGATGTTTTCAACTTGGACAATGATAACAGAGCTGAGGACACTCCGACTCTGATTGATCGAAAAGTAAGTTTTCGCACATGAAGACAGAGTTTGGATTTATTGTATTACTTATTACATGGAAATTTTGGTATTGTGTCAGGACAACGTCTTCATCATATCCAACTTCAAATCGAAGTATCCAGTATTGCAGCTAGACTTGAGGCAAGATTCTTGGTTTTAAGTAATTTCTTTTAAACATGATTCTTTGAAAAAACAGACTCTAAATTCTGAATTAGTCATCTTACATGTGCTTCTTATGGCATGCAGACTGATATCAGACCTGGTGGTTGTCATTGTATCTGCAACTTGCGGTGGTATCGCCTTTGCATGTGCTGGACAACCGGTCTGATTTTAGTGCTACTCATAGACTCTGACAGTATATATTTAGGTATCAGTATGATTCTCGGTCTTCTGATTGTTGTGAATCATTCTGTGCTTATGCAGGTGATAACTGGATATTTGCTTGCAGGATCTATCATCGGGCCTGGAGGATTGAACTTCATCAGTGAGATGGTCCAGGTATGCTATGTGTTTGACCTCAAAAGATTTGAATCGTTCATTCCCAATAAATTTGGTTGAAATGTTCCTTTTTCGGTCTCAAATGTTTAGTTAGGTCAGCATTCGTATAGGAACTATTTTCTTCTGAGGTTCTTTGACTAAGATATTACACACAGCAAAACAGGAGTACTGATTTTTCTTTGACTATGAAATATATTCTTCTGTGGAACAAAACAAATGGAGTTTTTATCTTGTAATGATGCATGGATAAGAGAGACCTCAGTTTGTCTCGGAATATGAAAATCTAGAGCATTAGACTGTCTCGGAGATGAGAATGTATATTTTTACATATACATATATGTGATATTACATGGGTTTTTTTTGCGCTTTCATTTTGACATGATTATTTATGTAGGTTGAAACAGTCGCCCAGTTTGGTGTCGTATTTCTGCTCTTTGCATTGGGTCTAGAGTTCTCCACTGCTAAGGTGAGATCAAAGTATTTAATTAGACTAGTGATGGATTAAAATAATGAAATATTAACATTACAAACTCTTGAGCACCTTTCCTCTTACTATATAGCTTCGAGTTGTTCGATCAGTTGCTGTTCTGGGAGGCCTTCTTCAAATTCTTCTTTTCATGTTCTTGTGCGGAATCACAGTGTCGGTGCGTCATTTTTTTTTTAATCTGTGGTTCTGGAAAAAAATTTCTGCTTTCTTTTATACTGGTGGACAGTTGGATCCTGCTGTCTCGTTTATTCTGTAAGCAACATCTAGTTTATGAAGCTTAAGGTGTCGTGTCTTTGAAAGTTAGACACTTGTATTAGCAGTATAAACGCTAAATCTTCTGCAGTTTTACTCTCTGTGACGTGTTTTCAACTGATCCTGTCTGCAGTTATGTGGTGGTAAACATTCAGAGGGGATATTTGTAGGAGCATTTTTGTCAATGTCATCAACTGCGGTGGTAATTCAAGTGAACTCAATAATTCTGATCTAGCCATTTCCATTAGCAGTTTTTTTTTTTTTTTTTTTTAACAATAGTTGGTTTAGTGTTCATCATGCGTTTCTGCCTTGAAACTATAGGTGCTGAAGTTTCTAATGGAAAAAAACTCAACTAATTCTCTTCATGGCCAAGTTACGATTGGAACCCTTATTCTTCAGGTATTTGTTAGCTCTTTCCATCAACATGTGATCTCCATTGTCTTTCTAGACCGTATAGACGTATAGTGTTTATATGGCAGTCAAACATTGACCTTTTATTGTAGAATTCCTTTTCAGATGATTTGGAGTTTTGATTTTAGCATCTGTTTCTAGGATTGTGCTGTGGGTTTGCTGTTTGCTTTGCTTCCAGTTCTTGGGGGAAATTCTGGCATTGTAGAGGGAGTGTTGTCAATGGCAAAAGTGTAAGGAAAGACTGATAGAGTTATTGCTCCTAAGGCGTATTCTAAAGAATCAATATTGATAATTCCTTCTCTGACTATAGGGCGGTTGTGTTGCTTTCGTTTTTGGCCGTTTTGTCAATATTATCACGGACATGTATTCCTTGGTTACTGAAGCTAATGGTCAGCTTATCCTCACAGGTACATGAATTTCCCTATCTTCTGGTCCAATGAGATAGAGTTCGTAGATTAACCTAATTTTTTACCTTCATTGATCAGACAAATGAACTCTATCAGCTAGCCGATGTTGCGTTTTGTCTACTTGTAGCCTGGGTGAGTCCTACTTAGCCTTTATCTTCCTCATGTTCTTCCTTATTAATATCCATCTTACATTGTGTTCATCAAGATTCTCATCTGTGCATTCCTTCGCCTATTTGGTGATAAATGAGAATTGTTCTGACGACTTGTTAGTTTGACTGGTATTTTATGTTTTCAGTGTAGTGATAAGCTGGGATTAAGTCTTGAACTGGGTTCTTTTGCCGCCGGGGTCATGATATCAACTACAGATCTCGCTGAACATACATTGGAGCAAGTAAGTTTTGACTATGTATTACCAAAAAGGCTTTCCTGATTTCCTTGTTTATGTGAATGAATCTGAAAGAACTGTTCTTATTGTTCTCTGATGTAAGAGAGAGAGAGAGAGAGAGAGAGAGAGAGAGAGAGAGAGAGAGAGAGAGAGAGAGAGAGAGAGAGAGAGTTTGATCGTAGTTTGGGTTCTTATGGGTTGAATGTTATGGCCAGGAAGTAATCAGTTGACAAGTATTCGATATTAATCCCTTAAAGAGTTCATAGTCTTACTCAGATGCTTTTTATTTTGCTGCAGATCGAACCCATCCGTAATTTATTTGCTGCTCTTTTCCTAGCCAGCATTGGGATGTTGATTAATGTCCATTTTCTGTGGACCCATGTGGATATACTGTTAGCCTCTGTGATATTAGTGATTATCATAAAGACAACTATAGTCACAACAGTTGTCAAGGGATTTGGATACAACAACAAGACAGCTCTCCTGGTAAAAAGTTTCTGCCTCAAATTATACTTATGATCATGTTTGCTTTCTTCTACTCTCTGCCTCACCGTCCCTAGTTACATTGATGCAGGTTGGAATATCTCTGGCTCAGATAGGGGAGTTTGCCTTTGTACTGCTTAGCCGTGCCTCCAATCTTCACCTGATTGAGGTAAGTAACGCAACTTCTTCTCGTTGGATAGGATTAAAGTTTATAAGGTATTTGAAGAAAGAAGCTTAAAGTTTAGAAACATTATTAGGGGAAACTCTACTTGCTTCTCCTCGGGACAACCGCTCTTAGCCTGGTATGATCGATCAGATCATTTCGCTTGCCTCCTCTCTAATATTGTGTTCAAGTAGCTGAGTTGGTTTGGTTTGGTTTGGTCAGGTTACAACACCTCTGGTTTTCAAAGCGATACCAGCGGTTGTGCATCTTGGAGTACTGTTAAGGTGGTTTTCTCCAGACAGTTCTACAGAGGTAAGTTGGTTTGGTCTTGGTTGGTCTCTGAGGTTCTTTCTTCGTTTCTGTAATAACTAATAAATAAAATGGCTGAGGTTTTGGTTTTGGACAGATGGGTGTGAAAGGAGAAATTGTAAGATCAGAAAGTGGTAAACAACGGACGGTTCTAATGTCACGCCAATCCCACAAATCCTAAAACCACAATGTTTCTTCTCAGGTGAAGTTTTGTTACACCAATTTTGACCCCACCCAAAAAAAAAACTCTTATGTGGAGAAGAAGAAGAAGAAGAAGAAGAAGATTTTAACCCTAACAATGTTTGCGTCCTGGACTTCCTAACCTCTGTTGTGCCCTTTTCACACAACTCATTTGTTTTTCCCTTTGTAATTAGTATTGTTTCTTTTTCTCTTTCCTTCGTTGTGTAATCTGTAATAATAATTAAAAAACAAAAAAATCAAGCAATCTTTCTATCACGAGAATAAATCCTAGATCCCACTTTGCTTAATCTTTTGAAAGGGATCTGCAAAGAGTCTCCCTGTTTCTTGCAACTCGAGTGGAACTCGAGCTTGTACTTATCTATCCAAACATTGTTGATCTTGACATTTTCTGCATCTATGGAATGGATGTCATGATCATCGTGTGATCCCACAAAAAAATGTAAATTATTGGAAATGAATGTTTGCCTTCACACAGAGATTGGAGGGCATAACTCTCAGTTTGTGGTCATCTAGTCATGGAAATGAAAGATTTTTTTCAAATTTCTTACATTTTTGTGTGTTCATGATCGATCACAGTACTCCATTTTTCTGCATTTAATTACTGGAAAAATTGTTGGTATCAATATCATTCTATTATATCATGTAATCACTATAGCAAACATGAAAAGCATCATCGTTCTTGGAATGTCGATGAGATTCTAAAACAGTACAAGTATTGATATCAAATATTATGGGGATTTCCCTTAAATAATTATTCAACAGGATGTAGAGTCATAACAAGGACAGGCTACCACAAAAACCCATTGGAGACAACTTTAAAGAATAAAAATATAACATCTGTATTCTTTCTACCATGTATATCAATCCCTCCCCCCATTCCCCTTTTTCTCTTCTTCTTCTCTCTCACTCTCTCACTCTCTCTCTATATATATAGATGATCAATATATCTCTGCCTATATCTACAGCTCAAATCATAACAGAAGAGCAGCTCAAACTTATGTGGTGTATCGTGTATATGTAATAATAATGTGTGCAGCAGAGGAGGCAGTGCTATAGGGAGAGCCGTGTCTTAATGGGCTTAAGCTTCAAACCCATGTTTTCAGGGGAGAGAAGCTCAGGACAGATTCGTGTTGGGCTCAAAGGACTTCTCGGGCTTACGCTCTGTGTGGGACGATACAATCCATATCCCATCAAAAAGTATTCCATTGGTATTACCATCGCCTGTGGCTGTTCTTCCGTCACCAACGACCCACTTCCCTGGACCTGTTTATGTATTTACGGTGTCAATAAAAAAAACCCCATCTGAATGTTACTCCTAACCAAACGGTCACAATCGTACCTCGACTAATGCGCCGTATCGTCTGTCTAGTTTCGTGGTCATGTGAACGGCATCCGAGTGGTACGCAGAATTTTCACCAATGAATATTAAAGTTCTGCATTGCAATTTCCTTAACCCTTCGCTAAGATCCACTCTCCTGTTGATATTATTTTTTCAGCTTAAGAATGAGATAAAAGTTTTTAAAAAAATTCATAACTCGAAATGAAAACAGAGAGCAACGAAAAAAAATTACCCGTTGATTGCCTCAAGGAATCTCCATACATTTGTACTCTGCCGCTCACAAAGTAACTGGATAGTGGAGAACACAACTTATAAATTTTACTTCTAAAATGTCAAAACACCAGAGAATTACAAGAAAAGAGAAGAAAGATTTTACTAACTCTTCTGCATTCTTGAACAATATCCGATTCTGGAACTTGAGCATTACCACGAACTTCCTATGAGAACATATGTCAAAACTTGTCATTTGTCTAATGCATTATATTACTGAAAAACAATTAAGTTAATCGCTATACACTATTTGCAAGAAACTTTTGAATTGGAAACCATAATTGTCAAAATATAATTAAGTGGAACATGGGAATTGAGACTATACCTTGCTGAAGTACCGTTTTAGTAACAATTCCTTAACCACCCCACACATGCCATAGTAGTAAAGTAAATTAGACATAACCTGCATATATTAAGGAATGCCTGATATGAGAATTAGATTATCATGACCATAACAACAAGTGAAACCAAAGAAAAGATATTTGTGAAAAAAAACTGAACCTTATTGCACAACCATTCTGACCAAGAAGGCGCTTGGCACAGTGGAGAGACAAGTATTAACCCCAGAACTCTCTGCCTGTACTTCATCTGGAATAATTAAGTTAAAAGCAAAATTAAAAATCAGATAATCGAAGTTGAATCATAAGTGTAAGAGAGGTATCGTCACGCTAGATCACAAATACTCACAGCAAATAAGGTCAGAATGTAAGCTCCTGCTGTGACACCCATACACATTACTGCACCAAGTCTGGATCGCAGCCAATAAACAATAAAGAAATAAAAGTTAGGAAAATAAGAAAAAAATAGTCAATCTTTCTTTTATCTACTCTCCGGAGAAAGAATTGGGTCACGAAAACCAAGATGAGGATATAACAAGAATACAAGCAGCTTAATGAGATAACTATAGCAGACTAAACTTATGTGTGAGATGAATTCTTACCCGAAAAAGTTAAGAACCTCGACAATCTGGTCTGCCAAGTCATCAGCTGAGAGCAAAGGAGCATCAACACTAATCATTGGAGCTCCCAACTGCAATGACTCTTGAAGAAAGCGATGTAATAAGGGATATGAATTGCATTATCAAGGGAATGTAATAGCAGTTAGCAGTAAAACACCAGAAACATACAAATTTTGTAAAAGATCAGACTTCAGTTACCAACCTCATGGCCAATAGGACTGATGTGATATATGCAGAAGTTGTGGAGTAACAAGGAACTGGCTTCTGGACAAAACAATAACCCTTGGAAACAGAACATATCTGCACAAGACGAACGCAACAAATTACAACAACAACAAAAAAAAGCACCAACTCAAAAGAAGCATTTCCTTTTTTTCCAATCATATCACTAAAGAAGAGAAGTCATGGCTTATTCGATAAAGTATTGTGGAAGATTGAAGAAACTGCTGCTTACAATTTAGAGCTACATCGGGATATGTGATCAGCGCTGGTTTGTCTGGATCTCCACAAACGGCAACACGTACAGGGCCATAAGTAGTCTCCACAAGGTGTTCCTATCAACCAAAAAAAGAGTCGAATTTAATTCCGTAACCAATTACTCTATGAAATTAATGGAAAAGTAAGAACATGCATAGATAAGGACCACACCTATAACTTTTCATTTCCCTTGTGAGTAATATAAATTGATTAGAAACCAAATAAATAAATAAAATACCAAAGTTTCCCAATAAAATCATGTACGCAAATAAGAATTGGTCAGACAAAAGGGATCATTAGAATTTAACCATCAACAGAAGAACCAAAACTTCGTTATGGAATTTCACAACTGAGAATAAAAAGACAAAAATCCCTTAAAGTTATGAAGAAACGGATGTGGAAAATCCAAGGTTATATACTTGGAATGTAGTATAACAAGAATTGGATCAAACAAACCTGTTCCAGGTTAAGGTGTCAATTGAGCCATGAATTAGGGAAGACGGTGAAAATCCCAAAAGAAAAACCCAGAACGTACACAAATCTCAGCAACCCCAAAAAAAAATCAAACCTAATGCAGAATAGACGAATCAGATTATCGACAACACATACACTACCGACACCAAAGCATCATCATTCTAATTTCAGCTCCAAACAATCACGAAGCAACATGAAAATTTCCCAGGCATTGTTTTTTAGTACAAACGATTCCACAAAATTGCAAAAACCACTAATAGTAATAATCAAAACTACAGCAGAACAAGAACATAAACAATAATAATAATAATTTTCAGGAATAAAGCAGCTAGAAGAATGCAGAAAGCAGCTAAAACAAAATCAATAAAGTACCATTTCTCATATCTTGTTCCTCCCGTAAACTCTCAGCAACAAAACAAAATCCTTAAAACTCTTTAGAAAAAAAAATCGTAAGATAATTTACCTGTCCTCCAAGAGACAATGCCTCCATATTAATGGAGACAGAATCGCTCGAATCCGCCATCTCTCTCTCTCTCTCTCTCCTCTGCTATATTTTTTTTTTTAAAGCAGAGTATTATCTTTTCATGGCGTTTTCTCTCTCTGACTCTCTCTCTCTCTTCTCTCACAAAACGATGGCTATGTTCGTTTTTTTCTGTTTATAAATAGAAGACTTGTGACTAAAAAAAAATAAGCCAGGAAAACTCGTTACGCGACCCGTACTGAGTCACCGACGGTCGACTCGGGTTTAATGTAGGACCTGCAAAAAATAATCACAAGGCCTAACTAGATACCATGATCAACTTAACCTTGGTTACGGAACCGACAGTTTTACATTTTCATAAACCTTTACATTCTCACCCCCTGTATTTTCTTAATCATTCAAATTGATGCCACGCTCTTTTTACTGGTCATTGGAATAACCCAAAACGTGTCGGCACCCCTCATTTTCCACTGTTTTTACTTTTCTTTACTGTTTATACAAGTTTCTTAATTTTATATATAACGCTACTTCACTTTGTATTTTCTGTTATTTGTATACAAAAACATTTATTTTAAAAACCTGGGAAAATTCAGATTCGTAATTTTGTATTAAAATAAATAAATATGTGGATACATGTCCATCCAGAAATTATATTCATGTTGACTGTTATCATTAAAAAGAGCGTAATAAAAGAAATATTGTCTCTCTTGTAAAACAACCCATGAAAGAAATTTTGTTGTTCTGGATATAATTATAGGGAGATTAGTATGCATATAATAGTACAGGGGCCAAAATAAAGAATTATCTTTTTTGAGAAAAAAAGTCCGCGTACTGTTGACTTTATGACAATAGGTTTAGACGGGACACGGTGAATCCTGGAGACAGGAGAATGAATTCTCAGCCGTTGGATTTTAACTTATTTTGTCGTCTTCCCTTTTATGTTTAGTCTTCTCCCGTTTTAAAATATGGAAACCGTGTGGTTTTGTATAGTAAAAAACGGGACCCATTGCAGAGAGAGTGAGAACACACATGTCGTTTTCCTGTCGAGTTGGTATGTGTCATTGGCACCCAACAAGAGCGTAAAACCATAAGTCCCTTTTGCTTAATAATAAATCCGGCCAAAACTTTCAGTTTTCTTTTTTTTTATAATTCTATATTGTATGCTCCATATCTGAGAATCATAATTATATTGACCATGACATAAAAATAGAAACGAACAAAGACATTGATATCGGTTTTTAATAATCAGAAATATTCAAAATCTAAAATGTATGGGGCTTTTCAGCTTTTAAACATGTCAAAACGTAAATTGTTTTTCAGCATTGATATCAGTTTTCTTCGGACGCTTAGGATATAAATAAATTGATTAATTACGTTCTAATACCCTTATTTTAGTCATGGTGGTTAAAGTTCACTAATTCATCAAAAATGTAACTGGTTGTATTGGTAATGACAAACTCGTTGGAATATTATCAATCATTCTGCGTTGTGCTTGTTACATTTCATATATTCATATTTTCACATTATATGATTGATTGCAATGCAACAACTTGGTCGCAAAAAAGTTTGTTTAATTTAGTGTCTAGAGACGAAAGGGAGATGAATACAAAAGGAAAGCTCACTAGTCACCGAATAATTACAGATTAGTATCAGTACAGTCTTAGCGTCTTATCACCAGCTTTTGTTTTTTTTATGTATCTTTTTATCTTCTGTTTTCGGTTTCCATGGAAATATTTTGATGATTAACCCACCAACCACGTTTCTTAATATTTACATTTAGTATACCATTTTAATATGTATATATGCCTTTTGATTTTTTTTTTTTTTAATTTAGGAAATTTCAGACCTATGAAAGGGATCAAACTAATTTATAAGGTAGATGTAATCCATGGATAGACTCTCTCTCCAAATATTCAAATGGACCAAAAATCCGTATGACCAAGTGAAAATGATTTAACAATTACACACTCGAAAAAAATCGATCTCTATTCTAAACTAACATGGCAACTCTGTTATATGCCTCTTGATTTTCGCAATTCTTTTTCTTTAGAGTTTTGTTCCAATCAATCAAATGATATAAACGACGTTTATAAACTCATGTATTTCAGTCTACGTGTTCCATTTTTATTATAATATATTGGTATTTGACTAACGATCTACCATTCTCAACTGAACATGGTGTTACTGAAATAATGATTTAAAATATTTTAAAACCAACTTATGAATCTAGTGTGAAAATCATTTATTTCTTTGAATCTTGCATTCGATCTATCGGTCACGCTATGATTTACAGACAACATACATTTTTTAATTCTTTATAAAATTCCGGGCAGTTTCCGATTTCATGTAGGACTATTTGTATTACTTTTTTATCTGAAACCATGCAGTGGTTGTTTGATCAACAAAGTGATAAGAGTAAATGTTTCCTTAATATCTGATTAAACGAGGGCACGTGTGACGCCATTACTCAGCTTTAAAGCTTAGCTTACCATTTGGTTAATATAAATGAGTAATTTATTTAGTTGCTGTCTCCATCTCGCTACCATCACTCATCAATCTTCTCACTATATAGATATGCATATGCCTCCTTATACACGAATCTTCGCCGACAATATTTATGTATTAAATACGTCCACACGCAGAAAGAAACAAACTATTTTGTAGTGAAATTGTGTGTAATGTAATATAAACCCAATAAAGCATATAAAACAGTATCCATATTTTAAAAGTTACATTAGTTTTGTTTCTTACATTATCTAGTGACATTTCTTTGCTTTTAATCCAATTCATTACATCATGGCTATTGGCTTACATGGAAGTTGTTGCCAATATTAAAACTACGTGTCCATCTGTAGATGCTTCCATTACTTCAAGTATAAATAAAATGAAATTTGAAACATTCGTACACTAGTTCGAATTGATTTTTTTTACAATAAAATAATTTTAGAACATTCCTGGGATAGAAATTTCTTAAACGTGAACAAAGAGTGACTCTAAATACTGTTGTTCATTTACAAAACATAAATAATATTCTAAAATGAAAACATAAACATAAAAGCAAGCAAACAATCGACCAATAACTCATTTTTACAAATTTTTTTTTTTCACAACCAAAGCTACATCATCTTTGAAATTTAATGTATATAATTGCTGAGGTAAAATAGCATTTAAAAAAAAAAAACTCGTAAAAAGACACACGGAGGCCCAATAACATTAACATTAACAGAGCAATGACGAAACACCAAAACCCATTGGATGGAAAGAAACTCTTTGTCATCTATATTCCAAACCACAACAAACTCTGATTCATTTCAAGTTCTAGCAAAAGTCCATAGTTTAAGTTTGTCACTAGAGAAATCTTCCATCTCTTCTTTGATTCACACTTATTTCTCTTTATTTTCTTACAGAGCCTCTAATTTGGTACAGATTGCTCAATCACCATCAGTCAATTGTATCTTTTAATCCCAAACAATAACATCAATATTAATAACTTTTTAATGCTGGAGATGGAGGAGGAGGATTCAAAGACGCCACTGATCTTAAAGGACTTTCAAGAGTTTTCTTTTACGTTACGGAGATTCTAAATAGTTACAAAAGTGAACTTGTTAAAATCTCTAGACAACAATTACTTCAGCTTCAGCAGCATTCTTACATTTCTACCATATGAGGTGGGTTTCATATTATGCCGATTTTCACTTATGACAAGTGGTTCAAAACTCATAGCTCCATGTCTGAAACTTCAACCTCAGTCCCATTCACCAAACTATCCAAGAAGAGAAAAGGTTTAAACTTGGAGTTCTCTTGAAGGTTGTTGTTGTGTCTATGTTTGAAGACCTTCACTTTCGTTTCTCCCTCCTTATTATACCTCTCTTCTTTACGCTTTCTTGTGCTGCTGCTGAGAATTGAGACAGATGACAAAATGTGATCATCAGCCATGTCTGCATCTTGACCATCAGCAATGTAAGCTTCGACATTGAGATCTGGTCTTGACCTGTGAATCACTGTTTTGGCATAGTTTTTGGAATGGTCACAGTCGAAAACCTTTAGTCCTTGCTCTTCAAGGGATACAAGCCATTCTGGAGATCAGATTTTGTACGATGGGGTTAGTCAAAGAACAGATGGGTGAATGTCACGTGGAACATATGACTCAGGAAAACAGTCAACATGGCCTTTATTTTAGAGATAAAGGAAGCAATTTACCAATGAAGGATGCGGGCGTAGAGTTTATCAGTGTGTCTGCATCTCTAATCACTTCACCTTGACTGATTACCCAATTGATCAAGTGATACGGAATACGTGACCCGGAGAACATGTTCATGTACCTGCTGGTTTCTTCTTGATCGTTATTTCTCCTGTGTCATTGTTTGGAGTATCAAGCAAAACAATCAAGTAACTGCAGGAATCACTTTTATACCCAATAACTATATGCATACCTTAGAGAAGCCATAGCATTGTCAAAAAGAAATAACCAGTTAATAGCAATGTTCTTCAAGTGTGAACTTCTTTGTGAAGTGCCATTTCCAGGGTTGAGGAATAGCTTCTCCACTGATTCAATCACAGCATCTGTTATGATTTCTGTTAAACTAGCTTCATCTCCCGGACCCTGAAAGTTTAAAAGCTTCCCCATGAAAAATAACTCAATTGGATGTTACATACAATGTGATTCAGTAAAGCGACAACAGCATCTTTTATGCATCCAACTGTATAAACGCAGTCCATTAACCGTGCCCATGCAGTCTACTTGCATACAATATGATTCAATAAACAGTTCAACACATTTGATAATTGAAGGAACATTAATTTGAAACTTTCATGTCGCCCAGAGAAAGAACACTAAAAGAGTGGAAACATTTTTTAGCTAGAGAACCAACCACTAGTGGAGTTAAATGCAGATATGGCTCCAGCAGCAGCATCTTGAGAATGATATCTGTAACAAGATCAAGAAAACATCACATGATTGACAACTAAACAAATTGAGAAAGGAGACACTTTGTCAAACGTTGCTTCTCTATCAATAGTCTGTTTTATAAGAGGGAGACGCTTTGTCACTTATGTTATAAATTGAAAATTACAAGAAATCCCCATAGAATGCAAAGTAGCTAAAGAAAGGATAAGACACTCACCAAAAAAGTAGCAACTGTGGAACCCAGAAATCATCTGAAGCACAGATTCCCGCATATCTTTTTCTAGCTCGGATCTACATAACTCCGAATCAAATCTCAAGCATAAACTGAGCAAGAAAACCTGAGAAGCTACGATTCCGGCTAAGTAACCAACGCGACAGGACTCAGAATCCATCTCTTTACGCAATCTTTCGGTAACGAATGGCATGAAGATCTCTAAACAATCCTCCACTCTACAATCCTCTTTCACTTCATCCACAACCCAGACTCGAGTCAAATCGGCAAAACTAAACCCCGAGACCATCACCAAATCATCTTCATCTCCTGGTTCCTCGACACAGTACATGCTAATGTAGCTTAAAACCCCTTCTAACAAGCTCAAAGCGTCTCTCCTCCTAGTATTAACTAAACGACTCAGCTGGTAAACAAGAGGAGATAGTAGAGCTACCCTCTTTGCGCCGGAAAAAGAATCAGACAAAGAAACTAGCAACTGGAAGAAGCTCCCAGTTAACCTCGCGGAATCGTCGTGAAAATCCAGTTCCGAGGAGTAGAATCTGATGGCGGAGTAGAACCAGACGATTTCAAGAGGTGGCTCGGGAAGATCGTGAAGAAGACGAAAGAAGATGGAGTCGAAATCGGAGAAATGGGTTCGTCCGCTCCGGTACTGCACTAAGAACTGCTTAATCGAGTCTTTGAGAAGCTGTTTCGGAAATTCAAGGTGAATCCGAGGGCTAGGGTTACAAATCGGAGGTTGCATTTTCCGATTCCGGTGACAGAGAAGAACGGAGAGGGGTTTGAATTTGGGAAGTTCAAGGAAACAGAAAACCCTTATCAAATTCAAAGCAGAGGGGCGAATAAAGAGAGGGAATCAGAAGTCTAAATGTAAATACTAAATACTGTATTTAACAATTTCAAATTGGGTTCACTTCAAATTCCATTATGTTGGTTTATAACTTTAACACACTTAACAAACGTTGTTTATAAAATTTGTATCGTTAATCACTTAAACGAGGAGAGAATTTTAAGATTTTGGCAATGGATATATTAATATAATGGTCTTAATCAAACTCCATTATATTATTAGTTCGTATAAAATGGATCAAATTACTGTAAAAAGTAAGAAACAAAAGGTGAAAAAAATGATAAATACCATTCATATATAAACACTTCTTCACCTGTTTTTAGTAAATGGTAGAGTTGCCTGGTTATCACAACTCCACGACGAAAGAAAAAAACTGAGAGAGAGAGAGAGATACAATCATCAATGGCCATGATTACGCGCAACACCGCCACGCGCCTCCCTCTCCTCCTCCAATCTCAACGCGCCGTCGCCGCGGTCTCTCACCTTCACACATCCCTTCCCGCCCTCTCCCCCTCGACGTCACCGACTTCCTACACCAGACCAGGTCCTCCTTCGACCTCCGCTCCTCCGCCGGGTCTCTCCAAGGCGGCGGAGTTCGTGATCTCCAAGGTTGATGATCTCATGAACTGGGCTCGTAGGGGATCGATCTGGCCTATGACCTTCGGCCTCGCCTGCTGCGCCGTCGAAATGATGCATACCGGTGCTGCTCGCTACGATCTCGACCGATTCGGTATCATCTTCAGGCCTAGTCCTCGCCAATCCGATTGTATGATTGTCGCCGGGACGCTTACTAACAAGATGGCTCCGGCTCTTCGCAAGTACGCCTCTCTCTCCCTTTCCTATGGAATGAAACGGCTGATTTATATCTTTGGATCTCGGATATACTTTCCTCTTGATTTGTTTCGTTGGAAGATTTGTTCATTTTCTTCGTTTGTTGTGTTCTGCTTGTTGATAGGCGCCTAGAATTAGGTTTTCAGGAGATTGTAATTGGGGATTTCTGTTGAAATTCTCTTTCCCGGCGATTTAGGGTTCATGTATTCTGATTGTTTTGCTAGGTCTGTGTCAAAATTGAGAGTTTCTGTATGAATATAAGACTGACCTGGGAAGCCATACCGTTCCAATTCATTGTCTAGCGTAGATTTTTGTAATATATTGGTTCAAATTTGAACTTGGGAGAAATCTGGCATTTAGGAATGTAGAGTAGGTATACTATGCAGGAGTGATATCTCTTTTCGTATAACCTCTGTGCTTGTCTTTTGTGGGGGAAGATAGTGATTTCAGATTATCTAGCTTGGTGTTTATTAGGGAAACATGTGTCTGTGTCGTTTCATGGTTGGATATATCAAACTTGCTCTTACTAATTAGAGGTTGGAGATTCATTGTTAATATGTTCTGTATTACCTAATCTGTAGCTCCTTCTGCTGAGTGTTTAGAATTTTGCTTGATAACTTTGCTTGTTTGTCTTTGAGACCTGATGTCCATTTTATTGCGAGGTGTGTTGTTATTGAAAATTGATATCTGAAACACATAATAAGATTCCTATTTTTCTTGTTTGGTGTTATGAAGCCTTCATTTAACTGAGAATGCTGTTGTTAAGAAATGTATGTCCAAGGTTTTTGGTAGGCAGCTGAGGTTATACTAATAATGTCATTAGGCCCAGACACTAGAGATAGAAGATATCCCAAAACAATCTAACTAGTATGTAGAGATATGTTGAGAACACTCTTCAAATTACTCACAAAATCAGTCTTGGATCTGGCAGAATTGAGAGAAGTAGTCAATGTGGGTCAAGTCAAATGTTGTAAAGGTTCTGTTCTTGTTTATCCTGTCTGAAGAAGTTCCAGCGTCTAATGTCTGAAAACAATGACAGGGTTTATGACCAAATGCCGGAGCCAAGGTGGGTGATATCAATGGGAAGCTGTGCGAATGGAGGTGGATACTATCACTACTCCTACTCAGTGGTTCGAGGCTGTGACAGAATTGTGCCGGTCGACATATACGTCCCTGGGTGCCCTCCAACCGCTGAGGCTTTGCTCTATGGACTCCTCCAGCTTCAGAAGAAAATCAACAGGCGCAAGGATTTCTTGCATTGGTGGAACAAGTGATGCTTTAAAAAATCATATCCTTCTTCTTCCAATGTGAAAGGGAGTTTTTTTTCAGACAATGTTTACGAAATAAAATGTGGACGTTTCATTGCTTGTTTCTTTGTGGTGGAGATGCCATGTAAAGGAGTGTGTTTCTTCTAAGTTTGTTGTGGAAACTTCATAAACCTAAGATGCCGCTGTTGTCTGAGTTCTTTTTTAAAATTTTTTTTTTTGTTATATCTACCGGTTATCAGCTAGATTCTTGCAATTGTTGAATTAATACATACAATGTACTATTTTATATATTGTGTGAGTATCTTACAAATGCTTTATACGTCGAGTGGTTTGCACAATGTTGGTCGTTAATATTGTGCACTCTTGTGGCTTTCAAGTGAATGCACTCTTCAATCTCACCACCACACGAGGCAAACGAGCTTATAGGCCCGTCAGGCTTTAGGCCCACAACAACCCTAATCACAAGTTTGTTTTTGTCAGGAGAATTACGACGAGATCGACTTGTTAACTTTCCTAATCACAAAAAAGGAAATTTTTCATGATATAAAATCGTATTAACTCTTTTCTTAGAAGAGAAACCTTGTTCCGAACGAGATTATACAGTGAGAGAGACTTTGCTTCGATATAAAAAGAGAGAGAAAAGATCTTGTTGGACGCCGCAACGCAGCTTTGGTAACAATCAAACGAATGTCTAACGAGCACAAAAAAAGACTTGAGGCAATGTAATGATCGAATCTTGTTTTTCTTAAACTTGTTGAGTTATTTATTTACCCGATTGTTCTTAACTATATGTATATATAATTTTGTTTCCCCGGATTTTCAGAATAGAATGGGAAGGTTTCTCCGAGACCAAGATAAAAAGTGATGGAAATTGCCAGGTACATGTTTCTAAATCCCTAAATACTCAATATCAACTTTCATGATTGTTTGATCGTATCTCGAAGATTCTTTCTTCTCGATTGTGTTTCAGTTCAGCGCTTTAGCCGATCAACTCTTCAAAAGCCCGGATCATCATGAAATAGTTAGAGAAAGAGTAGTAAAACAGGTATCATCAATCATCCTCAATCTTGAAAACTAAGCAGATAGATTGTTTTTTTTTTTTTTTTTTGTTAACATGGATTGTTATTTCCTCAGCTTAAAACTTGTCCAAAGTGTTACAAAGGATTTTTTGAAATGGACTCGAGTAAAAAAAGAGCAGAGAATATTCCAAAGGACTACTCCGAATATGTAAAGAACATGTCCAAGAACGGCGTGTGGGGCGATAGAATCACATTACAGGCAGCGGCAGATACGGTGACTTGAATAATATCTCTTGCCTTGTAATTTTGTTTTCTTCTCCTTTCAGCTCAAATGAATGAATCAAATATTATCTTGCAGTTTGAGGTGAAGATAGTACTCATTACATCAAACGAAGGATCACCTTCCATGGAGATTCTTCCTAGCTCTCAAAAGTTCGAGAGAGTCATTTACTTGAGCTATCTGGCAGGTGTCCATTACAGCTCCATCTACTTAAAAGGAGGTTAACTTTCTTCTTCTTCTCCAGTGCACACTGTATATAATGTTTCTTCTTCACAATCATATATATTCTTCATCTTGTTGGTTGTTTCAGGCTCAGAGACAGATACGGCTTCGATGGAGCTTCAGGGTAAGAGTAAGAATAAGAATAAGAATGAGAAGAAGAAGGATGAGAAGGTGAAGGATGAGAAGGTGAAGGAGAAGGAGGATGAGAAAGAGAAGGAGAAGGAGGAGGAGGATGAGACAGAGAAGGAGAAGGAGAACAAGAATAAAAGGAAGAAGAACAAGGGGAAGAAATATCTACCTGGAGATATCATCAGAGCATCAACTGAATCTGCTCAAAACGATGAAGTTTCGTCGAAAGGCAAGACGCAGCAAACATCAGAGCCCACTTTGCAATCATCTCTAACGGCTCTGAAGCTAAGAGACAGCCAGAGTACCTGCCCATGAAGATGAGAGCAAATTTGTGACGAGGTTCAGTACGGAAGAAGCTCATCAAATCAAACCATCAAATCGATTTGAGTTCCTCGATGCTACTGATTAAGCTGGATGATGATGACACCTATTCGTGACACTTGGGGTTTTGAGAATTCATTTATAATAATTACATGACCAATGCGTTGTAACCCTTTAAGTAACAAAAGAATTAAGAAAAGCTTTCATCGTCTTCATATTTTACGTTTCAGATATAAACTTAATTAACAGCAGATATTAGTATATATACCAGACACCCCCTTGTTTCAAAAGCAAATATCTTCGTTTGTGCTTGTGTTTCTATGTGATATATTACTTGAAACAAAAAAAAGCATAATTTTGAAATATGAAAATTTCAGATAGTCGTCAATCCGATTACCATGAACTATGTCATATAGAAAGTAAAAGTGTATATATTTTTCTCATCAAAACATAAACCAACAATGACAAGAAGAAGAAAATCTCTGGTTAACTGAGACAAGAATGAAACAACTTGAAAACTGGAATGAAGAAAGATCTAGAAGCAGCAATCGCAGTCAAAGGGACAAAGAGGAGTATCACCAGCATAGGACTTGTTGACACCAAGTTCATCTTCCGTGAACACCAGTAAACCGTCTTCGGTTCTCTTCCTGGGTCGGGTTTGTTGCGGGTTGTTGTTCTTTGCTATCTCATTCCTCTTCCTCTTCCTCTTCTTCTTTGCTATCTCTTCTTTGGTCTCAGTTATTTCTTCCACTTGTGGCTTCTTCTTCTTTCTCCCACCAAAGATCTCATCGATCTCTATCCCTAGTTTACCAGGTTTTGGTACTGGTTTCGTTTCTTTTACTGCAGCAGCTTTCTTCTCTACTTCTGGTGATGGCTTCTTCAAGGAACTACTCTTCTTCTTAGGCATTTTTTTTTTTTGAAGCGTAACAAAAATGAAAGCACGATCCCAGAGGACCTTCAATTTCACCAATCACTGTAATTTTTGGAATTTCAAAACGATTAACAACAATCCAGTAGCAGCAAATTCTAGCTAATATCACTAACAAGAATAGCATTTGTATTTCGAATTTATATATGAACCCGATACTTTGATATCCAATTAACCCGAGAGATTTCTACAACGATTCCATAACTAGATTTCGCTACCTAACCATTACAATAAACTTCGATTTCCAATCTAAAACCCAGAATCTAGGTGAAGGAGGAGCAATACGGTTTATCAAATCTCTTTTAAAACTTTCGAAAAGGAATAAGAGAAAGACTTACAATTAGATACGAATCCACAAGAAAAATCGAAGAAGCCTTGGTTTGCTGAAACTAATCGAGAGAGATAGAGAGTAGTAGACTAAAAAAAACCAAGTCGGGTCGGGTCCGTAACTTTTTCCCTAATTATTAAACCCATGTATATTATTATTTTATTAATTTATTAAATAATAAAATATATTAACGAGAGTTGGAACCTCAACATTTGTTTATGATTTTGGTTTAACGAAGTTGTTACGAAGCTGGAGATGATTACTCAATAATGAAACTAACCAAATTATTGGAACAGGTAGAGGAGAAAAAATAGTTCCATCATTACATTACAGAGTCTAATAATATGACTTTAGGCCAAATCGTCACTGAAAAACCCTCAAAGACTTTGTTTAAGAGAATATCTGAGTGCTTATTATTAGAATGAAGGTGCTAATGCTTCTTGAGAGCATTCATCTTGTCCCTGAGGTAGTAAAGTTTGGCTCTTCTTACTTTCTTCTTGTCCAACACCTTAATCTCCCTCAGGTTTGGGGAATACCTGTCATCACCACTCACATATCAGTTTTGGATCCCTCTAATAATGTAAGCTCAAGAGAGAGGGGAGAGGGCAAAAGGTTAAACTACTTACAAAGGGAACATGGATTCGACGCCCACTCCAGCCACAAGCCTTCTTATCCTAAACGTAGAGTTAAGACCAGCATTACGCCTTGCTATCACAATTCCTTTCACGATTGAAACACGCCTCTTGTTCTCTGGCACTTCCTGTTCAAACCAAGTAAATGCAAAATCCTATTGAAACGTTTCACCTTGGAAGATATTTTGATCCCATTCTCCAAGAAAAACACAAGAGAAAATGCGATTTAGGCCAGCTTCAATACTATTAGTATTTACCACTTTAAGCTGCACAATGTAACCGGGCCTTATATCTGGTATCTCTCTAAGAGTTCTCACTTCCTCAACTGCCTCCTTGTCTACAATCTGCAGAAGATTCCGAATTTTTGTAAACATGACATGGTTTTATTTTGTCCAGTGACCAATTGTGAAAGTTGGAGTTGTAACCTGCATTATATGCTTGGCGGTTTTATCAAGCCGCTTGAACTTGATTCTCTGAGGCACATCAGAAGCTGACTCAGGGAACCCTTGAGGACTAGACTGAACGATATCTCCAATGGTGGAAAAGCCTCTCGACGAATACGTAAACTTCTGTTTCTGCCAAACATTTGACAATCACCCGGTTAATTCAGAGCCTAGATATCAATGTGACACAAACATCCACAAAATCTTAAGAAGACACGCATAATTATCATCATTTTCTAATTCTGTGATTACCATAGCGATCAAAAGCTCCAACATAAAGAGTCGAAGACCAAATCAGAAAAATCTTTGGCTAGGAAACTACTCATCAGTGATCACCAAGACCAACCCACGAGCAAAAAGCTTCCCTTTTTTTTTTTAACACTAGTTGCAATTTCAACCCAGTTTGGAATTAGATCTCTAATGGCAACTAATTATCCTCAACAATTCTACAATCCGAGAACAATATATAAACCAAGATTTATAGCTAAAACGAAAGTGGCTTACAGGTGCTACGGAAGAGGAAGAAAACGCCTTTGTAAACGAGCTGATGAGGCACGTCGCTGCTGAATCAAAAGCTCCGGTAGAACGGAAAGAATCAAACCCGAGCCTCCTCGATTCATTATCAGACCAGCTAGCAGAAGACGAAGCGAAACGAAGATTGTTGGAGACTACGAAACGTTGCCTCTGAAGCAACCTTGTACTGCCACGAATCGATTGCATTTCTCCGCACGAGGATTCGATAATATCCAAATCTGTTTGTTTGAATGTTTTACAGAGAGATTGGCGGAGTTTGAGCAAAAAATGTGAACCTACAAAACCCTCGTTTCCTCCTCCAGGGTTCTTTTTTTTTTGTTTCTCCTTTTCTTTATTGGTAATTTGCATATGAACCCCTGATGTTTTATGCTAATGTCAAATAAAACCGTTACATTTTTTCCTTAGTAATTTTCATGTAAACCCCAACCATAGAGTAATCAAATGAATTCTCTAGTATAACTGTTTTTCAATTCCTCATATCTGCTGAGCCACTTGCTGAAGTGTTGTTAATAGCAAATCGTTTACAGAAATTATCTTCAAATTATATACGAACGATCCTTACTATACCAAAAGTTGATGGAGAGTATAAGCAAGAGAACCTCTGTAAAAAAACCTTTGGAGTATCAACAACCATGAAAGAAATATGTGTAGAACAATTTATGGTTTTCCCCAAAACTAAAACTTTACTTTAAATTAACCTTTTGGAGTATCAACCATGAAAGTGTGGAACAATTTATGGTTCTCCCCCAAATACAACCAAACCTAAAACCTTACTTTAAATTAACCAAAAAACTATAAAACCAACGCAATAGATCAAATGGATGTTTTAATTCCAACAAGGACTGAACTAATTAAGAGTAAAATACTATCTGAGATTCTTGCATGAGACCAAAACAAAAACCCATTCGCTAGTTGCCATCATCAACAGATAAACTTCCTTTACACAAGTATACAGGACACTCTGCATAATCCAAGAAGACTGTCATAGAACCGAAGCGATCTCCAAATCTTCCAACCTCAACCTTTGTGGCACCGTTTTGCTTGGGATCGTAACTGATGAGAAAGAACGGGTATGTCCGAGGGTGTGGTGTAAATATGAATTCGCCGGAGCTAAGGACACCCCTGCAAGTGACAAAGGGGTCTTCTCCAACCAAATCCCCCCAAGAAGGAACCACGACAAAGATCCTTGACCATTCTTGTTTCTCCACATCCTCCAAAACCCACAGTTCAACTTTACCCCTATACAATTGAATCAACAATGCTATCTTCCTCTCGTGGTTCACCACTTCGGACTGATGGTAACGTTTGATCTCCACATGGTCAGGTAAATTAACAAGACTAAACTCTTCCAACATCACATCGAATCTAACTATCAGAGATCCTTTCCTACGGCTGTTTGACCAGGCTCCGTAGTACACAACACCATCCAAGCACACACCTTTGGTTCCTGCAGGACAGTGTGGAACATTACAGTCGATCATTCTCCACGATGTCTTCGCGGTCTTCGTCTTCTGAGCTTTTCCCAAAGTGAGAACTTGATGCTCTCCGCTCACAACTGGTCCACGTGCGTAACCGACTTGTAACACCGTCATGGACAACACTTTGTATTCATCTCTGACATGATCGTATCCAAAAAAGCTTGATACGCGGCTTCTCCTGGTTCTCACTTTGGGTAAACTCACGAACTGGCCCGTGCTAGGATTCGAAATCACCACCTTAGAACCAATTTGACAGCAGATCAAGCCGCGTATCGGTGGAGTAACAACATACTCTCGATCCGGGGTCTTGATTGATGTGCTATGATGATGAGCAGAGGACGGTGCATCCTGAGAGACGGAGAGGAAGATTCGGCGGTCTTCACGGTGGAACGTGAAGAGAAAACGCGGACGAGTCAGAGATCGAGTCAAGAAAAAGTCGGTGAAGTCTTTGCGGCGGATTATGGAAGACCAGAGTTTGGAGACGCAGAGGAGCTTGGCTAGGAGTTTAGGCGGCAGTCTCGCGAGGATCTCTATGATCAGATCGACGGGAATCGAAACTGATGGGTCCTTCGCATAGCTTTCGTCTCGTTTTTGTTGATTGTTCCCGGTTATCTCCTTCCTAACCCTTTTCATGGCGCGATTCAATCTCCAGAGCAAGTTTTTTTGTATCCTCCTTGTGTTGTTACCACCGTACGTGTGTATTATACAACTCTGTTTTTTCAACCACATAAATTCTAAAAATTAGTTCGTTTTAGGTCTTTTTTTTTTCCGACGGATATTTCTTCTTAGCTTAAAATCGTAAATATCACTTAAAACAAAATATTATTTTTCCTATAAGATCAATATGGAAACATGCAGTGTCTTAATAATCCAATTTTGCAAAAAACATGCTTTAGCGGGTTTCTTTTGTATAAACTCGAAAACCATATCGGCATCGCTGTGACTCTTTTGGATTGCATGTCGCATTGTCACATTTTCCACCTCGTTTGATTTTTAGTTTCTTTTTTTCCGGGATTCGGCTTTGATTAATGATTAGTTAAGCAGTCAAAGATGATATCAAAGACCGATTCGTTATTTTTTTTTGTTTGGTTGATTTAAAGATTTTCTTTATTTCTAGGAATAGTTTTTTTTAATTTGAAAATAACAACAGGTGGCCTACAAAATAAAGGAACCAATCATGAGACAAATTAAAACCTCAAAACCAAACGGTGAATCACGTGAACATAGAATTGTTGCATTTAAATTGTAATTATTGCCTTCAAGATCCAATAAGTTGAGATGCACCGAGCCAGGTTTGGAGAATTTGGGTGGCCCAGTGTGGAAAATTGATTAGAGAGTCTTTTGATTATGGTGCATTAGCGGAAAATAATTACGCAAATAACCTAGATCTAACCGGGAGGTACTTTTGAAGGAATTGTGTTAAAACGATGCGCCTATGAAATATGAATATCCTACGTTACACATCCTTTTATTAAATCTAAATGCTAAATACTAGTATTTCGATACTAATCAGCATTTGATTATTCTTCACCGTCTGAAAAAAGCTTGACTTTTTAATTTCTGCCCCAAAAAAAAGTCCTCAAACTTTCCCTATCATCAAATAAATTCCATTAACGAAACTTTGACTCCGTTAATATAGCAGTTGTACGTAGTCTTCTTTGCTGTTTGTGATTAGAATAAAAACTCGTTTCTGAAGCCAAAAATCTCTAAACTGAAAAAGAAAAAGACTAAATCGTGATAGAAGAAATCGAGTCTCCTCCAGGGGCGACTTGTTACCTCATTTTTCTTCCTACTTGACACAAAAGCTCAAAAGCTTTTTTTTAACGGTTCTCATTCTTCAATTGATTTTACACGCAAACGTGCTTTCTTACAAGCCGACCGCAATTCCCAAAACAAAGTTGAGGTCTGCACTACTTTGGAAATGAGTTTCACAAGTGTTTTCAGAAAACATGAGAAATGGATTGTAGTTTTATTTTGCTGATTAATTCTGAAACTCTAGACGGAATTCAAAATTTTATCCCAAGAAAAAGCAAAATATCGTTGGATCGCAAAATTAAACCACGCAGCTAACTGAACAACGGAGCGAAGCCATTTTGAACCTTTTTTTACCGGTAGTGTCTCTCAACACTCTCAATAGCATAATGATTTACAAATTAACTTTAAACACTGGTTTCGTATTAGGCATTTCAGTTTTCGAATTTACTTGATAGTATCAAATTTAATTTTGACCAGCTTGGTAATGGTACCGAGTTCAGTTTAGATTTAGATTCAGTTAACAAATATATAATTAGATTATAATCAGATGAATCCGATTTTAAACGCGTTGGATAATAATCTGTTATATAAAACGAGCTCGTGTAGTATAGTAAGCAGAAGCAATGATTTAGGAATGAACGAGAAGCGAAATCTGAGAGACATCCATAAATAAATAGAATAGAATCATATCATATCAAAAAAAAAACATCATACTAAAAATCGTCTAGAAATCACAAACCACAATACTCTAGAGATATGAATCCTCATATAGATATGAAGGTAGATAGAAAAGAAGAGCCAAACAGATAGAGATCTATAGCTTCGGAATACACACGAATATCATGAATGCTATACCGGATAAAAATTTCAAAACAATCTCTGTACGAATCGCCATCACAGAAGACTTAGATCCGAAGAGCAGAGCCGAAAACAAAAGCTGCTACGGCTGCAACACCAGCTGAAACGAGGGACGGTGAGAACGCACCAGATCCAGAAGTTGGGCTTGGCGCCGGAGCCTCAGACTGAGCAGAAGCGACGGTGGCAACGACGGAGACAATCACCGCGACGAGAGCAACAATGGTAGCCTTGGAGATCGCCATTTCGGAGATGCGGAGAGAGAGAGATAGACAAAGAGGGGCTAGGGTTTCTGCTTGATTCGAATTGGTGAGCTTGAGGGTTTTCTGAAATTGACAGTATTGAGAATCAATGCGATGAGGCGTATATAAAGAGGACGGGCAAACGCGGAGCTGCCCGGTTTAGCTGACCGGATTTTCCAGCTTAAGAATCCTGCAAATACAGCTGGTCCCGCAATTCAAGATTATCGACGGTTGATATTCTTCCGCGTGTTCACTGGGATCTCGACAGGTCATCTCTCCGTTACGGCGCCGTTCAAAAGATATTTGTTCCGCAACGCATATGCCGACTCTTCGAACGCTCACCAAGGCGCGTGCATCTAACTCGCCAGCCCAGATAGGCACAACGGTCGGTGAGATTTGTTGTTTTGGCGCGTGAAGAATATGATGAGCTGTCTATTTTTTTCCTCTTAAGTCACGCGGTTCCGTGAAGGAAACGGCCAAGATGCGCAGACTTGAATTTGTTGGGAGGTGGAGACCACCTCGCACATGGGTCGTGTAACGGCTAATGCTAAAGAGCTTTTAGAATACGTAGACATGTGTAGAGCAGCAGTAGATGGAAAGGCAGTCCTCAATTTCTTGAAGCAATGTGTTGATTTTTTTTTTCTACTTTTTGGATAAAATTCTAAGAATTTAGTTGAATGGATGGAATAATTCTTCTCTATTTTTTAAAAAAAAAATTGGGTTGTAGAGAAAAAAACCTACTTTCATTACTAGAATTAATCATTCGGTATTTCTCTCTATTCTAGATGACATGCATAGGTAATTGTGGTAATTGTAACAAATAAACAAATATGGCATTTGTATTACTATAGTCTTTTTGTGTATTCCAATAAAATAAAGATGTTTTTTTTTATCATCTGATTTTAATATTAATACCATGGTGAGAATACATGATGAAATCCAAAAAAATAAAGATTAGTCTGACCAAAATTGAAAAAATGAAACCTTTTAAAACACTTTAATGAATTGCCCCATAAGAGAATAAATTTATTGAATTTCTTTAAGGAAAAAAAGACAGATGGTAGACGATGGCAGGCCCTTGAGGGGATTCGAGAAGCTTCGAATAGGTGTAAATGTGTTTCACCACCTGTCCGTGTTTTGTTCACATTGTCATTTTAGTTATGTCTTCTCATCCAAAGCGAAAACTTGGTCGGTAAGCAAATTTACCAAAGACTAGATTGGAAATACCATCTTGAGAAAGTTTTGTTTTTCTAACTTCTTAGAACCAAAGAAAATGAGTTAGACACGAGAATCAGAGAATTCAGACTATAGAATTACCCTATGTTATGTAGTTATATCACAATAATCTTCTTTTCAGCAGATGAATAGAACTGTGCCATGTTAACACATAAAACACAATATTTTGTAGAGAAAAGAATGTGATTCGAATAAACATAGTTTTATTCAGTATTTTCGAACATATACGACTGGATTTATGTTGCGCAACGTTATCTCATTCCTTCCAAAACTAAATCAAAACAAACAAAATCAAATAATATTGGCGTAAAAAACTCCCACAGAAACCATATCACATCCATATCATGGTGATCTCTATCTGATTTCAAGAGGTTCAGAGACGCTACTAGCTAACTCAAAATCCCAGAATCTTGGGAGCAATGTGAAGCAAAGGCTCCAACGCACTCGGAGCAAACTTCCTCGCAAAGAGATAACACATGGAAGTGTTGCGACCATTGTAAGTGCAGTTTCTTCCATCAAAGATCTTCCCAAAGAACTTCTCTGTAATGTCCGATCGCCCAAACGTGGCAGGGTGGGGCCCGCCCCTCGACCAGTCCACCCAAGTTAAGCTCCGGTTAGCCAAAACCTCTGGTTTCTCAATTGTCAACATCGTCGGGAAATAATGCTCGTCCACATAGCAAGCAGGCCTACAAAACTCTTTGAATTTCGGGTAATACAACGTGTCTTGGACAATGGTAGCTGCGAGGTCCCGGTTAATCTCAAACCATTGAGAACCTTTTCGCCATTTGGTGATGGGAACTTCAGGGTCCATGTTCTGGTTGTAGCGTCCGCGCCCAAACGGTCCAGGGTCATCAAAAGCACCCATGAAGCTGTGTTTTGATTGGCTCAAGTAGCTGTAGATAGTTGTGAAGTTGAAGAGTGGAATGCATGACTCCGAGACGAGAACAAACCATTCGTTGGAGATATCGAGCAGCGCGTTGGCGAGAAGCCGCTTCTCTGCATCGCACATGGTCATTCTCCCCCATTCTGCAACCTGCCCAATGATGTCCATGTCCAAATTACAATCAAATAAAGTAAATAAAAAACCGATTTAGCCTAGAAGTGATAACTGCTAGAACAAAAGGCTACTAGAGAAACCAAGTTTGATTCAAGAGTTAACATTTTCTTATACGTTACAGAATTGCTAAATCCCAGCTTATCACCCAGTCAACATTTTTACTCGAAGAAGAATGGCTACATAGTATACAACAAAAAAGCCTTGTAAAGAAACCAAGTTTGAATCAAGAGCATACTTTTCCCCCATACTAAATGTAACAGAAAGAGGGATATAGATGAAGCAGACCTGACTCGGTATCTGCCTCCGGTGGAAAACAGAGTTAGCTGGGAACTCGGCTGTAAAAGAAGGGTGCGGATGAATGTAAACCGAGTAAAGCCCTTTGTGGCCCTTGAGAAACCTCTCCCAAAGCAAAGCAAGCGGCAAGGGGCCTTTGGTCAAGAACATAAACGCAATCTTCGGAACCCTTTTAAACGGATATTCTTTCCTCTGAGGCCAGAAAGACGCACGCCAGAGGAGCTCCTCGTCGGTCATGTTATGCATCAGAACCGCAGGAGGCTGTATCCATTTATCCAAACCACTCGGTTCCTCCAGACGGCATGGCACAAAGCTCGAAGTGACTGTGGTTACTACACTTTGTATACCAACATATTTGATTGTAGACACGCTAATGATGAAGACAGTAACAGCAAAAGCAAGAAAAAGGCCTAGCACAAGAAGCAGTTTCGGTGGGAATGCCTTGTACTGCCCTGCTCTAACCGAGATTCCATTTTCTTTTCCTTCTTCCAGCTGTACAGCCCTAGTCTGCATCCTCAACAACTATATAAAGATCGATACTGTATATCAATGCCTAGTTTTAAATTTAAACAACCGATTTGCAGATTCTGTTTCTGCTTCTAACTTGATCTAGAGGTATGTTCTGGATCACTATCAAGTAGCCTAAACACTTGAATAATCCTGGCAGAATCCGAAGTCAATGATTCACTCGTAAGATCCTAAAACTACAACTCCAGATCTCCTCGCTTGATTCCTCAAGTTTTCAATCTAAATCAATGAAATCGGTAATCCGAGCACGCGGAATCTCCATGGAAAGTAGTACTCAATCACTGTATCTTCACCAGAGCAGCAAATCGAAACTCGG
This sequence comes from Alliaria petiolata, assembly GCA_020283515.1. Lineage (NCBI taxonomy): Eukaryota > Viridiplantae > Streptophyta > Magnoliopsida > Brassicales > Brassicaceae > Alliaria > Alliaria petiolata. Next base: position 165,311,427 of record JAHZTW010000001.1, on the reverse strand, counting down.
AGCAATCACCGTCAGAGAGTTGATTTGAATCATAACCGGATCCAGAGGCCAGAGCTATATAGCTAATTGAAGAAACTATAAGTGAGGCGGCTTCACCACCAAATGAACAAAGCAGAGGATAATCCACGTGTCGAACTTACAAGCACAAAGTAAGAATCGGTAGTGCAAAGATGACAGGATAACACTGAGAACTTACGAATCCGTCTTGAAACTTTGAGAGAGAGAGAGAGAGATGATGATGAATGGAGAAGACGGGGTTGAAAAGTAAAGTGACGAAGACGCCGATACGGGTTTTTGCGTAGACCGCTGGTCTGTCCTCGAGTAGACTTTGAGGTATTTCGGAATCGGATCATGACGTTATTTTTTCCTGATTTTTTCTTGTTAATTCTATCTAGACTAATTTTCTACGGGTTTTAAGGATTTTCATCAGATTTTGAAATTCAAGCCATTATTAAATTTTGATAGAAATTTGAGTTGAACAAGATCAATGGCAAATTTGTTTCGAAACGAATGCAAAAAAAAAAAAAAAAAAAACAATAATAATAAGTGGAAAATTTGACAAATATGAACAAGCTGTTTTACCAACCTCTCTATATACAAGCTGTTCCATCAAAATCAGTATTTTGTCGATTTGTATACGTTTTGCAACTAATGGAATATCCGATCCGTTCCAAAAAATATTAAAATAATTATATAAAGAAATAAAAAATTCAAATTTTAACTTATAAATAAAAGAATTTCATAGAAAACAAAATTTCTTCTTAATTTGTTAAACTCCAGCATTAAAAATAACTAATATAATAAATAGAAATTCAGAAAATTTATATATAAATATAATAATTATATAATATATATGTAATTATATAATTTATATATATATATCAGAGCGAATCAGATATATATCTCTTAAAAATTTATTACTTGTGATTTACTTGGTTTTCAATAGATATTGATTTTTGATATTTGCTTTTACTCCGTAGAATTATAGATATCTAGATTATTCAGATTGAATCGGATATTTTGTCCAGATTGACATATTGAAAATAAAGTAAGAAAAATGGTCAATTTGATTAATAACCATAACAAAAACAAAAATTAAGAAAATAACCAAATGATTAGAAAGAGAGATAGAGAGAGAAAAAAGGGAAATTTTGGTTAATTTGTAAATTTCAATTTTTTTAATGGTTTTCTCAAGAAAAAACAGGGGGGGGGGGGGGTTGTATTTTTTTTTTAAAAAGGAAAGAGCGGAATGGAAAATATCTATAAAACAGAAGGACTAGTAAATTCCTAATACAAATAGTATATGTATGTTATTATCAAACCCTACTTTGACCAGCGACAGGAGAAAAGGTTGCTCCGTCTGATTCATATAAATCAAGCCGGGAGGGTAAAAGTTTCTCTTGGAATCTCGGCGAACATGTATTCTGATGATGATATTCCCGATGGCGACGATATAGAATGTGGAGAGGATGATCTTTATATTTACAGTGATGAGGACAACGGTTTCGTTGAGGAAGACGATTCCGCTGTGATCGCCTCTCGCTCTGATGAGGCAAATTCCGTTTGTCTAAAGGAAGAAGATATCCGCAGGAATCAGAAGGATGATATTGGACGAGTTTCCACTGTCCTCTCTCTAAGCGAGGTTGAAGCTAGCATCTTGCTTCTTCACTATCAGTGGAGTGTTAGCAAAGTCCACGAAGAATGGTTTGCTGACGAGGAGAGAGTTCGGAGAAGCGTTGGGATATTGGAGGGAGGACCAAGACCTGCTACTCGCAGAAAAGTTACATGTGGGATATGCTTTGAGTCATATCCTCCTCGACAAACTGTATTGGTTGCTTGTGGTCATCCTTTCTGCTCTACTTGCTGGACTGGTTACATCACCACAGCCATCAATGATGGTCCAGGATGCTTGATGCTAAAATGTCCAGAACCTTCTTGCTCTTGTGCTGTTGGCCAAGATATGATCGAGAAGCTTGCTTCTAAGGAAAACAAGGACAAGCACGATAGGTATTTTCTTAGGTCTTACATCGAAGGCAACAGGAAGAGGAAGTGGTGTCCTGCACCGGGATGCGAGCAAGCGATAGAGTTTGCCGGCCAAGGGACAGGGAGTAACGATGTCTCCTGCTCGTGCTCGCATAGCTTCTGCTGGAACTGCAGTGAAGATGCTCACCGTCCTGTGGACTGCGACACGGTTGCGCAGTGGGTACGCAAGAACAGCGCCGAGAACGTGACTTGGATACTGGCGAACTCAAAGGCTTGTCCCGAGTGCAAGCGGCCGATCGAGAAGAACCACGGTTGCATGCACATGACGTGCACAGCGCCTTGTAGACATCAGTTTTGTTGGCTCTGCCTTGGTCCATGGAGAGAGCACGGGGAAAATTCCGGTGGGTATTATGCCTGCAACAGGTATGAGGTGGCTAAGCAACAAGGACTGCATGACGAGGCTGAAAAGGTGCGAGAGAGGGCGAAGAAGTCGATAGAGAGATACGCTCATTACTACGAACGGTGGGCGAGCAATGAAAAGTCGAGGCAGAAAGCTGTTGGGGATCTGCGGAATTTCCAATCGGAAAAGCTTGGGAAGCTTAGTTACATGCAGAGGGAAACAGAACTTCAGCTCAGGTTCATCGCAGAGGCGTGGATTCAGATCGTTGAGTGCAGGCGGGTTCTGAAATGGACATATGCGTATGGGTACTATCTTCCTCAAGAATCCGATTATTTTAAGCGGCGAGAATTATTCGAGTATTTGCAAGGGGAGGCTGAGTCAGGTCTGGAGAGGCTCCACAAATGCGTGGAGAAGGACTTGGAGGAGTTTGAAACTGCTTATTCAAAAAAATTCATTGACTTCCGGAACAAGTTAACTGGTTACACCAGTACAGCCAAAACCTACTTTGAAAACCTTGTGAAAGCTCTCCAGAATGGTCTTGCTGATGTCCGATGCGCCTAGTCATAAACCCCGACCTGGTAATAATAACTATTTTCCTTTGTTTTAAATTCTTGTGTCGCGTTACTTTTAGGTGGAATTTAATTTGGAGTTTATCAAATTATATGAAATCTTTTAATCGCCGCTGCTAGTTTTTTTTATTTATTACTCTCTATTTCTTAAAAATAGTTTTAGAAAAAAAAATTATTTCAAAAAAAAAGAAGAGGCCGAAACGGTTTTTTCATAGACCGCTGGTATGTTCTCTGCGTAGACTTTGGGGTATTTCGGAATCGGATCATAACGTTGATTTTTTCTTTTTAATTTTCTACGGATTTTCATCAGATTTTGAAATTCAAGCAAATATGAAAAACTTTGATTTTGTAATAGAAATTTGAGTTAAGCAAGATCAATGGCATTAAAATTGATCGAATAATAATGAAAAAGATTCGTGGCGATATGAATGCAAAAACAAAACAGCAAATGGTGGAAAAATATGTTATTGTGAAGAAGCTACACATTACTGATGATCTCTAAATACAAAAGGAAAATTTGATTGATATACTGTATACAAAAATATAAAAGATAAAAAAAAAAAAGGAAAGGGATGAGTTGAATTAAAATATAAAAGAAGAGCAAAATAGCGGGATGGAAAATATCTATAAAATACAAGGACTCGTAAATTCCTAATACAAAAAAGTTATATATCAAACCCTAGTTTGACCAGCGGCAGGAAAAAGGTGGCTCCGTCTGAATCCTATAAATATAGCCCTTTACAGAGGACAGACTCAATCTTTCTCTAGGGATCTCGCCGAACATGTATTCCGACGACGATCTTTACATGGACGACGGGACCGAGGATTACAATGTCGACAGTGATGGTGACTACGATTACGTTGAGGAAGACGATTCCGCTGTGATCGCCTCTCGCTCTGAATCTGACCAGGTAAATTACGTCTCTCTCAAGGAAGAAGATATCCGCAGGAATCAGAAGGATGATATTGGACGAGTTTCCACGGTCCTCTCTCTAAGCGAGGTCGAGGCGAGCATCTTGCTTCTTCACTATAAGTGGAGTGTCAGTAAAGTTCATGATGAATGGTTCGCAGACGAGGAGAGAGTTCGGAGAAGCGTTGGCATACTGGAGGCACGACCAAGACCTGTTAACAACAAAAAAAAGAAAAAAAAAGTTACATGTGGGATATGCTTCGACTCCTATCGTCCTCAAGAAATTGTATCGGTTGCTTGTGGTCATCCTTTCTGCTCTACTTGCTGGAATGGTTACATCAGCACAGCCATCAACGATGGCCCAGGCTGCTTGATGCTTAAATGTCCCGACCCTTCTTGTCCTTGTGCTGTTGGTCAAGATATGGTCGGAAACCTGGTTTCTAAAGAAGACAAGAACAAGTACGATAGGTATTTTCTTAGGTCTTACATCGAGGGAAACAGAAAGAGGAAGTGGTGTCCTGCCCCGGGATGCGAGCACGCGATTGATTTCGCTGCCTCCGCCGGGACAGGGACTGTCTCTTATACACATCTAGATGTGTATAAGAGACAGCCCATTGACCACCCTGAGTAGTACGCAGCAGCAGATGCCTTGTTTCCTTCATCATTGCTCAGATCACCCACCTGTCTCTTATACACATCTAGATGTGTATAAGAGCCCGGTTTTACCAAGCCCGGATCCTGCGCCCATTGACCACCCTGAGTAGTACGCAGCAGCAGATGCCTTGTTTCCTTCATCATCTGTCTCTTATACACATCTAGATGTGTATAAGAGACAGGCCTTGTAGACATCAGTTTTGTTGGCTCTGCCTTGGTCCATGGAGAGAGCACGGGGATAAAACCGGTGGGAATTATGCCTGCAACAGGTATGAGGTGGCTAGGAAACAAGGGCTGCATGACGAGGCTGAAAGGGTGCGAGAGATGGCGAAGAAGTCGTTAGAGAGATACGCTCATTACTACGAACGGTGGGCGAGCAATGAAAAGTCGAGGCAGAAAGCTGTCGGGGATCTGCGGACGTTCCAATCGGAGAAGCTTCAGAAGCTTGGTGACATACTTTGGGAACCAGAATCTCAGCTCAAGTTCATCGCAGAGGCGTGGGTTCAGATCATTGAAAGCAGGCGGGTGCTGAAATGGACATATGCGTATGGGTTCTATCTACCTGAAGGATCTGATTATGATAAGCGGCGAGAATTATTCGAGTATTTGCAAGGGGAGGCTGAGTCAGGTCTGGAGAGGCTCCACAAATGCGTGGAGAAGGAATCGGAGGAGTTTGAAAAGGCTGAGTCAGGTCTGGATCACAAATCCGTGGAGAAGGAGTTGGAGGAGTTTGAAAAAAAATTCAATTATTTCCGGATCAAGTTAAGTGGTTTCACCACGGCAACCAAAACCCAATTTGAAAACTTGGTGAAAGCTCTCGAGAATGATCTTTTTTTTGCTAACTTGTAAATATCATATAAAATGAGAGTTTGAGTCTTACATAAGCATGACCCCTATACAAAGCACCTTGGCAAAAAAATAAAAGTAAAAAACAAGGTACCCGCTGATTTTAGAAACACTAAGATTACATCTCAATTGAGCCAAAGCAACATTAAGTTCCTAAAGCCTTTCTTGTTCCTTCTCGCAGTGATGGAGTTGATAATTTGTCGATCAATTTGTTTGAA
>JAHZTW010000001.1:165278834-165304641 GCA_020283515.1 Alliaria petiolata | reverse complement strand
AGCCAGAATCTCAGCTCAGGTTCATCTCAGAGGCGTGGGTTCAGATCGTTGAGTGCAGGCGGGTGCTGAAATGGACATATGCGTATGGGTTCTATCTACCTCAAGGATCCGATTATGATAAGCGGCGAGAATTATTCGAGTATTTGCAAGGGGAGGCTGAGTCAGCTCTGGAGAGGCTCCACAAATGCGTGGAGGAGGACTTGAAGGTGTTTCAAACTGCGTTTCAAACTGCTGATGACACTTCGATAGCTGATGCCACTTCGAAAGCTGTCACTGATTTACGGATCACGTTAACTGGTTACACCAGTGCAGCCAAAACCTACTTTGAAAACCTTGTGAAAGCTCTCCAGAATGGTCTTGCTGATGTCGATGCGCCTAGTCACATACCAACCTGGTAATAATAACTAGTACTCTATTTTCCTTTGTTTTACATTTTTGTGTCGCCTTACTTTTAGGTGGAATTTGGAGTTTATCAAATTATGAAATCTTTTAATCGCCGCTGCTAGTCTTTCTTTATTTATTATAAGCATCCACACAATTTTTATATCATCAAAGTGGGTTTATATACTTTACAAGTACTTCCTCTTTTAACTCAATTTCAATCGCATCTCCAACTTCTTCCCAACAAGCAACGACAGTCTAGAAACCTCCACACTCATAAACTTCTGACCATCGTCGTCCACAATCGTCTTTATAAGAGAGATTCTCGGACTCCTCAATCTCTCGCCTGTCCTTACCTCGTACGCTTTCACGCTCTCCACGTTCTCGAACCCAACAAACGTCACTTTCCCGATGCTCCATTTCATTCTCGACGCATACTCTGGGTTCACCACTTCCGATCTTAGTACCACGGATTTTCCGGTCACATAGCACCGGAACTTCACGAGCGTCCAATCACGGTTCCCTCCTCCCTCTCCCATCCGTATGTTTTCGCCGTCATCGAGAAACAGTTCGCCGGAGATGTTGTCAAGCTTGCTGGCTACAACTAGAAGCTCAAACGGTGTCGTTCTGGCTTCTCTAGTTGTCATTGCTTCTCCTTGCATAGCCACAATGCTACCTATTTCACAAAGTCAACTTCGGTTATCAAACCGGAAAACTAGTAGTAACCTTAGGAATGGGCAAACGGAAAATTTACTACCTTCTCTGACATGAACATTGACGTGATCCGCCGGAGTATCGAGCCTAACGTGCTTGCCCGAGTCTCCACCGACGGCAAACGAATAGTTAAACATATCGAACCAGTTTCCGGCGGGGAAATATGCATCTACGGCCACCGCACCTTTCTCCAGCGCTGGAGATACCATTATGCTTTTACCGATCAAGAACTGCGAATCGATCTCATAGGTTTTAGCGTCTCGAGGGAACGAGAAGAAGAGCGGTCGCGCGATCGGAATTCCGCTAACGTGCGCATTATACATCAGGGTGTATAGATGTGGGAGCAGTTTCATACGGAGGCCAAGAACCTTTCTTGCAGAAGAAGCAACCGAATCCCAGAGATATAGTTCTTGTCTAGCAGTACCATTGGACGAATGGTCTCTTGCAAAAGGGTAAAAAGCTCCAAGCTGATAATCTAAGAGCCAAGGTTAGATCATGAACTCAGAAAAAAACAAAGTTTTAACTGTTTATGTCCGAGAATTAATCACTCTACCTGGATCCATCGACGACATAATTCCTCGGTGGTATCATATGAGAACCCACAAATATCAGCTCCAACCATTGGAATCCCAAACAGCCCAAAGTTGAGAATCCCAGGGATTGAGTAAGCCAAATCCTCCCACTTTGCAGCATTATCGCCGGTCCAGTGAGCCGTGTATTTCCCCGAGCTTACAAACGTGGATCGTGACAAAATAAACGGTCTCTTGCCCGTTATATCCACTATAGCTTGGTGAGTGGCTTTAGCTTCCAAGAGTCCATACAAGTTATGCGCATAGTATTCGCTAACGTTTCCAAAATGGATAGATGTTGCGGGTACTGTCTTATAGTTTATCGACGATTTGTCCCCTAAATTGTTAATCTTGTAAGGAGGATCATCGAGTGAAGATCCAGGGGACAGAGGCGAAGTTATGAAATTTGATAACTCATTCATGTCGATCCACGCACCATCCAATGGGAGAATTTCTTGGAACATCTTGATTTCCTTGCTCCAGAAAGTTGCAGCATCTGGATTCAAGAAGTCAGGGTAGTATACTTTTCCAGGCCAAACCTCACCGAGATAAGGCTCACCATTTCGTTTTATGAAAGCATCCGCTTCCATTCCTCTATTATACGTTCCGTAGGAGCTATTCACACCGATACCTACAAGTAAAACCAAATTTTCATGCCTTGCAATCATTTTTTTTTTAGAAACTCTAGAGATTAGTATTTGGATTTTACCAGGATCCAAGATCAGCACGTATTTCTGACCGCTCTTGTGAAGTCTATCCACGAATGATTTCATCTTGTCCTCGGGGAAATTCACGGGGTCGAAAGTGAAGTCTTTGTAGCCGTCCATGTAATCAATGTCTGTCCACATAACCTCAAGAGGTATTCCAGCTTTTGCATATCCATCAACCACAGATTCAAGGTCTGAAACATTGTTGTACCCATACCGACACTGATGAAATCCTTCACGAAAATGAAAACCAAAGCAAACGACCACACATGTCAATTCACAAAAACAAGTATATTAACTCCTTATTCTATGGAACTGATTTTTGATCATACTGTAAAGGAAATAGAATGCACAGAGCAATATCTCTTACCAAATGACCAGTAAGGCATAGGGGCAGGTCTTCCGATAAACCCTGTATACTGATTCATCACCATCTCCGGCGATGGTCCGGCGAACACATAGAGATCAATGACACCGCCGATCACATTATAAGTAATCCGACTTCCCTCATACTTCACGTCCATTCCGTTGCTGTTCAGCAAGAGAACGCCGTGAGTAGTCCCTGCTTCATCGTGGCCGTTAGATCCTCTTACATCTATGTAGAACGGGTGCGATCCGTAAAGGTTAACATCCGGATTCTCGCTACCGATGTCTGCGTTCCACAAAGTCAAGGTGTCGCCGGGAACTAGCTTGAACGATCGCTTCGTGTGCTCTCCGAGACCGTACAGATTCGATCGGTTTTCCGGTAACGCGGAAGATAGTTGAAGGAATTGATCTTTAAAGACCAAGTAAGTGTTTGGATCTGATGGATCCGGCGATGTATCGAAGAGGATATCGCCGGAGGATCGTCTGGACACGGAGAAACCAAACGGCGTGGTGTTGTGGAGGGTGAAAACTAAGTCCGATGATGGATCTTCCAGCAAATTGTTCGAGTTTCCTCCGTCCTCCTCCGATAAGAAACGGAGAGGAGAGTGGTTTCCGGCGCGAGGAATGACGGTTTCCGGTATCTCCCATCTTTGTTGACTAGAATCTGTGAGTCTGATTCTCAAACGATCACTTGTCTCCAAGCTGCACATATATATACATATCATATAACGGCGGAACTTTCCCAAATTAGCGCAGATTTATAATCAATTTGAAAAACCAAAGAATAATAGCAAATTAAAAATTTCCCTAGATTGATTAGAGAGAGACGATTATTATCACCTGACATGAAGGCTAAGCGTTTGAACATCTGGTGCGTTAACGGACGACGGTTTAATCAGATCAAGCTTCGCCGTCAAAACTTTCTTGTTGGAATCAACGGCCACTGATCTAACGACGTAGCCGTATCCAATGACTGTGGCATCTTTTTCTTTTTCTTCTACAAGTTGTGAGCTGCCATGTGAGGGTAAAGCTAAGCTCCAGAAGAAGAAGACGACAACGATGAGGATAGTAGGGAACCACTGACGCGATGACATTTTGTTTTTGGTTTCAAACTGTTTTTTGGTTTTCTCTTCATCAAAGTAGTCTTCTTTTTTCGGTCTTAAGAACTAATTTTCTTTGTAGATAAGATTAACCTATATTATGAATTTGTGACCAGTGAATGGGCTAACCAAACTGTGTAAGATAAGATTAGTGCCAACATATTCACATTAAGGATGAACTTGGTCAATGTGAGATACACTTTTTGATTAGATAAAAGTAAAATCAAAAAACAAAGCTAAGAAGAATGTTGGAGTCTCTTCTGATAAAGAATCACACACGATAAATTCTCCGTAGAGTTGGACGAAATACATATACGTTGTTGTTTTTTTATGAACAAAACAAAACTTAAAACCAATAATAATACTCTCTTATCAAAAACTATAAAGACAATTCTCTCTCAATTAAACCCAAAGTAAATGCCACAACAACAATGGCACATCAGCCACCGACCAGATTGCCCCATGAATTAAGTGCAAGAACAACAAAACCCATTTGAAAAAAAAAAAAAAAACACAAAGATTTCCAGTATGAAATCAAACCTGATATGCTTTCTTCATCTGAACACCATATTCCAGACAAATTCACTGCTTAAACCCTCCAGATTGGTACCTTTGGTTACTGAGGCTGGAGAAGAAATCATCTGAGATTTCAGGTACTTGTTGTTGTTGCTGCTGTGCACTGTATAGTCCGGTTTTACCAAGCCCGGATCCTGCGCCCATTGACCACCCTGAGTAGTACGCAGCAGCAGATGCCTTGTTTCCTTCATCATTGCTCAGATCACCCACAACCCCCACATCAGCGAGAGAAGCTTTTTTGGCTGATTACAGGGATGGTTAATTAGTAAGATCCAAAACAGGACTTGCAAAGCAAAACCCAACAAATTAATTGTCTTGACACAATGCGAAGTTAAGCTACATAATAGTGGAACTGGAAACTCTATGTGAGCTAAGAACTTTGACTCATATAATGTATGTATATTCGACCAATAGTTGGAATGTAACTGATCAACTATGCTTTTGGGTGTGATCTGCATCAAATTCGGGTTCATGACAAAACAAACTAAAATCTTTTACAGTTCGCTATCACATACTAATGTACCGTACAAGATAAGAGTTCTTGATGAAAAACACAAAGAGGAAGTTTTGACTTACGAGCAGTTATATTGAGATCAATCAGTCCACGGCTCAGCGAATCTGACCAAATTCCAGATTTCACTTGGAAAGGATCCTTCTTTTGCAACTGTTGTGGATTTGAGTCTGCCAAAGACAGTGGGCTTGTGGTGTTTGTTGCACTCCCATGTACAACTGGAGCCTGAGGACCTGTAGAGACTGAAGCCGAGTGAGAAGTGAAGGCACCAAAAGGGTCAGATCCATCAAAATTTTCCATAGGAACTGCAGCAAATGGGTCAACAATGTTGGGAGTGGTCATAGACTCGGGTTTAGGAATCTTGGCTTCTGGGCGTGCAACTGATACAGGAGATGCAAAAAGGTCAACAGTCAGAGGAGCTGAAGAAACTGTGACAGAAGGTTCAGACGCAGAGAAAAGATCAACTTCTTTCTGTAGAAACAGAAATGTGAAAACATATCAGTCTATGACTCAACAGGACAAGTCACTGTGAGGTGTAGTGACTTCAACAGCGAAAAATTGAACGTGTTTGTCAAGCATCGCGATATTGCATCACATGAGTGGACACTATTTCCGGGAAATATCCATTGTTATAAGCCGTATACTAGCTTGGATGAAAGTAGTCACCCACCTGTGTCTGCGACCCAAATTCTGGTCCCTGAGCCGAGGCTGATACAAAAGTTGCATCAGCAAACAAGTCCGCCTCTTGAAACTTCCCATTGTTGTTGATGGAAGATGTTTCAGTTGGCCCAGAATCCAAGAGGTCACCAATCAGATCTGCTCCAAAAAGGTCCACTTGGTTGGCACTGCCTGTGGAAGGCTCTGCAGAAAAGAACAACTGTTAAAATAAGACATAGACATACGTCTATAGATATATACATGTTGTCCTTGTCCGCTATAATTTACTAAACAAACTTTTACTCAAATGAATGATAAACAGTTCCGCAAGTTCAGCAGTCGTAGAAAGGAACATACTATTGGTGGAAGTTCCACGTGGATCAAAATCATCAAAATCATCGTCGTTGTTGGAAGGAGCTGCAGATGCATGTGAAGGTATGGGACTATGTTTGCCAGAGCCGGTTGACTTTTTTCCTCTGGATAGATTATCATCGTCCGTGCTGCATATTCATAATTGAAACCGACTGAGCAAGAATGCAAGTTTAATTTGCTCGATACCAGAAAAGACCGGATGCAAAATGAGTAAAAAAAATAAGAAGCATACGAGCATCCTCAACTGGAACAAAAAACCTCTCAAATTGAAGATGTACCGAAAATGCGTAACAAATATAATAACATCAGCAAATGAATGGAGTTGAGACAAAACCTGCCATAGCGTGAAAAACTTTTCTTCGAAGTGTAGCTTTGCTCTTCACTTTTAACACCGCGCCTTGACTTTTGAAAAGACTCATAGTCATTCTTGTCTTCTTCTCTGGAATCCCTATCCTTGTAGCTGTCATAATTGCTTGAACCACTTTGAAAACTACCACCAAACGAAGCTGAAGCTGAACCAGATTTATATGAAATTCCTGTTGATGAGAGGCCAACGTACCTAATTGGAGGCAGCAAAACCGATCAAGGCAACGTATAAAGAAGAAAGGGCAAACCAGTTATATTCACTTGAATAAAAACTAACTTGTTACGATTTGCTGTAGCTTTGTCACTGATTTCTGAGATTTTCTCCTTATTATTCAAGAGAGCGACTATGTTTTCCGCCTTCTTTCTCACATTGATTCCCACATCTTTTCCATTCGGTTCAACATATTCAAAACTCGTGAGTGACTACATGGATGACAAATCACAAACAAAGAACATGTCAGTAGAAAAACACGACGTCCACCACAAGAAAACGACCTATAAATGTGTAAAAGAAATATACTGACAGATATTTGGTATGTATGCTCAATAATCTCATCGACTGCTCGTTCTGATCCGTTTGAAATCAGATAATCAATAACCGCCAGTGCCTGGCAGAAAGACAACATCGGGTTACACCATAACTAACTATAAACTGTAAGGTTCCAAATATTGCAGGAAAATGTCAAGAAGATTCTCACCTTGTAGACATATCGCCAATCCTTTCCTGTCTCACTCAGTCTAGTCCACAAAACACTCATAACCATCTGGCACTCCGAGCTAAACATAATACAAGGTAAGCAATATATACTCAAAATCTTTTCCAAATAGAATGAGATGTAAAGTAAATGGTCTTTGAAAGAAAGAAAGTTGAATCCAGAGATTACAATTTCTTCGTGGCCTGTGCTATCTCAGCCAATGCAGTACCATGTGGACCCCAAGGCTCGTTATCTGTAGCATCCAATACCTGCACGAAACACAACCATATATCAATAAACATTATCACACTCGAGATGAACAAACTGAATAAGAACAAAGAAGACACGATCAAGCAGAAAATCCTGGAAAACTTGGATACTACACACCGGCGTTCACCTTAAACATTACAATACTAATACAAACATCAAGGTTCAAGTTTAACTTGTTATCCATTGAACTGGAACTCAAGATGTCCGAGTTCAGAAGATGGATCGAATTTCTGGTACAGCATCAGAAATAACAACTAAGAGCACATTCAGCATCAGAATACCGAATCATAACAAATCCAGCTCAACTGCTCAGGATTAGTGTCTACCAAGATTTTCATTTCGTGCAATCTCTACCCTATCGAAAGTTGCCAATTTAATCAACCAAACAACATGCAAAAAACTTTGCACATATAGATACGAATCAAATGAATTTTACCTTTTGCTCCATCTCAGGGACCTTCAAAACTTTAAGATTCACCTCTCTCTTTCTGTAAGTAAAAAAAATCATCGAGATCAATCGAAGGTATAAGGATGAGGATCTACCGATTCGAATCGAAATCAAATCAAATTTATATCGAAATGGAAGAAGAATGGATAGACAGAACAGGAAACCCACATCTCTCGAACAGTTTGATCGAAGACCTTCATGAAATCCATTTCGAATTCGAGAAAATGCTATGAACAAAGGAACGAAATCCGGTAAATTTTTGTGCGAGGAGAAGTGTAGATCTGATCAGGGATGGCTCGTTTTTTGTTTTATGGTTTTTTTTTTCTTTTTTGGGAGAAAAGCAAAAAAAAAAACAAAAAAAAAGGAGCAGCTAAAGATCGATGATGATGTTTCGCGTTTTTTCTTCAGGCGTCAAATAACTCGGGGGTAATAACTCGACCTGACCCGAATCCGATCGGCACTATCCGAAACTCGTGCGTATGCTTTCGATGTCCCGTTTGGATCATCATCGTCGTTAATATAATTCGATCGGGTAATAATTAGGATACTCGAAAAAACTCAGACATTTGTAATAATTAGTATAGTCAATTTTTTGAGTACACGAAATAATTCAGTTGGATATTGGTCAAATCAGATTAAGCAAATGACGTACTAGCCTACATTTACTACAAAATAAAATTAGAGTTATTGAAGAAGTCAGCGTAAGTCAAATTGCATTTGTTTTTAATCTGGTACCAATAAAATAAACCACATAATATCAAATTATACATCACATATACTAATTCAAATTGGTCCTTACTTTGAGCACAAGAGTGTACCCCCAAAACCATGTCCCATGTAATATATCCTCATCACTAAAGTTAAATTTGTTTTCTCCCTATATTTTGAAGCTGTAGGTTGTTTAGCATACACACCAATATATATACTTATCATTTGGGTGAAGCATTTATGTTTAAAGTCATATAAATACCATTTTCCCTTTCAACTAGTGTGGTAATATGATCGAGAACGTTAGAAAATGGACTGGTTTGATAAATCAATTTTTTTGGTATTGATAATGCTGCTAGTTTTTCTATTGGGCCAGCCAGATTTGTTAATTTTTGTTTCTACTTCGCCCAGCTCACACGCCTTTGTTTTCTGTTTCTCAAAATTGAACAACTCACGCTCAAGCTTGGCACGTGTCCATCAAACTCCTTCGAAAACAGGGCCCATCAAGCCCAATCGAAACACCGTTTGATTGCGGAACGTATTCCATGCCCTTACGTTTAGTATTTTTTAATTTTATGGTCTGTTCGTTTGTCTGTCGTCTGTGGCTGCGCCCAAAAGCTGCGGTTAGACACAGCGTTCAAACGCAGCGATTGTTGTTCGTTTGGTAGCCGCGCGGTTGGTCGCAACGTCTAATCACAATAGTTCTAATCGCAATGTTAGATTTCTTTTGCGATCAAAAAATTCAGACGCAGATCGTTGCAGACGCAGATCGTTGCGTCTGGCTGCAGCGTTTGACCGCAAGTCTTACGGTAAGCAAACGAACACAAATTGACTGCATGCCGCAGCCGCTGACGCCCCTAGTCATTAACCCCTTAAACGAAGATTGTTAAACGGCATAGTAATTAAATGTAATATGACAGATGTCATAAAATAATTCGATGAGAAAATAAATTAAGATTCAGCTGACACGATGCAGAGTAGCATTACCTTTGAAAGCCAATCTAAAGAACGACGTGGCGTGATATGATTTGTTATAGCCAAAAGAAGATTTAGCTGATTTCTTCGTGATTACGGTGAAGCCGCACGTACCTGATCGTAACTACCCTCCGTTCCAACCTGTTTCCTTCTTCTTGGAAGCTCTCTCTTCCCTCTCTTTCTCTCTCATCCGAGAAAAGAAAAGCAACATTTCTCTCTCTAAGAGCCATTTACGGTGGGGGTTTATGCGCTTTTCTTCAAATCTTCTTGTGCGAGACGACTGTACGTGTACATGCATACATACATGTGTATGTTGATTTATGCATAGGTGTGTGTGTGGTGGATTAGAAAGGGAGGGTTTGTAAATTGGGTCTCTGGGTTTTCAGTTTCGTCAACCATATGCTCAATGACCCGAATTGGGGACGAATCGAAAACCTTACTGGACTTCGTCTGTGATGACTGTTGATACTAGTGGATGGCTCGATTTCAATTCCTCTTCTTCTTCTTCCTGGTCGCTGTTGCGGTTTTTGCCGTAAACCCTAGCTCAAGTTATCGATTCGCCATTGTGGAACCGAATTCGGGTTTTGATTCGGATTTGGACCCGGATTCTGAGTCGCTGCTTTTCCATCAGGATTACTCGCCGCCGGCTCCGCCACCGCCACCTCCGCACGGACCATCCGTATCCTGCAACGAGGATCTCGGCGGCGTTGGATTTTTGGATACTACTTGAAAGATTGTCGCCGATTTGAATCTTACGCGCGATGTGTAAATAGCTGGGAAGGGTAATTTTATCATCCTACCAGGGGTTAAGTTTCACTGCCCGATCCCCGGATGCTCCATAGCTATCAATGTTTCTGGGAACTTCTCTCTGGGCGCGGAATCTACAATTGTCGCAGGGACATTGGAGCTTTCAGCAGGTAACGCTAGCTTTGCCAACGGGTCGGCCGTGAACACGACGGGATTAGCCGGGAACCCTCCACCACAGACAAGCGGGACGCCGCAGGGTATTGATGGTGCTGGTGGTGGGCATGGTGGTAGAGGCGCTTGCTGTTTGACAGACACTAGAAAGCTTCCCGAAGATGTGTGGGGAGGAGATGCATACTCGTGGTCGACTCTGCATAAGCCGTGGAGCTACGGAAGTAAAGGCGGGTCAACGAGCAGGGAGATTGATTATGGAGGAGGAGGTGGCGGGAGAGTGAAGATGGATATTCTGCAGTTTCTGGATGTTAACGGAAGCCTTTTGGCAGACGGAGGTTATGGAGGAGCCAAAGGCGGTGGTGGGTCTGGTGGCAGCATCTTCATCACGGCATATAAGATGTAATGAAATTTCGTTTCTGTGCTCTCTTTCACTAGCTGTTAGTTTGATTTCCACAGATTTTCAAACCTTTCTAGTCTGCAGAGAAGGAAATGAACTTTCCTTTCATAGTTAAATATGCTACAACTGTGCTTATGGGTTTCTGTTCTCATTTGGAAATATGCGACAAAGAATTCATCATATTCATGACATATTCATAAAGGAAATGAACTCTCCGAAATTTGTTGTACATACGAATCTACTCATTTCCTATGCTTATTTCAAAGGCTGGTAGTGAGCCTTTTGTCTTCTCAGATTCTTGGTAAATTGATCTCAGCTAGTATCCTCTGCTTTGCTGTTATTTGAAGTGCAGGACTGGAATTGGACAGATCAGTGCATGTGGTGGGAGTGGTTACGGTGGTGGAGGTGGTGGAAGAGTATCTGTCGATATTTTTAGCAGGCATGATGACCCGAAGATTTTTGTGCATGGTTAGATTCTCTTCCTTGGGAGGCCACTATTTCTTTCTGGATATCGTAATAATATCCAGAACTCCAGATCTTGTAACTGTTGCGGAATTCATTGGGTCTGAAAGTATGAAGTACGAACCGATAAATTGTATGCTATAATTTTATTCTCTCAGCTGATTAATCATCACAGCAACACCCTTCATCCTGATCTTTTCTTGGCTATTTTGTTTACATCTGCACATTTCGTATCTCCTTTATAGTTTTTATTTTTGTCTTTAGCTAGTATTTCCATTACGTACTTTCTTAACATCTTCAATCATGTGAACTACTTTCATTCTCCTACACGCAGGCGGACACAGTATCGGATGTCCAGATAACTCAGGTGCTGCTGGGACGCTATACGATGCTGTTCCCCGAAGCCTTTTCGTTAGCAACTACAATCTGACTACAGATACTTAAACGCTTCTCTTAGAATTTCCCTTCCAGCCTCTTTGGACCAATGTTTATATTCAGGATAAAGCGCGAGCAACTTGTCCTCTGCTATGGAGCCGTGTCCAGGTATTTAGAAAATGAATTTCTAGTACATGGGTTTTGTAGGCTAACTGTTTTATCACCTTTTAGCAGTGTTAATGCTAGGGCTATTTGTGATTTTATATACAAGGATATAGTTTTTTTCCCCTGCAACTCTAGTGCCTTTTCTCTACAGTTTTTGTTGCCTCTATATATGGATTTTTAGGTATTGGGTGGAATTTCCAGTTTTCAGCATATTATATTGCAAATTAAAGATTTGAGTACTCAAACAGAATTCATTTGTAGGTTCAAGGACAAATTAGTTTGTTGTGCGGTGGTGTTTTGAGCTTCGGATTAGCTCATTATGGTACATCAGTATTTGAGTTGTTGGCTGAAGAACTCTTAATGAGTGATTCCACTATCAAGGTGAATTTTATCCTAGTTCTCCACCTTTTCAAGATATTTGGATGCAGCAGCATTGTTCATCAGGCTTTATGTTTATTGGTTTATTGGTACATTCCAGGTTTATGGGGCATTACGCATGACTGTCAAGATGTTCTTGATGTGGAATTCAGAATTGCATATAGATGGAGGGGGAGGAGATACAAGTGTTTCGACTTCCATACTTGAGGCTAGCAATTTATTCGTTCTTAGGGTACTCACAAATGCGTGTCATTTTTTTCTCCTTCAAGTGATTTTTGACATACCGTTGCATCTAACTTGTCTGTGTGACTTGTCAATCTAAATATAGGAATCATCTGTAATTCGGTCAAATGCAAATCTTGGAGTCCATGGACAAGGTTTCTTGAATCTAACAGGACCAGATGATTCTATTGAAGCACAACGGCTTGTTTTGTCACTGTTTTACCGGATTTATGTAAGGGGTTTCCTTGTGTTTATTTTGGTAACAATCCTGCAATAGATGACGATTTTGTGCAGATGCAAAAATAGTTGGTGTGTATAGCTCTGAAAATGCGATGAATACATGCATATTTTGACAATCGGTCTCCTTTGAAGGCCATACTGGCTTTTAAATAATAGATATAGAAAGGTACTTGATTTGGCTGTCTAGGAGATAATGACCTTTTTTCTGGCAATTTAAGGTTGGGCCCGGATCTATTTTGCGTGCTCCTCTACTGAATGCATCCCGAGATGCTGTTTAAGTTTGAAGGAAAATGCCAT
Source organism: Alliaria petiolata (assembly GCA_020283515.1). Classification (NCBI taxonomy): domain Eukaryota; kingdom Viridiplantae; phylum Streptophyta; class Magnoliopsida; order Brassicales; family Brassicaceae; genus Alliaria; species Alliaria petiolata. Next base: position 165,291,772 of record JAHZTW010000001.1, on the reverse strand, counting down.
ATTTATGCTTAGTTTGATTCAATTATTCTTCAGAGATAAAATGAGCTAACAATAATTGAACTCACATCCTTTGCAGTACACCAAAGCTCTATTGTGATCGGCAAGATTGCCCCTACGAACTACTGAATCCTCCAGAGGATTGCAATGTCAATTCATCTCTGTCCTTTACTCTACAGGTATTTCTGCCTTACTTAAACTAGCATGCTCTAGCATGAAAGTACTGATAACTTTTCTTTCTTTCTAGATATGCCGAGTTGAGGATATTCTAGTCGAAGGCTTCATCAAAGGATCAGTAGTGCATTTCCACCGCGCAAAAACTGTTACCCTTGAACCCTCTGGAGAGATTAGTGCCAGTGGAATGGGTAACAATAACTATTTTATTTTTAGATTTTGTTTCGATCGCGCATCCTACTTCTACATTTCATATGGGCATGTCCTTGGCTTTCTCCCCCCAATATAAGATTTAAGGTGCTACCCATTCTCCATTTAGGGAGAAAGAAGATACCATCTTACGTTCTGTTTAATGTTTTTTCTTAGGAACATACTTATGCAAATTTTTGTGTGTTTCACAGGATGTAGAGGTGGTGTGGGTGAAGGTAAATTGCTTGGAAATGGCGTTGGCAGTGGTGGTGGGCATGGTGGTAAAGGAGGCCGTGTGTGTTACAATAGCAGCTGTGTTGAAGGTGGAATTACATATGGAAATGCAGATCTCCCTTGTGAGCTTGGCAGTGGAAGTGGTGATTATAGCCCGGGTTACTCATCTTCTGGTGGTGGTATTGTAGGTATATATGAAATGTCAGATATTTTGATGATTCTGGAGTTCTATTAAACTTAAGTGATTAGGTTTTGTCGTCATAGGACTTGAGGCAGAATGTATGATGTAGACTGCTGACTATTCGTATTCCATGTCTAAAATATTTGGCCAGTTATATTTTATTATTTGTCACAAGTTTATGATTCATAGCCCGTTCATATTGTAGAAGCTTGTCATCATTTAGGCCATGAAAGCTTATTGCTTTCAAGATGATACCTTATAACCTGTTCTTTCATTTCCTTTGTATCTGGTCAGTGATTGGTTCAATAGAGCAGCCTCTATCTGGTTTATCACTTCAAGGCTCAATTAGGGCTGATGGAGAAAGTGTCAAACGTTTGAGCAGAGATGAAAACGGTTCTATTGTAGCACCTGGTGGTGGTTCTGGTGGAACAGTTCTTTTGTTCCTGCGTTATCTTATTTTAGGAGAGTCGTCTCTTCTCTCAAGTGGTGGTGGATCAGGAAGTCCTTCTGGTGGTGGTGGTGGCGGAGGTGGGAGGATTCATTTTCATTGGTCAAACATTCCCACTGGGGACATATACCAGCCTATTGCTAGTGTAAAAGGAATTATCCATGCACGGTCTGTCCTCTAAATACCTGTGCATTTCGCATGATTAGTAATATGTTTTCCCGGTCATTGACTGCATTTTCCATTTGTATGCTATGATTTGATATCGTTTTCCAGCCTGTCGCATTGACACACTGTTTCTTTTTGTAATTGTAGGGGGGGAGGGGCAGTAGATGATGGTTGTTCTAGTAAAAATGGCACAGTAACTGGGACGCCTTGTCCAAAGGGACTCCACGGTATATTTTGCAAGGTTAGGAAAACTTGGTTTAACTGTTTGCCTTTTGTTTCCTTATCACGGTTGAATTGTTATTGTAAATTTTACGCTCATTGTATTCTTAATTCTATTATTTTCTCCAGGAATGTCCATCTGGTACATTCAAGAATGTTACTGGATCTGACACGTCTCTTTGCCGTCCTTGTCCCGTTGATGAGCTTCCAACTCGTGCTGTCTATCTCCCAGTTCGAGGTATAAATAACATTCGCATATATCTTCTCTTTTGTATTACATATGTGCTATAAACTTTATCCTAATTGTCAGTGATAAGTTTTGTTTCCCGTTCAACTACCAAGCATAAATTGATTTCTGTACATTTTCCCATGATAATGAATATACTGTCAGTAGTTCAGTAGTTTCTTAATTTTGTATTTTTAAAATAACTGTTTATTTGAGTTGGCTATGATCTTGTCTTCTTACTCGTTCCGTGCCCCTGTAAACTGTTGCTGGAAATGTTCATGTCTCAACTATAAACATTGGGATTTTCTATGCTTAATAACAGGTGGTGTTTCTGAGACACCATGTCCATATCGATGCATATCGGAAAGGTATCACATGCCACATTGTTACACTGCTCTGGAGGAGTTAATTTACACGTTCGGTGGGCCTTGGTTGTTCGGTCTGCTTCTGATGGGTCTCCTCATTCTCTTAGCACTTGTACTTAGTGTTGCACGAATGAAATTTGTTGGAGTTGATGATTTACCTGGCCCAGCTCCCACGCAGCATGGCTCTCAAATAGATCATTCCTTCCCTTTCCTTGAATCCCTAAATGAGGTTAGATGATTTTCTTCGTCTTGGAACATTAGATCCAAAAACTTATTTGTTAGTCTTACTTTCTGCGTACATCTATACAAGCAAATGAAGAATGATTTATGTATTCGCTGATTTATCACTTCAGATGCAAGTATTGTATGACCAGCAGACATGATTGAGCGAAATAACCTGCCAAACACTCCTTATATTAGTGTTGTCTTATTTATAATGTTATCTCTTTGTCAGGTGTTGGAAACAAATAGAGCAGAGCAATCTCAGAGTCATGTGCATAGAATGTATTTTATGGGTCCTAATACATTCAGTGAGCCATGGCATCTCTCGCATATCCCCCCTGAAGAGATAAAAGAGATAGTGTTAGTTGTTTCTTATTTTATTTTCTAGCTGATTTGGGATTGTGTCTCATTGTTTTTTATAGTTCGTAATAAGTTTCCCTGGCTCTGAAATATTCTTCTATTGGTTTTGGGTTCTTTAGATATGAGGCTGCATTTAACACATTTGTCGACGAAATCAACTCTATAGCTGCATATCAATGGTGGGAAGGTGCAATATATAGTATTCTTTCAGTGGTTGCATATCCGCTTGCGTGGTCATGGCAGCAATGGCGGCGGAAGTTGAAGTTGCAAAGATTGCGTGAGTTTGTACGCTCAGAATATGATCATTCCTGCTTACGCTCCTGTCGCTCCCGGGCTTTATACGAGGGTCTGAAGGTGAATTTTTTGATGATTTCTATGATCTCATAAAAGAATAGCTGATTAGTTTTACAAGGATTTGTTGTTTTAAGCTTTAGTATATTTTCCCCCCTAAATTTAGGTCGCTGCTACCTCCGATTTGATGCTTGCATATCTGGATTTCTTCCTTGGCGGGGATGAAAAAAGGACAGACCTTCCACCACGCCTTCACCAAAGGTTTCCAATGCCCATATTGTTTGGTGGTGATGGCAGTTACATGGCTCCTTTCTCACTTCAAAATGACAACATTCTTACCAGTCTGATGAGTCAGGTTGGTTCCTTAATTAACGAGAAGCAGTTTCAGCAGCCATGTTAAAGGTTGTATTGATCTTTGTCATTGTTTTATTTTCCCAGCTCGTTCCGCCCACTACTTGGTACAGACTGGTGGCTGGTGTAAATGCTCAATTACGCCTTGTTCGCCGTGGGCGCCTGAGATCTACATTTCATTCTGTTCTGAAATGGCTAGAAACTCATGCTAATCCCGCTCTGGAAACACATGGCATACGGGTTGATCTTGCCTGGTTCCAGACTACAGCTTGTGGTTACTGCCAATATGGTCTCTTGATTCATGCTGCGGAGGACTGTGAATCAACATCACCTCAGTGTGTCAGTGAAACAGCATGGACTGATATCCAGCCACGGTAAATAAATGAGAAATTGCATCCATTCTGTCTTTCTATTGTTCATAATGACTATCATGATACCATTCTTTCTTCTGAATGCGTTGCGTTGTTTAAGTTGAATATAAAATATGAACTGAGCAATCTAGATAAATAAGATGATCACTATCCTTCTGTTGATCACCTTAAAAGTTTTTAATTTTTTTTTTTTCTTTGATGGTGTCACGTATTAGCATGTTTTCGTTGTGCACTTCATATCTAGCTATGCGAGGTTTTGATGTCTTGTTCTTGTAACTTCTAGTTACGGTGTGAGTGCACATAAAGAAAATTCTCCGGCACATTTAAGAGAGAGTATGCTTATCAACCAAACCCACACAAACACCGAGGATTATACAACACGCAGAAAGAACTATGGAGGGATAATCGACCTTGACAGCTTACCGAGTCTGAAAGAGAAGAGAGATATGTTTTTCCTTCTCTCTTTCTTAGTTCACAACACTAAACCTGTGGGCCACCAGGTACCTCTTTAATCAAAATCCGTATAGTATGAATGTCTTCTTATATGTTGTGTCGTCCAAGTTTTCAAGAATTTTAATGTCTCTTCCCTCTGTGATATTGCAGGATATGGTTGGCTTAGTTATCTCAATGTTACTTCTAGGAGATTTTAGTCTAGTCTTGCTCACACTGCTCCAACTGTATTCGATATCCTTGCTGGATGTACTTTTGGCTTTGTTTATATTACCTCTCGGCTTGCTTTTGCCATTCCCCGCTGGGATAAATGCCTTATTCAGTCATGGACCCAGACGCTCTGCTGGCTTAGCACGTGTTTACGCTTTGTGGAACTTCATGTCCTTGGTGAATGTGGTAAGTTCTCATTGTTTTTGTTTTATTGATTGTTGATAACTCTTGTCTCGTTGAGAAATGCAAAGTGAAGTTCATGTTCACGTCACATGAGGATGATGAATTCAACAGTTATATCTGTGGACAACATTATGGGTGTTAATTCTTTAGAAAATGTTGCATGTCTCACGTTATCTGAAATTTTTTTGGTTCTGTGACAGTTTGTTGCTTTTCTCTGCGGATATGTTCATTATAATAGCGAATCATCAGCTAGCAAGAAAATCCCATTTCAGCCGTGGAATATAAACATGTGAGTTTAACTACTATGCAAAGTAATACTTAAAAAGAGTCTCTCTCTCTCTCTCTCTCTCTCTCTCTCTCTCTCTCTCTCTGACAATCTTAAGGTTTTTTGGGGGATGGATGCAGGGGTGAAAGTGAATGGTGGATATTTCCAGCGGGACTGGTGGTGTGTAAGATAATGCAATCGCAGCTCATAAATCGACATGTAGCAAACCTGGAGATACAAGACCGCTCGTTGTATAGTAAAGATTTTGAGCTGTTTTGGCAGTCGTGACAAAGTCTTGTCAGGTAATTTTTTCGAGAAGAATGAAAAACAGCCCTGCCCCAGTTTGGTGTGGGGATTTCAGTTTGTTTTTTCTTGTTTTGTTTGGTTCTCTTCTTGTAATTCTATTACTCTAGGTGAATAGAATTAGGATACGAAAGAGAAGGAACTCTCTGATTGTCAAGGGGAAAAAGAAAGAAAAGAAAACAAGTTTATTTGATGGATATAATTAGAGGGACAAAGTTTGTAATCTAAAGATCCTGGTTGGGTAGCAGAGTTGGTCTCGGTTTTGGTTTTGTTTCAGTGGATGGTCGTATTGGTGAAGATCCTTTTAATCTTTGTATGTAAATAAGTGAGAAGAAACCAATGATCTATCTACTTGGGGCTGTGTTTATTATTTCTGCCTCAATACTCTCGTTTCGTTCACTTGTTTTTGGTGTATATTGGACAAGAAATGGATTTTGGGTCTTGAATCTTTTTTCTTCTTTTTTTTTTTTTGGTGCGCAAGAATTTAATAGAATGGTCAAAATCAAGGATTAACTTTTGACTTTTCAGCTCGCTCTTGACTGTATATAACTAACCAAGACCTGTAAACCAAAAGTCAAACAAATTACTGGGTTCACTTCTGACAGAAAAAAAAAGACTCTGTAACTCGGTAATAACCAGTATGAAAAGTGAATCAAAGAGACAATGCCTAGTGTTGGACGGAAACAAGATAATTTTAGAAACAGCAAAAAAAAATAACACGACAACAAAAGAGCTTGAACTGGTTCAACATTAATGCACCCCTTTGATCAAAGCAAGCAAAACCCCTCCCATAACTGCAGATCTTGAAGCTGCAACAAACCCTTGTCGGATTGACAGAAAGCCTCCCGTAGCAGCACCTGCTGCGATGGAGTTCCATGGATCTTCCTTGTTCCTGATGTACACCATTGTGTAATCAAATGTGGAGAACAAGCCTCCAAATACAGCAAAACTACCTCCCATACGAGGAGCATTCATGCTCACCGCTTGTGCTCCTCCAACAAAACGACGACCTACTGGGGAATTGTATGTCCCTTTTATGAAATGAAATACAGATCCTCCAATAGCTCCCATTCCAAACGCCCCACCGATATCATCAACTATCCTGTGTAGGCTACGTTCCCGAGATTTCTTCTGTGTTTCCATCATCAGTCAAAAATATATAACCTTGATTTTCTCTTGCTGCCAAAAACACCCTCAACAGTATTACTATAGACACACCGCAACAGAATCATTCGACACAGAACAGAAGCACTAAACTAAACAATCAATGGAGTAAACAAATTGGAGCTTCAAAATTACGACATTTGATCAAGAGCTAAGAAATCCTTACAAGGCTAATGAATTGAGCCCAGCACAAGAATCCGAATACCATAGATACATCACAGAAACTAATCCACGAAGGACAGGAACTCTGGTTCGATTAAGAACAAACAAAACGGCACTAACCAGAATAGAAGCAGACTCAATTGACGGACCAGAGAGGGAGTGCCAACTGTGCGACTGCACAGAGCCCCCGAAATTAGGGTTTCTAGGTCAAAGCGATCAACAATTAGATCCTTGCTTAAAATCCCCTTCGTACCTTCCTTCGCACTCCCTCTATTATTTAGTTGAGCAATAATATAACCGACTAAAGTAGCTCTCTTGTTTAGTTTCAAATGGTGTTTTTGTTCTTTATAATTTTGATTGATTGCAAAATGATTTCAGAGAGTTTTAATTTTCTTGTTAACCTCACAATTTTATGTTATTGGTGATCCAGCCCTAATATTTCGAAATTACAGGCAGATCAACCCACAGGCCGATTTCTCCAAGACTGCTTTATGCTGCTAATTCGCCCACAATACCATCCCTTATCGCCTCATTTTGTGCGGTACAAACCAAACTATTTTTAATTATAGAGAATCCAATGTTAACAGATACACACACCCAACAAGTGTTATCTTTTCTCATTACACAAGTGGTTTAGTTTTTAAGTTTAAACAAACCAACAACACTTTTGATTATTTGCAACACTAATCTGTTGCTGTTTATGTATCCCCCACACTCTTGCATTTTCGGTGTATATGTCAATGTTCCGCTGCACTCGAATGGTAGGCTCGCCGCCTCAACTGAGATTCCCCTGATGGCTGCTGCAGATATATCTTCGTTGGATCATTCGGGTCTACGTACCTGCACATACACACGAGACATGACCACGAGCTTTTGAGAGACAAATAGCATTTTACCATCAAAACCTTCGGTCCGATTTAGAGGGACTTACGCATGTCTCATCATTTCATCCACAGGGGTCTGAGCGGCTTGAAGAGGATCAACACGTGGAGCTGCTGCCGCTGCTTCTGCTGCCTGTTGCATCTGTCTATTGTATTGTCTCACTGATGATATGAGATTCAAGAAGAGAGGAACAAACGTCCCGCAACCACCTTCCTTAAATAGGATCTTGAAAGAGTGTGTTGAATATAGAGCTCTATGCTCGTTCTCTGGTACCACCTGGAAATTTTATTACATGCCAACGAGGAGTTTAGGTTAAAAATAATATATGGTAGTTTTCTGGCAAAGGAAAAATGTAAATTCGCCATGAAGTTTTGTACTTACAGGCTCCACTTGACCAGAAATATTGTTGCAATGGAATATTGGCTGATTGAATTTCTCCGCGTGGATGTAAAGCTACAAAGTAGAGTAACACATAACCCATAAATTTCCGGAGCTGATATGTATATCCGACTTATGATTGAGGATTTTACTAGCCGATGCCCACTATGCAACATGAAGTTCCTCAACTATATTGGATAGAAATGTAATGGTGCCATGTATTGACCGAATAAGAAAAAGGCATATATGATAAAATTTGTCGTACCAGGGGCATGTCAAAAGCAACAAAGTTCTCAACAGGCTTGCTTGTAACAAAAACCAACCGTATATTAGACAAGTATATCACTCCCTTGGCCTTAACATGACCTCCATGCCCTCTGGATCAAAAGAATGAAACGTCAGGGAAGTGTTTAAGACCTGTATGTTTGTTCGCTTCTGGGACTTATCTTATTTACAAGAATACTTATTGGTTCATGTGCTAAATGAACAGATTCAAAACAATGATACTACATTGAAAACCAACGAGGAGTAATTATCAGATCAAATCAAACCCACAATCAAGAAAAAAAACTTAAGCAGATCCAAAACATGCGAGAAAAGAGAAGGAAACACGAACCCAGGGATCTTGTCGACTTCAAACTCAACCCCATCTCTGACTAGAACGAACATTTCATTAACAAAGGGAATAGGCATCCCATTGGGCAGCAATTGAGGGTTAAGCGCCATGGCTGAAGTTTCAATTGATCAAGCCGAGTAATTTCTTGTTCTGTTGTGCTTTTCAAAACCTCAATTCTTCCTTGCTGTGTAACCTGATCACTAGACGGACAAGATAAGCTGTAATTGATCATACTCATACAAATGAGAATGCAAAACACATTCCAAGACTCTAATTATCAGAAATCAATCCAAAGGTTCAACAAAAAAACATGAAACGTTAAACCCAAGATCCCTTCTTCATAACTCAGATCATAATACACGTTAATTTACTAGTTACACAATTCAAAATAAACTCGTTCCAATAATAGCAATTTATACCCCATAGATCGAAGTAACCACAGCCGATTTAACATCCACTGATTATCGACTTCCAGTTTCAGTTAGGCAAAAGCAAAAGACATCCTTCAATTTTACACATCATTAACAGGTTTATACAGAGCAACCACACATTAAGGATATCTATTTGTATAAAAGCAAAACCCAGGTTTACAATACGAGTTCCCATAACAACACTGACAAACAAATCAATCAGCAATGAAAAAACATGTAATCACTTAGAATCGAAATCGGATGGCTATAAGAAAGCAGCCGTTGAACGATCCAAGTTCAATTCCAGGCAAGCCTGCAATTGTAATTTAATCGGGAAAACATGTTCGCGCCGCCTCTGATCTGAAGACTAGTAGAATTTCCCGGAAAAAGAAAAAAAAATCTCAAAGAACATACCTCGGTCGAAAGATGGAAAGGATTTGATCGGAGGAAGAGAATTCGGTGAAAAGCGATTGAAGAAGAAGAAGACGAAAGGATGATAAAGGGACGACGAGATCACAGCTTCTCGCTTATTCCAGAAGAGAGATGATCACGCGGTTATTGAACGTGTTTATTCTTAAAATCCTTTTTTAACCATTATTAGTCCCTTGACTTGTTTCTTAGTCTGATTTTCGCCCGCAATTAGATTCGAGTACTATCGAACCCATTTTAAAAGATTCTGTTTGGGCTTTTCAAAGCTTAAACCCATCCATATACAGAACTGTTCAGCCCAATTTCCATTTTTTTTTGTTTTCTCTTTTTCTCAAGGTCTTTCCGTCGACATTTTTTGCGCTCAATTAAAGTGTTGACCCAAATAATTTTAGAATTATTGAAAGTGCTATTCCCTTATAAGACAAGTTGATTGCGCTGTGTCGGTGAAAAAAGTAACTTTGAGAAAATAATGATTGGTATAGATTATGTTAAAAAGTAATTTATTATTCATCAACAAATACAAAGAGAAAGAGTTGGCAAACAACATCATAATGTAAAAGTAGAAAACAAACAAACAAAACAACAATAACACTTATAGCCTCGAGACACAATAAAGGTTGTAAAATAGAAGAAGAATCTGCAGGTTTCTTCAACAAAACTTTTTTAACGGTAGTTTCTGTAGACAGGGCTGTACATGCAGCTCTCTGCAAACTTTACTAGATCCTTTGCACGAGGGAGATTCGACGCCAATCCTATACACCACAAAAATCAAAATACATCATCAGCATACTTGTAATAAGTCAAGAACTTGGGTTAAGAGTTAAAAGACAGTTCAATTAACGGAGGAAAATGAATAGAACTAACCGAGGTCATAGGTTTTGGCGGCGACACTGGCTGCAATGTTAGCAGAGATCTGTCTGATGTTTGAGAATGGAGGGTAGATCAGACCGTTGGCGAAGTTCTCTTCCGTGACTTGGGCGGCCAATGCTTCAGCTGTTGAATACACAAGAGTTAGAGAGAGTTACATTGAGAATCTACAAGTATCTGTCACATTTCATCGGTGTCTACGTTTGATTTTCTGATGTTGGGTTTCAGGTTAAAGGATACCCTTTTTAGCATTGGAGTGGAAAATGTTACATCTTTTTTTTCGGTCAAGAATTCAGTTTCTCTTGACATTTATGTCTTATTGCAGAGAGTTATTTCTACTTACAAGCTGCGAGGAGCATGTCATCACGGACACGAATTGCACCGGACATGATCAAACCAAGACCCAGACCCGGGAAAATGTAACAGTTGTTAGCCTGTGAAGTGAAGCAGGGTTATGGAAAATATGATGTGAGCACTCAGATTGTCACAGAAATACAAATTGACAGAGAAACGAATACAGAAATAGCACAAACCTGGCCAGGCAGGTAAGTTTTGCCATCGTACTCGACAGGATCAAACGGGCTTCCACTTCCAAAGATTGCACGACCCTATTTCAAGCATAATTTATTATCAGAACTGAGAGCCGTATCAAATGCAAATTACACTTTCTTATATTTAGAACATGAATCACATTCATATGTCATGTGAGAGAATATACATTGGTCCATGTGTAAGCCTGTTCTGCGGTACACTCAGCTTGAGAAGTAGGGTTTGAGAGAGCAAGAATCAACGGTTTCTGTAAGCCAACACCAAAGACCAGCATTAGAACAATCGCACAAAATACCTTATTTTTCTTAGAAAGCAGAGAGGAAGAACAAGAAGTAACCTCGTTGTTGGTAGCCATAGCCTCGACAACTTCCTTTGTGAAAGTCTGGCCCACACCAGAGGTTCCAATGAGAACAGTTGGCTTGATTGCCTGTTTGAAAAAGTTTCAACAAAGAGTGAGTACGTGAATAAATAATCTAACTCCAAGATCCTCTATTCAACCATCAATGGACTTAAATATGAGTTCATCGCGTACATTCACAGCACCGATGAGGTCCTTGACAGATTCGTGCTCATGCGCCCATGGCTGCTTGAAGTGCTGAAGCGATTCTTTGCGTGAGCTAACGATCAGTCCCTGCAAGATAAAGTTCAAAAGAGAATAAGTGATCAAGAAAGGTTTAAATAAAGAGGATGAGACTAATCTGGGTGAATCCCAACAATACCTTGGAGTCCACGAGCCAAATCTTCTTCCGGGTCTCATCGATGGGAGCTCCAGTCTATAAAACAACCGGGATATGATCAATCACATATTCTTGACAAGAAAACAGAGAAAATGTTCCCAGATTTACTAACCTCTTTCGAAATCTTAAGAGCAATTAGCTCAGCGATACCCGTCCCAGCCTTCAAAAAACCAGCGAGATAAAGCGTAAGCGTCAAAACATATATGCAAGATAAACGATAAGCTTGAAGAGTATAATGCTTTGTGGTCTCACCTCTCCGGCACCCAAGAACAAGAAGGTATGGTCAGCCAGGCTTTTACCAAGCACCTTCTGAGCGGCAATAAGCCCAGCAAGCACCACTGATGCAGTACCCTGCAATTACGGAAGACCAAACAAGTTTTTGATAGCGTTAGCTCTCTGACACCTCAACCAAAATGTAAGGGAAAAAAATCAGTCTTGAGGAAAATATCTTACCTGGATATCGTCATTGAAGACAAGATGACTGGTGCTGTACTTAGACAGAAGGTCAAACGCGTTGTGGTTTGCAAAATCTTCAAACTGAAAAGAAGAGTATGTATCAGGACATCTTAGAACAATTCTAACAACAATCATAGTTTTTATCAGAACTGATCCTATGGCTCACCTGTACCAACACTTTCTCTCCATAGTTCTGCTTAACAGCGCACATGAACTCGTGTAGAAATTCTGCATATTCCTGAATCACAAAAGCAAACAGACTTCTCAGTTTCTACGAAATCATTGAATTGGTTATAAGAAGAGAAATCAATAATAAGAAAGAGATTAGTAAACCTGGCCAGTTGCCCTTCGCTGCTTAAGGCCAATGTAGAATTCATCATTCAGCAACTTCTCATTGTTTGTACCCACATCGATGGTGATTGGAAGGCACTGCATATGAAATCGGATTTTGCATTTAGGATCAGAGTTTTATGGAATAATCAAGCAAAACCAATCACTAGGCGGCAAAAATATCGCAGCTTTTGTTCCAATGCTTACAGCTGATGGACGGATTCCTCCCAAAGCTGTGTAAAGAGAAAGTTTCCCCACTGGAATTCCCATTCCCTGGAAAAAGAAATTTACAAATCGTTCAAACAGATGCAAATGCATATTTTCGACATAAAGTGTGATCAAGTTTCAAGTGTTAACTCAAAGGAACCATTTATTTACCTGGCAACCAAGATCTCCCAGACCGAGAATCCGCTCACCATCAGTAACAACGATAACTTGAATCCCTCTCTGGGGCCAGTTCTTCAACACTTCCAAGAATCTTGCCCCTACAGCACATACATTCTCACTTTAGTGTCTTGAAAGAAACAAAATGGAAGTGACCTGGTAAAGAGAGATTAGATTAAAAACACACTTCTCTTTCAAGCTGATGTAGAGACCCTGTGGCTTCCTGAAAATGCTCCCGTACTTCTGGCAAGCCTCGCCAACTGTTGGCGTGTACACAACTGGAAGCAACTCCTCGACGTTATCAATCAAAAGCTTATAGAACAACCTCTCGTTCCTTTCCTGCAAGTTTCAGACACATGAGTCACCCCAA
>JAHZTW010000001.1:165078525-165276340 GCA_020283515.1 Alliaria petiolata | reverse complement strand
GCATTTTCGGTGTATATGTCAATGTTCCGCTGCACTCGAATGGTAGGCTCGCCGCCTCAACTGAGATTCCCCTGATGGCTGCTGCAGATATATCTTCGTTGGATCATTCGGGTCTACGTACCTGCACATACACACGAGACATGACCACGAGCTTTTGAGAGACAAATAGCATTTTACCATCAAAACCTTCGGTCCGATTTAGAGGGACTTACGCATGTCTCATCATTTCATCCACAGGGGTCTGAGCGGCTTGAAGAGGATCAACACGTGGAGCTGCTGCCGCTGCTTCTGCTGCCTGTTGCATCTGTCTATTGTATTGTCTCACTGATGATATGAGATTCAAGAAGAGAGGAACAAACGTCCCGCAACCACCTTCCTTAAATAGGATCTTGAAAGAGTGTGTTGAATATAGAGCTCTATGCTCGTTCTCTGGTACCACCTGGAAATTTTATTACATGCCAACGAGGAGTTTAGGTTAAAAATAATATATGGTAGTTTTCTGGCAAAGGAAAAATGTAAATTCGCCATGAAGTTTTGTACTTACAGGCTCCACTTGACCAGAAATATTGTTGCAATGGAATATTGGCTGATTGAATTTCTCCGCGTGGATGTAAAGCTACAAAGTAGAGTAACACATAACCCATAAATTTCCGGAGCTGATATGTATATCCGACTTATGATTGAGGATTTTACTAGTCAATGACCACTATGCAACATGAAGTTCCTCAACTATATTGAATAGAAATGTAATTGTGCCATGTATTGACCGAATAAGAAAAAGGCATATATGATAAATTTGTCGTACCAGGGGCATGTCAAAAGCAACAAAGTTCTCAACAGGCTTGCTTGTAACAAAAACCAACCGTATATTAGACAAGTATATCACTCCCTTGGCCTTAACATGACCTCCATGCCCTCTGGATCAAAAGAATGAAACGTCAGGGAAGTGTTTAAGACCTATATGTTTGCTCGCTTCTGGGACTTATCTTATTTACAAGAATACTTATTGGTTCATGTGCTAAATGAACAGATTCGAAACAATGATACTACATTGAAAACCAACGAGGAGTAATTATCAGATCAAATCAAACCCACAATCAAGAAAACATTTGAGCAGATCCAAAACATGCGAGAAAAGAGAAGGAAACACGAACCCAGGGATCTTGTCGACTTCAAACTCAACCCCATCTCTGACTAGAACGAACATTTCATTAACAAAGGGAATAGGCATCCCATTGGGCAGCAATTGAGGGTTAAGCGCCATGGCTGAAGTTTCAATTGATCAAGCCGAGTAATTTCTTGTTCTGTTGTGCTTTTCAAAACCTCAATTCTTCCTTGCTGTGTAACCTGATCACTAGACGGACAAGATAAGCTGTAATTGATCATACTCATACAAATGAGAATGCAAAACACATTCCAAGACTCTAATTATCAGAAATCAATCCAAAGGTTCAACAAAAAAACATGAAACGTTAAACCCAAGATCCCTTCTTCATAACTCAGATCATAATACACGTTAATTTACTAGTTACACAATTCAAAATAAACTCGTTCCAATAATAGCAATTTATACCCCATAGATCGAAGTAACCACAGCCGATTTAACATCCACTGATTATCGACTTCCAGTTTCAGTTAGGCAAAAGCAAAAGACATCCTTCAATTTTACACATCATTAACAGGTTTATACAGAGCAACCACACATTAAGGATATCTATTTGTATAAAAGCAAAACCCAGGTTTACAATACGAGTTCCCATAACAACACTGACAAACAAATCAATCAGCAATGAAAAAACATGTAATCACTTAGAATCGAAATCGGATGGCTATAAGAAAGCAGCCGTTGAACGATCCAAGTTCAATTCCAGGCAAGCCTGCAATTGTAATTTAATCGGGAAAACATGTTCGCGCCGCCTCTGATCTGAAGACTAGTAGAATTTCCCGGAAAAAGAAAAAAAAATCTCAAAGAACATACCTCGGTCGAAAGATGGAAAGGATTTGATCGGAGGAAGAGAATTCGGTGAAAAGCGATTGAAGAAGAAGAAGACGAAAGGATGATAAAGGGACGACGAGATCACAGCTTCTCGCTTATTCCAGAAGAGAGATGATCACGCGGTTATTGAACGTGTTTATTCTTAAAATCCTTTTTTAACCATTATTAGTCCCTTGACTTGTTTCTTAGTCTGATTTTCGCCCGCAATTAGATTCGAGTACTATCGAACCCATTTTAAAAGATTCTGTTTGGGCTTTTCAAAGCTTAAACCCATCCATATACAGAACTGTTCAGCCCAATTTCCATTTTTTTTTGTTTTCTCTTTTTCTCAAGGTCTTTCCGTCGACATTTTTTGCGCTCAATTAAAGTGTTGACCCAAATAATTTTAGAATTATTGAAAGTGCTATTCCCTTATAAGACAAGTTGATTGCGCTGTGTCGGTGAAAAAAGTAACTTTGAGAAAATAATGATTGGTATAGATTATGTTAAAAAGTAATTTATTATTCATCAACAAATACAAAGAGAAAGAGTTGGCAAACAACATCATAATGTAAAAGTAGAAAACAAACAAACAAAACAACAATAACACTTATAGCCTCGAGACACAATAAAGGTTGTAAAATAGAAGAAGAATCTGCAGGTTTCTTCAACAAAACTTTTTTAACGGTAGTTTCTGTAGACAGGGCTGTACATGCAGCTCTCTGCAAACTTTACTAGATCCTTTGCACGAGGGAGATTCGACGCCAATCCTATACACCACAAAAATCAAAATACATCATCAGCATACTTATAATAAGTCAAGAACTTGGGTTAAGAGATAAAAGACAGTTCAATTAACGGAGGAAAATGAATAGAACTAACCGAGGTCATAGGTTTTGGCGGCGACACTGGCTGCAATGTTAGCAGAGATCTGTCTGATGTTTGAGAATGGAGGGTAGATCAGACCGTTGGCGAAGTTCTCTTCCGTGACTTGGGCGGCCAATGCTTCAGCTGTTGAATACACAAGAGTTAGAGAGAGTTACATTGAGAATCTACAAGTATCTGTCACATTTCATCGGTGTCTACGTTTGATTTTCTGATGTTGGGTTTCAGGTTAAAGGATACCCTTTTTAGCATTGGAGTGGAAAATGTTACATCTTTTTTTTCGGTCAAGAATTCAGTTTCTCTTGACATTTATGTCTTATTGCAGAGAGTTATTTCTACTTACAAGCTGCGAGGAGCATGTCATCACGGACACGAATTGCACCGGACATGATCAAACCAAGACCCAGACCCGGGAAAATGTAACAGTTGTTAGCCTGTGAAGTGAGGTAGGGTTATGGAAAATATGATGTGAGCATTCAGATTGTCACAGAAATACAAATTGACAGAGAGACGAATACAGAAATAGCACAAACCTGGCCAGGCAGGTAAGTTTTGCCATCGTACTCAACAGGATCAAACGGGCTTCCACTTCCAAAGATTGCACGACCCTATTTCAAGCATAATTTATGATCAGAATTGAAAGCCGCATCAAATGCAAATTACACTTTGTTATATTTAGAGCATGAAACACATTCAGATGTCATGTGAGAGAATATACATTGGTCCATTTGTAAGCCTGTTCTGCGGTACACTCAGCTTGAGAAGTAGGGTTTGAGAGAGCAAGAATCAGCGGTTTCTGTAAGCCAACACCAAAGACCAGCATTAGAACAATCGCACAAAATACCTTGGTTGTTTAGAAACCAGAGAGGAAGAACAAGAAGTAACCTCGTTGTTGGTAGCCATGGCCTCGACAACTTCCTTTGTGAAAGTCTGACCCACACCAGAGGTTCCAATGAGAACAGTTGGCTTGATTGCCTGTTTTACAAAGTTTCAACAAAGAGTGAGTACGTGAATAAATAATTTAACACCAACATCCTCTATTCAACCATCAATCGACTTAAATATGAGTTCATCGCGTACATTCACAGCACCGATGAGGTCCTTGACAGATTCGTGCTCATGCGCCCATGGCTGCTTGAAGTGCTGAAGCGATTCTTTGCGCGAGCTAACGATCAGTCCCTGCAAGATAAAGTTCAAAAGAGGAACATAAGTGATCAAGAAAGGTTTAGCTTAAGAGGATGAGTCTGATCTGAGTGATTGCCAACAATACCTTTGAGTCCACGAGCCAAATCTTCTTCCGGGTCTCATCGATGGGAGCTCCAGTCTACAAAACAACCGGGATATGATCAATCACATATTCTTAGCCAGAAAACAGAGCAAATATAAGAAATTTCCCAGATTTACTTACCTCTTTAGAAATCTTAAGAGCAATTAGCTCAGCGATACCGGTTCCAGCCTTCAAAGAACCAGCGAGATAAAGCGTAAACGTCAAAACATATATGCAAGATAAATGATAAGCTGATAGAGTATAATGCTTTGTGGTCTCACCTCTCCGGCACCCAAGAACAAGAAGGTATGGTCAGCCAGGCTTTTACCAAGCACCTTCTGAGCGGCAATAAGCCCAGCAAGCACCACTGAAGCAGTACCCTGCAATTACGGAAGACCAAACAAGTTTTTGATAGCGTTAGCTCTCTGACACCTCAACCAAAATGTAAGGGAAAAAAATCAGTCTTGAGGAAAATATCTTACCTGGATATCGTCATTGAAGACAAGATGACTGGTGCTGTACTTAGACAGAAGGTCAAACGCGTTGTGGTTTGCAAAATCTTCAAACTGAAAAGAAGAGTATGTATCAGGACATCTTAGAACAATTCTAACAACAATCATAGTTTTTATCAGAACTGATCCTATGGCTCACCTGTACCAACACTTTCTCTCCATAGTTCTGCTTAACAGCGCACATGAACTCGTGTAGAAATTCTGCATATTCCTGAATCACAAAAGCAAACAGACTTCTCAGTTTCTACGAAATCATTGAATTGGTTATAAGAAGAGAAATCAATAATAAGAAAGAGATTAGTAAACCTGGCCAGTTGCCCTTCGCTGCTTAAGGCCAATGTAGAATTCATCATTCAGCAACTTCTCATTGTTTGTACCCACATCGATGGTGATTGGAAGGCACTGCATATGAAATCGGATTTTGCATTTAGGATCAGAGTTTTATGGAATAATCAAGCAAAACCAATCACTAGGCGGCAAAAATATCGCAGCTTTTGTTCCAATGCTTACAGCTGATGGACGGATTCCTCCCAAAGCTGTGTAAAGAGAAAGTTTCCCCACTGGAATTCCCATTCCCTGGAAAAAGAAATTTACAAATCGTTCAAACAGATGCAAATGCATATTTTCGACATAAAGTGTGATCAAGTTTCAAGTGTTAACTCAAAGGAACCATTTATTTACCTGGCAACCAAGATCTCCCAGACCGAGAATCCGCTCACCATCAGTAACAACGATAACTTGAATCCCTCTCTGGGGCCAGTTCTTCAACACTTCAAAAAAAATAACCCAAAAAAAAAAAAAATAAAAAATTAAAAAAATAAAAAAAAAAAAAAAGAAAAAGACAAGAAAAAAAAAAAATAAAAAAAAAACACACTTCTCTTTCAAGCTGATGTAGAGACCCTGTGGCTTCCTGAAAATGCTCCCATACTTCTGGCAAGCCTCACCAACTGTTGGCGTGTACACAACTGGAAGCAACTCCTCGACGTTATCAATCAAAAGCTTATAGAACAACCTCTCGTTCCTTTCCTGCAAGTTTCAGACACATGAGTCACCCCAATTGGGAAAAAAAAACACTAACTAAATGAACAAGTAAACATGAATTCCAAGGAAGAATCAATCACCTGAAGATCCATCAGGGCCATGTAACGCTGTAGAGGAACAGTGTACTGGCGGAGATTGTGCATCAGCTTCCTCTCCTGACCAAGCAAAAATCACAAGTTAAACACAAACAAGCCCAAACCAAAGCTAAACAAAAGTGAGATTCTCATGTATTAAAAGCTCAAATCACCTAAACATCCTGGCTTAAAATCACAGGGGGAAGAAGACCAGTCAAGTAATGTGCATCTCTTTCTTTGTCAGTGAACGCAAGTCCCTTGTTGTATCGCGGATCACGCATCAACGAGTAGCCGCTGAAACATTTTCATATCCCACAATAAGTTTCTTTACAAACGTCTCTCAAGTCAACAGCAAGAAAAAGTGTTTACTTGTTTACTAAGCTAAAAATCAAGCAAAGCGATTCTCATAGATCAAAGCGAAACAAAGCCCCCCCCCCCAGAATAAATAAAATAAAAAAGGATGAGATCTAGGCGGTTGATGACTCACCTGGCGACGGAGGTAACCCAAGGAGTGACGAGCTGATCCAAGGTGGCTAAATCCTCACCGTACACGTCGGAAATCCCGCCTCCGACGCCGGATCTGTTATCGGCGACATCCTCGCAGGGTAATTCGGCCGGAGTGCTTCCCATATCTCTCTCTCTCTCTTCCGAGCTAACACAAAACAAATCTGAAAACAGGAGGACGATGGAGGAAGCAAGATTTACGGAGGAAAATTGATCAGCTTGATGAATTATTGAGTTGGAAGATAATTGATGGTGGATGAAACCCAGAAGAAGAGGATAGTGGATTTATATAGGGGGGAGGAAAATGACCCATTTTTTGAAATTGAAAAATTGAAAAGTCTGAAAGCTCGTCCAAATTGTCAAAATGAGAAGAACGTGGACGAAGTCACCCCCTCGTGTAGGGTCCCTCTCTTCATCCATTACCTCTTTTGCCTTTTTTTTTAATTTTTTTCCATTTTCTTACTCTTTTTGTAATATTTTTATCTCGTTTTTTTCGTTTATTTATTTTAGACAACTTTACCTTTTTCCCCTTTTTAATGTTCTACCAATTGTTTTTTTTTTTCCAACTACTCCACTCGTTTTTTCGTTTATTTGGAGTATGCATTATGTAATTAACAGGTAATGTAAAAGAATTAAAATTGATGGTCCTTGATAAGGATCACAACTCAAGAGTGGCAAAACACAATAATTGAATATGAGGCTTTTGTAAACTCGGTGCGATAAGTATTGTTTATTTGACGACAAAAGAAGAAATAAACATATTTTTTATAAATAAAAAAAATAGATAGTCATTTTCCCCTTATTTCATTGATGTTAAAACAAATAATTAATAATTGTATACAGCGACAAACCAAAAAGAAAACAATAGTATTGAATTTGAGGCTGCGGAGATGTGTGAGAGGATCAAATTTGGCAGCCATATCGGACCCGCTTGAATATATAAATCAACAATGTTTTTTTATTTATAAAGAATAAACCCACGTCAAATAGAGATACCGAACTGTCATAATCAGTCTATGTAAGGATTTTTTTAGTCTATTAAATTAGCGATTATGGATATGGATTGATATAGTGCGTTAACTAATTAATCATTCCAACTCATAACGGCATATGTATGTTAGCTTTTTAATATAAGTTTTTCTTTACAAATTTTCAACAATCCATTGGCATATCTGAAAGCAATGTGGTCTCGCCGTTTATTGTCTCTCTCTGACTTTTCAATTGACCAAAATATTTGTTTCTCGTTTGTTGTTCGGTCCTCTGCTATTTTCTTGTGTTCATACAAAAGTAAACTTATATGGACGGACCAAACACGCGTTTATGTATAGTCGAAAAAAGCTCATCTCTCTAGAACGTTTTCGAAATCTTACCTTTTCTATTTCATTTGTTGACCCCTTTGGCTTTTTTTTTGTATAGATTTCAGATAGCTTCTGTGCCGATAAGACGACAAAAGTGAAAGTGGTACCATCGTTACCTCATTTGTTGTTAAAATTAAGATCATGTTAACCTCTCTTGCATTATCCCATGGTCTGAATTCTACGCGCTCACCCACTTTAGTCTACCACCCGGAGAGGATAGAGAGAGAAACAAGGAACAACATCATTTCATTTGACAAATAAAAATAATAAGCAAAATCCCAACAAATATCAAGTTAAAGAATATTTCAAACCCGACCATTACATGTGAATTTTGTTTTGTCCAACTTAATCGTCCACCCACTAAAGTTCAGTAATTTCATTATATAATCCATTTACGATGTTTTCAAACCGAATCGAAAATCTTTAGAATCATCAAATTATTGGATCAAAATGATTGGATCGTAGGTCAAAAAAAAAAATCTACAAATCATTAGATCATGTGTCCTTGACAACTATATGCATTTTTATATTTGATAAGACTTATTCATATTAAACTACATTAATGTTACATATTTTTATAAAATATTTAGGTTTTAAAACATATAACTGTATGCAACAGCGCAAGGCGCAAAACAAACCTCTAATTAGTTAAGTAACTAATGAAATAAAATAATATACGTTTTTATATATAATAATAATAATAATAATAATAATATACCAACTTTTAACCACCACACTAAATGATATATCACATGTAGCGAAAAAAATGTTTACAATAGATATAATAAGATTTAAAGTTTAAATTATTATATTTACAATATATACAATAGATATAGTAATACTTGAAATATAAAGTTTAAATTATTTATTCTAATAACTGAAAACATCGTTTTATGATGTTATATTCCA
Source organism: Alliaria petiolata (assembly GCA_020283515.1). Classification (NCBI taxonomy): domain Eukaryota; kingdom Viridiplantae; phylum Streptophyta; class Magnoliopsida; order Brassicales; family Brassicaceae; genus Alliaria; species Alliaria petiolata. The sequence continues at coordinate 165,267,815 of JAHZTW010000001.1, read as the reverse complement.
CAATACTTTCCTCCAGGCCCACCATATGTGAACAAAATGGATTCTTTGAAGAAAATTTGGTCTTTCCATCTTTTAAGCCATAACATTTGTTGTTATCTAATAGTTTCTCTAATTTATACTTGCCACTTCTTTTGGACTGAAATTTAGAATCTATAATTTCGAGTCTTTTAACGCGCGCCGATTCATTCTCATTCCCAGTTGGTAGATGACCATTACCCATTGGTGGGCTTATACCAGAAGGAGAAGCTTGGACCGCTCCTGTAACTCCAACTATGTCCACACTGTTACCTATAAGATCAAATAGTTCTTTTGGCCAATAACCAATATTTATATCTTCTCCGGGGTATCTTACGTCTGTTCTCCACCAATGTCCTGATTATTTATCCTTATATATATATATATATATATATATATATATTTATATTAGATTTGATATAATATGCAAAAAAAAAAATTAAGAAAATATATTACCTGTAAAATACTAATATAAATAGCACTATCTCCTTTGCGAGGATAAGAAATAGGTTCAGTTAAAAGATTAGTTTTTGACACTTGAACAAAACCAGGACATATTGTATTATAACAGCCTGCTCCATTAGCACCCTATCAATGTTTAATCATAATATATCAATACGATCCAAATAATAATTGAAACTTAATGTACATTAAAAGATAGAGACACAAACACATATTAAAAGAATATCTAATTATGTATTAAAATATGTCCAGATAAAATTATTTAGATTTTAAGTATAATATAAAATCCTAACTCCACCTCCTAACTCCACCCTTCACGTCGTTTTTGTTATTATGCATATTATATTAATTAAATGGTTTGTTTAGCCAAACTAGATGAACAATGGTTTAACAACAAAAAAAACAAGATATAATACTTTGTGTTGGACAGTCAATTTTAATATTCAAAACAAGAGAATACCTTTTATATCGTATAAGTTTTTTTTTAATGTTTCTCAATTTTTTATATCGTATAAGTTTTTTTTTAATGTTTCTCAATTTTTAATGTTACTAGATCAACAACTTCAAATCGAACGTTCCTCTAGTTTTGGAAGAAGATTATTAATTAGAAAAAGACAATTGATATAGTTTCACTTAAAAAATGAAGAAAATATAATAGTCATTTGAATAATTTTTGGAATGTATGTGAAAACCTAGACAGTGTTCTTTATTAAACAGATGAAATTTTTAATAGCACTCTTAACCATGGTTATCATATACTTTGTAATTTTAATTTTATTGAGAAAGTGATAAAAAGTATTTTTGTATCAATAGATGTACCTTCCAAAATCCATAACTCCATGTGCGTCCGTCACCAAATAAACTTGGATTCACCTATTAGTCAAAATGTATTTTTAAAATCAACTTATATAAAAACCAAATTAAAATAACATCAACATTCTTTAACAAAAATAACATCAACATTAAATTTACCATCCAACCGGTTTGGATAAAATTAACTTTGTTGTTGACTCCACTTCCAACATATATGTTAGTATATGAAGCTTGGTCCCTCTACTAATGTTCAAATCATGTACACTCATCCAAGCCGCCAAACCATGATAAGGACTAGGCATGGGACTTCGGTGAACCGAACCGAACCGACCGATTTATTTCGGTTTTTCGGTTATTTAAAATTTTAAAAATTCTACCGAAAATCGTTACGGTTCGGTTCGGTTTTCGGTTAAATCAGATATTTTAAATCTTATCGAAATTAACCGAATTTAAAAAATAAAAATAAAAAATCGTTTAAAACACAAAAATCGTTTTAAAACACACAAAAATCGTTTTAAATTTTAGAAAAACTGGTTAAATCGGTTCGAGTTAACGGTTCGGTTCGGTTATTTGGTTATAATCAACCAAAAATAAAACTGAAATTAAAAAAAAAAAAAGTGGAAGACAGACAACTGTATCGAGGAGGAGGACGAAGAAGAGATGAAGAAGAGGGAGAAGAAGAGAATCGAAGAGATGGAGAAGAGAATAGAAGTAGAAGAGAAAGAGAAGAAGAAGCGAAGAAGGAAGAGAAGAAAGAGATGAAGAAGAGGAAGAGAAGAAAGAGATGAAGAATGGAAGAGAAGAAAGGCGAAGAAGAGGAGGAGAAGAAAGAGATGAAGAGTGGAAGAGAAGAAGATCTCAGAAGAAGGAGGAAAGGCGGCGTGGAGAAGAAATAATATTTAGGGTTTCGTTTTTTCTCGGTTAACCGATCGATTTGGGTGAACCGAACCGAACCGAACCGAAGTAATAACCGAATATAATTATCAAAGCTGCCGATCGGTTATTCGCCTGTAACCGAATCATAACCGAACCGACAAAAACTCGGTTCGGTTCATTCGGTTCGATTTTAAATCTCAGGGCTAATAAGGACCTTGACCTTGTGATCTAACTCCCGCAATCTTCATATTCCCAAATTCATATCATACATACTTTCAAAATAAACATATTTGTAACTCTAAGTAATTCAAGAAGATTTGCTTACATGTGTCCCATGACTTTCGACTGTAAGCGGATTGAAATGTTTTTCAGGCCAATATTTGAGTATTCGCAACATTTTTTTTTTATTTCTCAATATAGGAACTGTTCCATTTGGACACTTGATGCTTATTGTATTTTTATTTTTACTTTTAACTTGACTTTCTGGTTTCGAACTTGAAAAAAACGGCTGCATCTACTCAAAATTATATAATAACATGATATATATGGGAGGTGAGAATTAAATAAATTTAAATACTATTCAATTTTTCACAAAACAATAATAATTTATTTTTACTTAAAACTTAATATAATATATTTAGCTTATCAATTATGTTTTTTCTTCTTTACCTTAGTTGAAAAAATCAAAATTAAATTCCAATATATATATATTGAATTAAACTTTTAAACTTATTAAATAAAACAATAATAATTGTAAATAACAAATAATTTCGTTCTTATGTTTAGTCAGTTTAGTTACCTTAAAAATGTATATTTTAGAGAGTAAGACAAAGACAAAGTATGACTAAAAACAAAACAAAAATTGGATTGATTGTACTCACACGGTCTCTTATCAAATTTTAAGTCAATTAAGTTAACTAATTAATGTATAAAATAAAATAAAAAACTAAAACTAATGTTTAAAATTGAAAATAATTATAAAATAAAAAAACACTTATAAAATTAATTTTGATGAATAAATACCTGAATTTTATGGTTTTTGAGTAGTGGATGACTTAATGAAGGTTGCTATATATCCACACAGTCGTATATGATCTTCTCATTTAACTATAAAAAAATATTTTTGGGATCAATACCATAAATTAATCTACATACTATCAGTTTAAACTTGCATAGATGTGTGTAAATACATATGTATTATTCTTCCCTTTATTTACCTTAAATGATTTCACATTTCTTATAGTTTCTCTAGATTGAACTACAGAAACTGTAAATATAAATGTGATGAGTTTGAAAAAGAAATTCATAATTTAACAAAAAAATTCTGAAAACTTTTCTAATCTATTCTTCTTGTTAGATCTACATTTATACCCCCAACTATTTAGGTATTTATAATTGTTATAAATGTTAAAGACGATAAATCTATGTTCCTTTCAGTTACCAGATTTTTCTTTAATTTTAGTTTTTCCGTATAAATTTATCAGAGTTTTTATTTATGTATTGGACCACTTAGATTTTCTTATTAAAAGATACTGGTCAAACACTTAAATGTTTTTAATTTGGTTTCATTTTTAAATATTTTTTCCTATTTATTATAATAATTTTAAAATCTCACTGTATTTATTTTCATATATCTAAAATATCTATTTTCTCCTTCTTTATTGGTCCATTTTATATTTTTAATAAAACAATACTAATCCATTGAAATCTTATTTATTATAAATTGAACATAAACATAAATTTGCTTAATGTGTACTATATTGCATTTTTGAAATGCAAGAAGAAAAAAAATTGCACTTTACCTTTTTAGTAAAAAAATATGATTTAACTTAGATTTTTTATAAGAAATTTAGTATACACATTAATTGCTTAATTTTGTATACACTCTTGGTTTAATTATTTAAGTTAAATTTTTAGTATTCAATTTTAATTTACTTATGTGTTTGATTTTCATATACATAGAAAAAGTATTATATTAAGGATCCAATTGTCCATTTTATTTATTTAATACAAGTTCACTTGACATTTAAATATAGATATATTAAATTTGGTTCACTCAGAAAATGTCTGAAGGAAACCGCAGTATTTACATATTTATAATAACCAAATAGGCCCAATGGAGGTGAAAATGCTCTTCAAAAGGCCCAAAGGATCCTAACTACAGAATAGACTTTTCAGTAACCGGAAGAAACTTCGTCGCCCAAAAGTACTACCAAACTCAATAATCAAACAACAAAATCAAACAATTCATAGATTAAACCCATTATATATATATATATATATGTATCTCCTACACTTGGTTTCTGATTTTACAATCACACCATTTGTATCACAACTACCTAGAGAAGAAGAATAAGACATCTGATGCCTCGTCTGATCTTTTACCAGAGGCCAGCGGCTGATCCGTTAACATGCTCGAGCCGCTTCATCATCCAATCTATGATGTCACGACCAACTTCCTCACGCTCAGGTTCAAAGAGAAGATCGTGTAAGAAACCTTCATAGAGTTTGATGTCTTTAAACACTGATGGTGCCTGATTATACAAGTCTTGTGAAGCCAGTGGATCAGTGACTTTGTCCTCTGTACCATGGAGGACAAAGAAAGGCACTGTAATAGACTTGAAGTTCCGGGTCAAGTAAGCCGTTATGCGGAGAATCTCATGGCCTGTTCGGACCCTTATTGGACCGGTGTAGACTAACGGGTCAGAGTACTTGGCTAAGAGAGCTTCAGGGTCTCTTGAGACCGGAATGCCTCTCTTGTTTGCTCCTTTGAATTGGAACCTTGGGGCGACCAACGAGAAGATCGGAGCTATCGCCTACAAAGAAACATATGACTTTATGAATGAACGAACACCTACTAAATTTTCCAACTGAGAATGAAAAAGCATCTAACTTGACTTACCCCGACAATAGGATGAGCGGGTTTGACACGAAGTGCAGGCGATGTTAGAACAATACCGGCTATCATATCTTCAGTGGAGGGAGATGAAGCCGCCTGTAAGAGAAGCTAGACCATAAATCAGGACACTGTAAAACAGTAAAAGTTTGTAGAGAGCTTCACAGGTACGAAGTTAGGTACCTTCAAGACCACAGCTCCACCGGTAGAGTGACCAAAGAGGAAACACGGGACGCCCGGATTCTCAGACCTAATCTTTTCCAAGAAAGCTACCTATAGAATCCAAATCAGCAAACCAAATCATCACTAGATCAACAACCTTCAAATCGAACATTCCTCTAGTTTCATCTCCAAAATGCAAAAAAGCAACTAATGTTTTATAAGATTGTGAACTTACGGTGTCGGAAACAACGTAATCAAGAGAAGGAACGTAGCCATGTAAACCATCGCTCCCACCGTGACCTAATTACAACGTTATGGACCAANGATTGTGAACTTACGGTGTCGGAAACAACGTAATCAAGAGAAGGAACGTAGCCATGTAAACCATCGCTCCCACCGTGACCTAATTACAACGTTATGGACCAAACAATATGGCGACCTGTTCAGATTCACAGTTTCAGAACAAAGATGGAAACGAGAAGGAACAAGACAAGCTTGTGTTCATACCAATCCAGTCCATAGCGTATACACCCAAGTTACTCGTGTTTAGCTGCTTGGCGAATTGAGAATATCTTCCACTGCAAATGAAATCGATTCACAGATTGAGGAATCCATCTAATTATAGATTAGAAAAAATCAAAAAAAAGAAGATATTTTATCCGAAATAAGCTTGAATTTTTTCACCTGTGTTCATTCAGTCCATGGATAATAATCAGAATTCCCCTGGATACAGATAAAATTCAAAATTCCGAGTCAAAATCGAAATTAAATCGGAGAATTCTATGCGTGCAAGCAAAGCATGCAAAAATTGAATGCTCACCTAAGTTCGCCGGAAAGAGGCAACCAAGATCGGGAGAACAGAGCGTTTCCACGGCGGCCGTAGAACAACGATCTGCTCCAACGACAAGAGGTTTCGCCGTCTCCGGCGATGCCAAAACCCATCTCAACGCCTTCCGCCAAGGAGCGACGCCTAGCCGTGTCTTCCTCCTCCAGCTTCCACGCCATCTTCCGCCTCCACCGCCTCGAAGGAGCCGGATTAGCATCCTCCGGCGATGGAAGAGGCAAAACGCGGCGACGGGGACGGAGAAGGAGGAGAAGAGAAAGGACGAGGGAGAGGACGAAGATGAGGCACTTCCGAAGCGTTTTCAAAATCGGGATTATCCGATTGCTCGCGCCTGATGCTCCATTTCCGCCGACGTTGACGCCATCGCCGGTAAAAATAAATTACAAATCGAAGAAAAAAAATAAATAGAAGAGAAGAAGAAGAAGAACCAAAGAGGTGGTGGCCTAGTGGTACTGCAAGGGGGTTGGTTTCCTTGTGCTCAAACCCATTTGGGACGGAAACTTCCACAGTTAATTCAAAAAAAAAAAAAAAAAAAAAAAAAAAAAAAAGAAAAGAAGAAGAAGAAGAAGAAAGCGTGTACAGAGAAGATGTCAGAGATTTGGGAGAAATGGTGGGACTCAATTTATAGGGGTGGATACTTCAATGAGTCAAAAGACGACAAAGTTTCATTAATCTGATGCAGCGCAGGATCGTGTGAGTGATCACGTGGCTATATTTCATTGGTGGTTGACCTAACGAGATATGGGTTTGATGGTCTTGNGACCGGTGTAGACTAACGGATCAGAGTACTTGGCTAAGAGAGCTTCAGGGTCTCTTGAGACCGGAATGCCTCTCTTGTTTGCTCCTTTGAATTGGAACCTTGGGGCCACCAACGAGAAGATTGGAGCTATCGCCTACAAAGAAACATATGACTTTACGAATGAACGAACACCTACTAAATTTTCCAACCGAGAATGAAAAAGCATCTAACTTGACTTACCCCGACAATAGGATGAGCGGGTTTGACACGAAGTGCAGGCGATGTTAGGACTATACCGGCTAACATATCTTCAATGGAGGGAGATGAAGCCGCCTATAAGACAAGTGCTAGACCACAAATCACGACACTGTAAAACAGTAAAAGTTTGTAGAGAGCTTCACAGGTACGAAGTTAGGTACCTTCAAGACCACAGCTCCACCGGTAGAGTGGCCAAAGAGGAAACACGGGACGCCCGGATTCTCAGACCTAATATTTTCCAAGAAAGCTACCTATAGAATTCAAATCAGCAAACCAAATCATCACTAGATCAACAACAATCTTCAAATCGAACATTCCTCTAGTTTCATCTCCAAAAAAGCAAAAAGCAACTAATGTTTATAAAATTGTGAACTTACGGTGTCGGAAACAACGTAATCAAGAGAAGGAACGTAGCCATGTAAACCATCGCTCCCACCGTGACCTAATTACAACGTTATGGACCAAACAATATGGCGACCTGTTCAGATTCACAGTTTCAGAACAAAGATGGAAACGAGAAGGAACAAGGCAAGCTTGTGTTCATACCAATCCAGTCCATAGCGTATACACCAAAGTTACTCGAGTTTAGCTGCTTGGCGAATTGAGAATATCTTCCACTGCAAATGAAATGGATTTACAGATTGAGGGCTTCATCTAATTATAGACAATAAGGAAAAAAAAAAAAAAAAAAAAATCCGAAACAAGATTGAATTTTCACCTGTGTTCATTCAGTCCATGGATAATAATCAGAATTCCCCTGGATACAGATAAAATTCAAAATTCCAAGTCAAAATCGAAATTAAATCGGAGAATTCTAATCGTGCAAGCAAAGCATGCAAAAATCGAACGCTCACCTAAGTTCGCCGGAAAGAGGCAACCAAGATCGGGAGAACAGAGCGTTTCCACGGCGGCCGCAGAACAACGAACTGCTCCAACGACAAGGGGTTTCACCGTCTCCGGCGATACCAAAACCCATGTCAACGCCTTCCGCCAAGGAGCGACGCCTAGCCGTGTCTTCCTCCTCCAGCTTCCACGCCATCTTCCGCCTCCACAGCTTCGAAGGAGCGGGAGTATCCTCCTCCGGCGATGGAAGAGGCAAAACGCGGCGACGGGGACGGAGAAGGAGGAGAAGAGAAAGGACGACGGAGAGGACGAAGATGAGGCACTTCCGAAGCGTTTTCAAAATCGGGATTATCCGATTGCTCGCGCCTGATGTCAATGGCTCCATTTCCGCCGACGTTGACGCCATCGCCGGTAAAAATAAATTACAAATCAAAGGAAAAAAAAAAAAATAGAGGAAGAAGAAGAAGAAGAAAGCGTGTACAGAGAAGATGTCAGAAATTTGGGAGAAATGGTGGGACTCAATTTATAGGGGTGGATACTTCAATTGAGTCAAAAGACGACAAAGTTTCATTAATCTGATGCAGCGCATGATCGTGTGAGTGATCACGTGTCTATATTTCATTGGTTGTTGAGCTAACGAGATTATGGGTTTGATGGTCTCGATTATACTAAAAAAAAATTAGCGGTCAGGTCAGAGCATTGGACGGTGCAGATTCGGTGCTTCTGCGAGAGTTCGGTCAGTAACCGTTGATGAGTTGGACAGAAGGAAGATTGGTCCGTTCCGTCATTAATGATTAGATTAATTACTCGCTGGCTCGGCTTTGCTCGGCTCAAAAACCGCGTTTTGGATTATTTTCTGAGAGAATCTGAAATTATAGTATTTGTTAAGTTAAATTTGATATTATACCATTTTATCTCGTTACATAATGCCTGATATAGTAAGTTAGTTTAATAATTTGCTGATTTTTGACAGATATTCTTATATTTTTTTTATCTAATATATGAATCTGATATGGCCGTGCATTTATAGTTTATAGTTTATACCCTGTATTTTTATACATATATAGTACGTAAATAATTCGGTTGAGATGAGAAAAGTGTACAAACAAGCCGAGCTAAAGATAAATCAATCATTAATTAATGGCTTAATCTGGATTTTGGAAGAGGTTTCCTAGACTGTGCCACTAGGCATCATCTTTACCAAGTGATTCATTTTCTTGTTCACCACCAATTCATAGTCGCACGTCTTTCAAAGATTACGTACTTTTTTTTTATCTTTTCGCATAAGTACTTCTTATTAGCTGTTGCTTTCACTGCCTATTATTTTTGGCATGTTTGAGAAAAATAAATGGCTGGTAGAGATTTGATACACACGATATTTGGAAACGAAGTTGCCGCACGATATTTGAAAATTAATATTTACCATCTTATTTCTTTTTCCTTCCAAAACGGGTTCATTATAATATTTACTACAAATTTACCTTTTTCATAATAAGAAAAATATTCTATGAATATTTTGATTATTTTAACACAAAACTTCTAATTGAGAATCTACATTTGAAGTATATTTTTCTTTGCTAAAAATGTTATGTTTGATTTTCATTTAAATCTTATTAGATGTTAATTTTAGTCCACACATGCACATAGGAAGTATAATTGGTGGTAGTTAGCAGATGAAAATAACACAAAAGAGACGTACGACTTCCAACAAAGCCTTGCCATTAAAAGTCATGAAAATGAAAGGTGCTAAAAAGTTAAAAACTGAGATTTCATTAACATCAAATTCAAGAATATCTAAGCCCCCATAAAATTTTAACAGAATCTTTCTATCATTCTATAAACACTAAAATATAATATATCGTTTACTCTAGCGAGCCTCACCAAAAATGCCGAAGATAGAAAAGAAAAAAAAACGAATGTGAGAGACGGAAATGTTTGCTTCTTATAGTCCGATGGTGCGTTGATTTGCTCATACTGCTCCTGCACGAGAAGCTATCTTACATATCATATTTAATCGTTTTCTGTGGCTATGATCCGTTGATGTAGTCAAGCAGAAGCCGATCGAGCTCAAAATGTTGACACAGAAGTTTCTGCAACATCAACAATATATAAGAGGATCTCTCTTTTCATTAAAAGGGCCTTAGGAGAAGCAATGCAATGCAACCACTGAAAATCTACGCTTTTCTATTAACCGGCTCTATATATGTAAAGAAGCACGCAACCTTGGTTATGGGTAAAGACGGTGCAGCGTCAACACAAAAGTCTGGGAACCGAGAAACTTCGACACCCTTTTCGAACAATATGTATGTGGGAAGCTGAGACATTCCACCTAAATATGTTGCACAACACATCAGTCGCTTTCACAAAAGAGGCTCAACGTGTTTTTGAGATTGTGCAAACGAATGAGTTCGTGAAGGCCTATTACCGGCAAGAGATATTCCAAACTTTGCTGCAGTATTAGGGAAAAGTCCAAGATCGATGGTTCCGAAAGACAAAAGATTATTCGAGTACCTGAAGAAATGGAAGAAGTGTGAGCGTGTCTCTTAAGACGAACAGTGAAATGGGGGGCTGTTTTCTTACACAAAGCTTACGTGATGGAGAGCTCAGGAAAGCAGCGGCTTGAACGTACGCACTTGGATGAACTACATGCATAGAATTCTATCTGCAAAAGGTGTGAAAAGCACATCATCAATTCATCATAAACGTAGCTATTAACACAGTATTCTTTTAAGAATAACAAGGGGAGGCTATATGTATTATCTAGATTCATAGACACAATGATATATTGGAACCTATCTGTAAGCTCTGTGCAAGAACATTATTTTCGTTACCCGAGACTAGTCCTTGGTTTTTCAAATGTATCATCTAAAATCCACAACTTCACTATTTCGGAAACAGCAGCAACGTTTGCCACTTACCAACCAGTATTTTGTTGTGGTCCCTTCTGATAGCAAATCCTCCAACTGCATAGGTGTTAGCTTCTTCGCGGTTCCTGCAAACGTTTAAGCATTTTTACAAGAATGTAACTTTTGATTCCAAAATTCACAGAAATCAAGAACTTTGAATTTTCCCATACCTAATTTACTAAATGCTGGTTGTTGAGCCATAAGATATATGACTGCAAAAGGAAACATTCAAATCAAATTAAGAAAGATTGAAGGGTTTAGATCAACATTCAAATCTGCATCTCCCATATCGATCAGATAATTAAACAAGAGATATAAATTGAGCTCAAAAAGCTTTTGTTTTTTTTTTACTGGGAATTGACAAAGGCCGACCTGAAAATAAGACACTGAACCAGATCGCCACTCGATAATCCATAATCAACGAAACCGCTATGAGAAAGATCTGGGCAAGAAAATGTGTATCAGCAGATTTCAATTTGATCCCAAAGGTGATTAAACAATCAATTTCGTTCGGAATCTGAGATCCGTAAGAGTTACCTTAGCATAGAGTAAACTATCCGCAACGAATGCCTCCCATGTTTCCTCCCTCACCATCTACAAACGAGTTTGAACAATCGATGAAGCAGGAAGCTAACAAGTAAGAGAATTTAAGCAAATTCGATCAATATTAAGAAAAACCCAAACCTTAATAGCGGAAAACATAAGAAACGCGAGAATTGCTTGGATTTCTCTGTCGAGGAGTCGATGAGAAGTGTACTGTGCGGCGGAGTTGCGAATCGGAAGGTAAGAGAAGAAGGCCATGAAATGGAGGAAATAGTAAGGATCTGATACGATCCGACTCATTCCTTCGATTACTCCTTCACGCTTCTTCTCCATTTTTTCNCGAGAAGCTATCTTACATATCATATTTAATCGTTTTCTGTGGCTATGATCCGTTGATGTAGTCAAGCAGAAGCCGATCGAGCTCAAAATGTTGACACAGAAGTTTCTGCAACATCAACAATATATAAGAGGATCTCTCTTTTCATTAAAAGGGCCTTATGAGAAGCAATGCAATGCAATGCAACCACTGAAAATCTACGCTTTTCTATTAACCGGCTCTATATATGTAAAGAAGCATGCAACCTTGGTTATGGGTAAAGACGGTGCAGCGTCAACACAAAAGTCTGGGAACCGAGAAACTTCGACACCCTTTTCGAACAATATGTATGTGGGAAGCTGAGACATTCCACCTAAGTATGTTGCACAACACATCAGTCGCTTTCACAAAAGAGGCTCAATGTGTTTTTGAGATTGTGCAAACGAATGAGTTCGTGAAGGACTATTACCGGCAAGAGATATTCCAAACTTTGCTGCAGTATTAGGGAAAAGTCCAAGATCGATGGTTCCAAAAGACAAAAGATTATTCGAGTACCTGAAGAAATGGAACAAGCGTGAGCGTGTCTCTTAAGACGAACAGTGAAATGGGGGCTGTTTTCTTACACAAAGCTTACGTGATGGAGAGCTCCGGAAAGCAGCGGCTTGAACGAACACACTTGGATGAACTACATGCATAGAATTCTATCTGCAAAAGGTGTGAAAAGCACATCATCATAAAAGTAGCTATTAACACAGTATCCTTTTGAGAATAATAAGGGGAGGCTATATGCATTATCTAGCTACATAGAGACAATGATATATTGGAACCTATCGCTCTGTGCAAGAACATTATTTTAGTTATCCAAGACTAGTCCTTGATTTTTCAAATGTATCATCTAAAAATCACAACTTCACTATTTCGGAAACAGCGACAACGTTATCTAGAAGAAGATAAAGCAAGCTGCCACGTACCAACCAGTATTTTGTTGTGGTCCCTTCTGATAGCAAATCCTCCAACTGCATAGGTGTTAGCTTCTTCGCGGTTCCTGCAAATGTTGAAGCATTTTACAAGAATGTAACTTTTGATTCCAAAAATTCACAGAAAACAAGAACTTTGAATCTTCCCCGTACCTAATTTACTGAATGCTGGTTGTTGAGCTAAAAGATATATGACTGCAAAAGGAAACATTCAAATCAAACTTAGAAAGATTGAAGGGTTTTATCAACATTCGAATCTGCATCTCCCATATCTATCAGATAATTAAACAAGAGATATAAAGCTTTTGTTGTTTGTTTTTTGAGCTCAAAAAGCTTTTTGTTGTTTTTTACCTGAAAATATGACACTAAACCAGATCGCCACTCGATAATCCATAATCAACGAAACCGCTACGAGAAAGATCTGGGCAAGAAAATGTGTATCAGCAGATTTCAATTGGATCCCAAAGGTGAATGACATTCAATTTCGTTCGGAATCTGAGATCCGTAAGAGTTACCTTAGCATAGAGTAAACTATCCGCAACGAATGCCTCCCATGTTTCCTCCCTCACCATCTACAAACGAGTTTGAACAATCGATGAAGCAGGAAGCTAAAAAGTAAGAGAATTTAAGCAAATTCGATCAATATTAAGAAAAACACAAACCTTAATAGCGGAAAACATAAGAAACGCGAGAATTGCTTGGATTTCTCTGTCGAGAAGTCGATGAGAAGTGTACTGTGCGGCGGAGTTGCGAATCGGAAGGTAAGAGAAGAAGGCCATGAAATGGAGGAAATAGTAAGGATCTGATACGATCCGACTCATTCCTTCGATTACTCCTTCACGCTTCTTCTCCATTTTTTGCTCTCTCCGGTGAATCTCAGTGTTGAAAAGCTGCAAATTAGCTGGGATTCTGAGGGTAAAGGTTTGTTTGAAAACACAGCAGACGTCACGCCGTTTACATATTAAGAAACGGCAAAGCGTTTATCTATACAATTTTGGGCTTTTCATGTGCTGGCTCAATTTTTACACTGCACATATCATTTTTGATATTTGTAAATATGCATTTTTTATCAGAAAAAAAGTAATTGGAAATTTGAGTACACAATTTTAACAACAAAAAAACTTGGCCAAGTATACCAAAACTATGGCTTTGAAGAATCCAGGAATACCACCAATAACGCAGACAAGAGACTATTATTGTTCAATCTTGATGCCGTTGAAGGTACAAATTCTAAAAGAAATTGTTAACTTAACTGAAAGAAAAGAAGGAACACTGTTTATCACCCAGAGAACAGAAACAGATCTGAGTGACTGAATTAGACCAGCAAAACAAAAACTGTGGAGAATCTGATCTCAAACGAATCCATTTTCGTCAAGTCTGGTCTCTTATCGAGGCACGCTTAGGCCAAGCTCTGCAAGAATCAAGAGAGAGAGACCAAAATAGATTAGCACATTGGGCCACCAAAACATACTTGTTTCAGTTTTTTTCAATCAATACTAGAAGAAGTTCAAAGAAGAGAAACATAAAGAAAGAACAGCACCAATATGAGATCTTTCATCTTCAAGCCAATACAAGATTCTTATAACAAAACAATTCTTTCAAATGGCAGAACCTACAAGTGTTTATGTGACGAAAGAATCTATGTCTCTGCAAGCACCATTAATTCAAACAAAAGAACTACTAGTACACTCAACGAAAACTCTGAAAAACCAACAAAAATGTGAAAGGAATAGTCGGATATCTGTGAAAGCCGGATCAAACCAATGTGGAGCACGACAAGTTCGATACAGCAAGCGAAATGTCGGATATCTGTGATAATTCTCTAAATTCAAAGTCAATATAACAGTTTTGAAAATATGGGAATCAAAGTTGCTCAGAGCTATATCCAACTAAGAGCATTATCCAAAGGCGTTCGGTTATAAACCTGCTACAGATTCTGGTGATATTGCGAAGATCGAACGAGAATTATGAGAATAAAAGCTCTGATTTGCTACTGAGAGTAGACAACATGTAAATTCGAAGATATGCAAGATCAAAGAGTTTGAAAAAAAAAAAAAGAGTTGCTTACAGATATACTAAACACAAAACATTTTGGAGAATATCAAACTCCTGGATTCGCACTGCAGAGCATACCCTGAGACAACGACCTAGAGTTCCTCGAATCGATGCCGAGGCACGAAGTCAGCCTAGCAGAAGACACCGCACTGTACAACGGAAGCAGCGATTGAAGCGAGCCTANGAGATCCGTAAGAGTTACCTTAGCATAGAGTAAACTATCCGCAACGAATGCCTCCCATGTTTCCTCCCTCACCATCTACAAACGAGTTTGAACAATCGATGAAGCAGGAAGCTAAGAAGTAAGAGAATTTAAGCAGATTCGATCAATATTAAGAAAAAACTCAAACCTTAATAGCGGAAAACATAAGAAACGCGAGAAATGCTTGGATTTCTCTGTCGAGGAGTCGATGAGAAGTGTACTGTGCGGCGGAGTTGCGAATCGGCAGGTAAGAGAAGAAGGCCATGAAATGGAGGAAATAGTAAGGATCTGATACGATCCGACTCATTCCTTCGATCACTCCTTCACGCTTCTTCTCCATTTTTGCTATCTCCGGTGAATCTCCGTGTCGAAGAGCTGCTAATTAGCTGGGATTCTAAGGGTCAAGGTTTGTTTGAAAACACAGCAGACGTCACGCCGTTTACATATTAATAAACGGCAAAGCGTTTACCTATACAATTTTGGGCTTTTCATGTGTTGGCTCAATTTTTACACTGCACATACCATTTTTGATATTTGTAAATATGCATTTTTTATCAGAAAAATAATACACAGTGTATGAGTACACAATTTTAACAACAAAAAAACTTGGCCAAGTAAACCAAAACTATGGCTTAGAAGAATCCAGGAACACAAATAACGCAGAAAAGAGACTATTATTGTTCAATCTTGATGCTGTTGAAGGTACAAATTCTAAACGAAATTGTTAACTTGACTAAAAGAAAAGAAGGAACATTGTTTTATCACCCAGCGAACAGAAACTGATCTGAGTGACTGAATTAGACCAGCAAAACAAAAACTGTGGAGAATCTGATCTCAAACGAATCCATTTTCGTCAAGTCTTGGTCTCTTATCGAGGCACGCTTAGGCCAAGCTCTGCAAGAATCAAGAGAGAGACCAAAATAGATTAGCACATTGGCCACCAAAGCATACTTGTTTCAGTTTTTTTCAATCAATACTACAAAAAGTTCAAATAAGAGAAACATAAAGAAAGAACAGCACCGATATGGGATCTTTCATCTTCAAGCCAATACATGATTCTTATACCAAAACAATTCTTTCAAATGGCAGAACCTACAAGTGTTTATGTGACGAAAGAATCTATGTCTCTGCAAGCACCATTAATTCTAACAAAAGAACTACTAGTACACTAAACAAAAACTCTGAAAATCAAACAAAATATGAGAGGAATAGCAAAGCCGGATCAAACCAATGTGGAGCACGACAAGTTCGATACAGCAAGCGAAATGTCGGATATCTGTGATAATTCTCTAAATTCAAAGTCAATATAACAGTTTTAAAAATATGGGAATCAAAGTTGCACAGAGCTATCCAACTAAGAGCAATATCCAAAGGCGTTCGGTTATAAACCTGCTCAGATTCTGGTGATATTGCGAAGATCGAACGAGAATTATGAGAATAAAAGCTCTGATTTGCTACTGAGAGTAGACAACATGTAAATTCGAAGATATGCAAGATCAAAGAGAACAAAAACAAAAAAAAGAGTTGCTTACAGATATACTAAACACAAAACATTTTGGAGAATATCAAACTCCTGGATTCGCACTGCAGAGCATACCCTGAGACAACGACCTAGAGTTCCTCGAGTCGATACCGAGGCACGAAGTCAGCCTAGCAGAAGACACCGCACTGTACAACGGAAGCAGCGATTGAAGCGAGCCCAGCTGAGCAATCGGCCTGTCAAAGCCAGAATATAAACAAATCCATTTGAAAATTGCACCGAACTGAATCAGAGCTGCACGAATACTGGACCATGACTCCAATTTCGGAAATAAAGAAAAGATAGATAGTTAACCTTGCAAGTCCAGGCGAAGGAGGGACGCCGAGAAATGATGAAGCCGATTTGGGTCGTGGAGAGGGCTTGTTCATTGCAGATCTAAACACAGAGAACGCTGGTTTGGACAAAGATCGACATCGAGAAGCCATTTTGCCGATAACGAAACGAATGTGAAGCAGGAATTTCGATTTTTGATTTCTAGGTTTAAGTGCGAGCAGAGCAAGAAGAGGGGGTTTTCACGAGGTTTAGCCGAAACGGCGACCTTTTTTAAACAAAAGTCAATGAAAAGAACGGCATGCTGTGCAATACTACTTCTAACAAAACCACACGACGTTTAATTTACTTTTTTAAAGATCAATTACTTTGGTACAGACTACCTTAAACCGAATTAGGTAAGAAGCTTTGCCTTCCGTCTAACGCCGTCTTTGTTATCTCCTACACGTCGCCGTTATTCCACACGTGTGCCATCGTTTCGTACAAAGAATCTCCACAAAATACATGACGTGTATAAGTAACTCTGTACCTATATACTCTAACATGAATATATATCGCATAATCTAAAAAACCCGTAACGGATTCTTAAATCATGGAATCTGTCGGGTCCAATCAAATATCGCCGTACGTCGTCAGTAACCGAGACCAACGTCATCATTTCTTGGCTCAGCCGGTGGCAGATCGGATAATTCGAGCTCTCCGTCACCGGATCCGTCTCCTACATCGTCCAAACGCCGCCACTTTTCACGTACTCGGTGCCACCTGTAACGTCTACACTGTGACGTTAACGACCACACCGACTTGCACTTGTCCCGACCGTAAGAAACCGTGCAAGCACATTTTGTTTGTCTTAATCCGAGTTCTTGGAATTCCTATCGACGACAAGTGTCTCAGGCAACGGAGACTCCGGCCATGTATCCTCTATCGCCTCGTCTCCGCCCCAACACGACCTGACTGCCTTGCCAGTCTCCACCTCCAGCAACGGTTTCTTCAGCTTTTCTCCACCGCCACTTCTCATTACAGCGATACTAACTCCTCCTCCACCCGTGAATTGGTACTCTCTCTCTTTTCGTTCTTATTCTTTAATAAATAAGGTAATTTATTATAATCAATATGGTATAATAAGAAAGAAAAGAGAGTCAGCCTCTGAAAAAAATCTTTCATAAGGTATAATAAGAAAGAAAAAAGAGAGTCAGTATATGAATATCGAACATGTAGGGATTCTGAAAAGTTTACATATTTTATGGTATTTTTATAGATCATCCCAAATCATTATTTCTAAATAAAAATTACTTTATTTTGGGTTAATATAAAAATATCTTACAACGCTAGATTATTTATTGGATTGAATATAGGAAAATGAGATGGAAGAAGATGAAGCATCATGTCCAATATGTTTAGACGATATTAATGGCATTAAAAGCGTAAACGGTGAACATGTTGGAGGCGAGGAGAGAGAAAGAGCGGTAGTGAAGTGCAGAGTTTGCAAGAACAAAGTGCATGAAGAATGCATGATGAAGTGGAGGACGAGTCGGGGACGGCGGCCGGCGATCTGTGTGGTCTGCCGTGCACGATGGCGAAGCAATAGTTCTCGCAACAGTCCTAATGTTGGTGGTAATAACGAGAACTGCCACGAACACTGTTACTTGAATCTTGCTCCTTATGTTGATGAGGAGGAGGATGGGGTTGGCACGAGCCAACGGTCATGTTGAAGAAGTTGAAAGATATGATTGGTTGTTGTGTGATGTGTTAATTGTTAATTAATAGCATTTTAAACAAGATACATTTAACAAAAACAAAAGTATCCATATATATTAATTTGATTTTATGTGTCGTGTTGGTTTGGTAATTAGTCTTGTTATTTCAGTTTAATTATGTTTTACAGCTTAGAAGTAAAAGAAAATTGCTTTTTAATAAAAAGTAACATTTTTTGTAGTAAAGGTGCTATTGCCTTTTACAAATCTGGATCAACCATCCATGTTCATGGATTATATATCGAGATAACCAATTGGTATGGTTTCTTACCCTTGCTACATATCAGTTAAAGAAAATAGAATTTACTGTTTGGGCACGTTGAGGGAGATCGGTCATGTGATAATGAAAAACGAATTTTTGATGTTGCAAATATAATTCTCACTTGTTAGTTTTCCCTTAAAGACCATCTCCATTGGTAGATACCTATATGGGGTTTTTAAACATTTTTTAATATTATTTTTTTTTCTTTTTTATTTTAAGAACCTTAGATTTGATTTTGATTTTTTCTCTTAAATTGGTAAAACTCTAATGGGTTTCTTAACAAAAAAAATATTATATTATAACATAAGAAATGTGTAGAAAAAATGAGAGAAACAGAGAAATTACATAGGATCCAGCTTGCTCTTGATATTCACTCAAGCTTCGATACACACCAATGGACAATACGCACTAGTTGTAAATGCTTGATCATTCACTCATGCTCTTGGCATGCTCTTGGAATTACAAAACCATATTATTGATTAATTAGACCATTTTATTTTGAATTACAAAACCATATTATTGATTAATTAGTACGTGTACATAAATGTTTCCTTGTCTGAGAGTGATTGAAAACTGGTCTGAAACTTTGAAAAGCAAACGCCAAGGAACAAAAAAAATAGTATTGAGGAGCTTTACCTCTTCAGCTCAAATGCAAGAAGACGGCGAAGCAAGCGAAGGGCCAACAGGTCTTCACGAGGATGAAATTTGTGAGTGGGTGGAACCGGCGGTTTTCTCCTCATGTTGCCGAGATATCTCCTTGCCTTTTCATTACGAATCTGCAACAAAAAATACATTGATCATCATTACAAGATAAAAGATAACTTTAAGCTGACTAATAAGTATTACCAACTAACCCTTGAAATAGATTCGGATGGAGCAGTACCAAGCAAATCAGTCATTTCTGCAAATATCCAATTGGTGCACCACGTTCTCCCCGGGAAACAACGGCGCCTCCCAGTGAGCGTTTCTGCAAATATGTATCCTATGCTCCGTATACCAATGGCAGGAGTATACTACAACAGAGAAATGACAGAACAAAAAAGGACAAACACAGAGCAAGTCAATTATATAACAAAACAAACTCTAAGAAGCTCACAGGGATGGTCTCCAAAACGCGAGATACATTTGGGGTGCCTTCAACGAATAGAAAAAAGGTTGAAACTCTAATAACCCTGTGATAGAAAATCCATGGCAGTGTCTGCTCTAATCCCGCAGGAGTACTCGTCGTAATACATATCTACACCCACACACACACAAAAAAATCGGATTTTTATTGTTAAGTTCAACACCAATAGATGAGTGGTACTTCAACAAGATCAATAGAAGAGTCTAACCTGCTGTTTGGTAGAGTTTTCAATGCATTGGGTAAAAAGATGGAGCTATCCCCACTAGAGAAGGATGGAGCTATCCCCACTAGAGAAGGTCCAAAGCTGTAATAGAAAGATGCAATCCTTTCTTCATGGAGCATACTCAAAGCAACCTGCAAGAGTTTGCATTACACAATGTCTATCAATAAATGCATGACCATTTCAGGATTAGAGTTTTAAAGCGTAAACCAAGAATGGTTAACATTGAAACCAATCTCACCTGAGACATTGTTTGGTAACCATGTTCGAATGCTAATCTCAGTCTCAGGACATCTAGTGGGTATGTCAACTGCATTAGAATCAAGATACAAGATGTAGAATTGATATAATACCTCACACAAATGACTAAATCCCAAAAAAGGGATAAACAATTTTAGCAAGCAGTAAATTCATGGAACCACAAAAACTAACCAAAATAGACGTCATGCCAGCACAAGCACCAGCCGCAAGTCTTCCGATGACTGAGAGCTGATCATCTTTCCCTTTGAACAATTTCTGAGTTCAAAATATGGAAGCATCAGTTAAACGGAACAAGTAACAGATAGAAATAGGGAAAAAAAGAGACGAATCTTACTTTAAGCTAAATGTCGTCAAGTTCCAATAAAGAGACCAAAAAAACTAATGCAATCAAGAAAAGTTTCCACTCAAATCAACTCTTCACACAAGCTCCTGTTGTTAATCTATCTAACTTTAGACCAGAATCATCGTTTAATATGTCATCTTGGGGCTGTGCATTAGTTTTTTTAGGACAAGTAGCTATTTGTAGTGTTGTACAATCATAATTTTTAATTCTGTTCAGCATATAAGTCATTTGTAGTGAAATCAGAAAACAAAAGATAGAAGAAGAGAAAAGAGAGGAAACCGTCGCATGGCAGCTTCGGCGGCTCTTGCACGAGCTTTGGCGGAGGCTTGTCTCTCTTCTTCCTTTCGCTGTTGCTTGTGGGGTTCGTCGAAGCAACTGAAGCAATCCTAACGGCGAAAGATCATCCAAAAACCACCGTTTACCACCTTCACTCTCCGATTTGGTCGGTTCGTCGACCGATTCCGACCGGTATAATCTCTTTTTATATGGATTTTTATGGATTTTTGTTGGGTTTCAAACAAAAATCTATGTGTAATTGAAAAGAGAAGATGAAGAAGTAGCAAACTAATCCAATGATTTTTGGTTTCAGGAAAGGGAGGAGCCAAAGAAATCCTCTTTTGTTCACTCTCGATTGATTTTTGGTTTCAGGAAACGGAAGAGCAAAAAAAAATCCTCTTATTTTCGAGCTTCGACATTGAAGACGGCGATTCGATCGTTTATCAATTTTCAATCGTATGTATCGGAACAGAGAAAGAAGAAAGAAATTTTTTTGCTTTTTTATTCTTTACACCCATCCAACAAATCATTGAGGTTTTTAATATTTTCTAAAAACTCTCGTTAAGATACGTTTGCTAACTTAATAACCTATTAATCATTTTTTTTAATAAAACAAAGTGTTAAAAAAAAAAATCATTTTTTTTAATTGTTTTTTCTTTAGAAACTCAACCTGTTAAAAACGTTGATGGAAATACTCTAATATAGTAATTTCAGGTGGCTGTCACATTACTATGGAAACCAATTTTTATAAATTAGCAGTAATTCGAGTTATATTTTTAAGAATAAATTAACAACATATCCGTCTTCAAATGAATAAATTAACAACATATCTGTTTTCAAAAGGTTTCTTTTCCATAGTAGTTTGTGTTTCCCCAACTAACTTTTCTCTTGGAGAAACATAAAAACTCGCAACTTCCGATGCTTGTTGGATCACGTTCGAGAGGAGAGTGCGGGACGCAAACGCTGACACTACTTCAGTCATGCATGCATACGACTTCAGTTTTATTTTATATAATACGCTCATTGTTTCGAGAGCCATCTGTACATACATTTTCTTGGTTTTCATGAATTATACTAATCAGGTAAACTCTTAAATTAGGAAAAAGTAGAGTGGGCTGGGTGGGTAATGTTGTCATAAGATTATAGGTTAAATGTTGAAAAATAATACTCCCTCCGTTCCGTATTGTTTGTTGTTTTAACATAATTCACGCATATTAAAAAATTCACTTAATTACAAAAAAAATAACTATAATAATATTTTAAATAAAAAAAGTAGTCACTTTTTGGAAAGATAATTTTTGGAAAAAGTTTTTATCCAAATTCCAATACTACTTTATTAACTTTACATAAAAAAAGTGTCAAAAACAATAAATAAATTGAAACAAAAATGAATTTATAAAACAACAAATATAAAGAAACGGAGGGAGTAATAGAAAAAAAAAAAACAGACTCTGAAAATAAACTATTGATCATAATTGGTCAAACATAGATAATTAAGGGGTGTATTCTAAAAATCTCAGAGAAGTTATTATCATACCTTGTTGGCTTATCAATTCAAAACACAGTGTTTCTCCAATACTTTAATTAGTCAAGACTTCTGAATGAACAAAACTAAAAGCCATCGATTGCCTTGCCTTGTCTCTTTGCTTGTTAATTATTTGTCTGATTCTTTGATGATGATCACTCCAAGAAACTCCAAAGAAACGCTCAGATCTGACAAACGTTTCAAGCTCTTATCTTCTTCTCCATGTAAGTGATTAATCTCTGTTTCTGGAACAATCCTCGATTCCTCGTGAATCAGTAGTACATAAACTTTTAGCCTAAAGTTCATGTATGACTTATGGTTGGTGCATGTCTTTAGTTTTTGGATTATGATGGGCTAATTGAACAAAACAAATCTGTTTTTCAGGAAGAAGAGATTGGTTAAGTTCAATAGAAATCTAAGCTAGTCTTTTTTTTCAGGTTGCGATGGATCAAACTCGGGTTTTGCGGTTTCTAGGCCAAGTAGAAACCTGTAGAGTTGTTCTTCTCATGGTTCTGGTCGCTACCGTCGTTTTAGGCCTTCAGTATTTCGAGCTCACTCCAATTTATGTTGTTTCACCCAATAACGGCACCGTTTCTAAGGCCAGAGAACCCAACGATATCACTAAGAGTACTGAAAACGACACGTTTCTTGCATCTCAAGAGGCGTCCTCTGGGTTTAAACAGCGTAATAGCACTACGGAGGTTTTGAAGAGTTTTGAGCACAAATTTTTGAATGATTCTCCCAAAGCTTCTGGACAAAGTAGAGGCAACGAAACCGCAAGTTCTCTGCAGTTAAGTAGAGGCAATGAAACCGCAAGTTCTCTGCATTCTCTTCCACCCAAGATTCCTCAAAGCAACAAGAAACATGAGAGGAGCACAAAAAAACCACCTTTAGTTGTCATATCAGTAGCCCAGATGAACAATATGATATTGAAGCGGCATAGTGATCCTAATAACTCACTTGTGAGCAAATGACTTTACTCATAATTAAGTTCCAATGATCCTTGTCACTCTTTGATCCCTTTTTTCATGTTCATAGGCACCTCTTTGGGGATCAAAAGTGGACAAAGAGCTTAAAACTGCAAGAAAACAGATCAAGAACGCGCCTTTGGTCAAGAAGGATGATACTCTTTACGCGCCACTCTACCACAACCTATCCGTCTTCAAAAGGTTTAGCAAGGGCTTTAATTCTTGATTTTACATATTTATGTGTTTATTACAAAATAAAATATATTTTTGTTAAAAAAAATCGTGATTATTGCAAACGCAAACACAAGCATAACTACTTACGTTTGAAACAATCTCGAATCCTAAATGATTAATATCTAGCGCAGGAGCTACGAGCTAATGGAACAGACTCTGAAAGTGTACGTTTACTCAGAAGGGGACAGACCAATCTTTCATCAGCCTGAGGCAATAATGGAAGGGGTTTACGCGTCAGAAGGATGGTTTATGAAACTAATGGAGAGTAGCCATAGATTCTTGACGAAAGATCCCACCGAAGCTCATCTATTCTACTTGGCTTTCAGTTCCAGGATTCTTCAACAGAAACTCTACGTTCGTGATTCCCACCGTCGTAGAAATCTTGTTAAATATCTCAGAGATTACATCGACCTCATCGTTTCCAGCTACCCTTTCTGGAATAGAACCCGTGGCTCCGATCATTTCTTCACCGCTTGCCATGATTGGGTATGTGATTTAAGGCCTAAGAAAGATGGTTGCTTGCATTTGCGATTGCTCTTTTAAATGAATGAAAATTGAATTAGTTGATATGATCGTTACGGTTTCGTTTCTTTAATGTAAGTTCAAATTTACTTCTAGGCTCCAGCTGAGACTAGAGGAGGACCATACATGAACTGCATAAGATCACTCTGTAATGCCGATGTCGGAGTAGACTTCGTGGTCGGAAAAGACGTCTCTTTGCCAACAACAAAAATCTCTTCGGCACAAAACCCAAACGGAAACATTGGAGGTAACCGCTCTTCCAAGCGAACCATCCTTGCTTTCTTCGCCGGTAGCTTGCACGGTTATGTCAGGCCCATCTTGCTTAACCAATGGTCGTCGACACCTGAACCGGATATGAAGATCTTTAACCGGATCGACCACAAAACGTACATCCGGTTCATGAAACGCAGCAGATTCTGCGTTTGCGCCAAAGGGTACGAGGTGAATAGCCCCAGGGTGGTGGAGTCGGTTTTGTACGGTTGCGTTCCGGTGATTATCTCTGATAACTTTGTTCCGCCGTTTCTTGAGGTTTTGGATTGGGAATCTTTTGCTGTTTTTGTGCCAGAGAAGGAGATTCCGAATCTGAGGAACATTCTGATATCGATTCCGGTGAGGAGATACGTTGAGATGCAGAGGAGGGTCTTGAAGGTTCAAAAACATTTCATGTGGCATGATGGTGAACCGGTTCGGTACGATCTGTTCCATATGATTCTTCATTCGGTTTGGTATAATCGGGTTTTCCAAACGTTTTAGCCAAATTAGATCTAAACTGAGTTGGCAAAGGAATAGAGGTTGGATTTACTTTGATTAATGAAACTAAATACGCGTCGAGTATATTTGTTATTATAATTTTGTTTTTTAATTTCATTGTGTTTTTATTTAGTTTCTCATAAAGATAGATAGATCTGTGATCAAATTAATGTATGATTAAAAATGTCAAAAAAAAAAGAGAAATACGAAAATAATCCAAATTTTATATCAAAATTATGAAAATAGTTTTGATATTTTATAACCTTGTAAGATAGATTTTTTTTTTCCAACTAAAATCAAAATCTAAACTCTGAATTGTAAACCCTAATACAATATTTCTTTAATTTTAAAAGATTCAATCTATTTTCTTTAGAGGAAACAAATATGTTTTCTAATTATCCGGAAAAAGACTTCAGTAAAATAAAAGTGACATTAAAGAAAAACAAAAAATCTCCAATTTTTAAAAATAAACTTATTAGGAGCAAAGAAAAAAAAAAGAGGTATATATCCGATTGGCGCGTAATAAATTAGTAATTCCTCGTGTAAATTTAAAATTACCGTTAAAACGGTAAACAGCAAATCGTTCGTGTTCAACATTTCAATCTTTACCATTTCATTACATAATAATAATAATATCATGAAAGCAGCAAAGACTTAATCGGAAGATTTCATCTATTTTCTAGATATCGTTGTCGGTGTTCCTTGGAGCAGAAAAAGTAGTTGAGCTAAATTTGAGGAATAGTCTGAGCTTTTCATGGCGACACAAGCGAGACCCAGTTCAGTTAAGAGCGAGCCACGCGATGGATCTTCTTCTCATGCTTCCAGAGTCAAGATCGATCCGTCTTTTAAGGACAAGAAGAAGATCGCGAGCTCTAGCAGACCGATCATGTCGGATACCAAACCCAGATCCGCTGTTTCCACCGTCACGGCCAAATCCGAGGTATCAATCGGAAAATCTCTGTGTTTGAGATCTGATCGCGCGTTTCTGGGATTTTTATAGAGGGAATTGTTGAATTTGATCCTTTTTTCTCGTATGGAAGTTTTCTGATTTGAGTTCTCTGAAATTAATTGTTAGATGTAAGTTTAAGGGGAAAGATTCTTGTTAAGCTTGGATCCATTGTAGATCGAATTTTTCAATTGACGATGAAATTGGTAGAATCCCATTTGATCATTTCGTAAATTCTGCTTCATGACGTGATTTCGGATATTTTTGGTTTCTAGGTCGATCATACAACGAACTTGTAATATATTTTCTGCAAAAATTTTGTGAAGGCAAAGCCCAAAACACCTGTAAATACGGTGAAATCAACAGCAACAACATCTGCAGCAGCAGCAGCAGCGAGCTTGGCGAAAGGTAAAGCGAAAAGAGAGAAGAAGGTTTATTCGTTACCCGGACAGAAATTTGATCCTCCTGAAGAGGTTTATATTCATCCATCTCTAAAGGTTTCCATCTTTTGAATCTCTCTCTTTGTCATCATGTTCTTGATTCTTGGTTTCTGTATTTTGCATTTACAGAGAGAGCCCTTGAGGATATTCTATGAATCATTATCGAAACAAATACCAGGAAGCGAGATGGCTGAGTTCTGGTAAATAAAAAAAAAAAATATATATATATACTATTGACAAGTCTTTAATTATGATGAACTTAAAAAAGCATTGTCCTAGGCTCATTTTAGCATAAAATTTGAATGGTTTCGACTTTATTTTTGTTTCCCTGATCCTGAATTATCATGTGTTGGAGCAGGCTAATGGAACATGGTATGTTGTTTCCGGAAAAGGCGAAGCGAGCACATGAGAAAAAGCTAAGAAAGATGAAGCAAATCCGGATGGGAACACCGATTAAACCGACACCGTCATATTCTAGTAAACCGGAGAGTTCTCAAAGACCATCATCTGCCTCCAAGAATAACGGTTTAGATGCCAGAAAGAAGAAGAAAGTCATTGATGAAGATGACGACGACGATGATTTCATCCTAAGCCACAAGAGAAGGAAAGTGTAACCTATATACAAATTTAAAAGACTCGTTTCGCTATTTGGGAAAAATATTCAATATATAGTGGATGAAATCAAGAACCTTAAATTATTCCTTAGTGTTAGTCGAATTAGTGACGAAAGAACGTGGCTGTTCGAATCCTCAGTATGTTGTTCATAGACCATTGAGGATGCCCATGACACAATAATTCGGTTTGTGTAGAAACAAAGAAACATGAGATACAGTTTTTTTTTAATAAATTACCAACATGACGCTTGCAAAACTTGTTCACTAGGAATGCGTACGTCAAGCAATTCTTTACAAGAATCTGCTTAATTAGATTGATACGATTTGGATAGACTCGCAGGTCCATGCTCATTAGAAGATGCTGATATTACTTTGATATTTATAAAGTTTTTAGTATTTATGTGGTTGAAGAAAAAAGAACAAGAACAGATATAATTAACAACAAACAACTCGAGAAAGATAAAAGAGACAATGTTTTCTTTAGGTTGAATTTCCTGGATGTGAAGAGTAATTACGAAGGTAATCCATCAAAATCTTTTATGTCAATTAATTAGTAGTGTATTTGGTTCGAACATCGTCCTCTTTGTTCAACATAAAAAATTTAGAACTCTAATTCAATAGAACCAATCTCCAAGTCACAAACTAGCCGTTTAAACCGATCCTTAGTACATTAGGATTATGATCCATTGTATAAACCCTAAAAACACGAATCCATAACACGTCTACAAAGTCTCAACTCAAATCAAAAATATCTTCCAGTCCAATTTCCAAAACAAATAATGTACACAATGAAATTCCAGACATGCACTCGTAATTATCTAAACACCTTTTTTAAACAACCTTATCTTCATTATATTCTCTTAAACGACTAAACAAAAATCAACTTTAACTACACGGCGAAAAATATTTATCTACCAATTAAATTCAGAGACACTGTGTGGTTGTATCATGAGCCAGGCAATCGCATGTGACAAACAAGCAGCAGGACTGAAGCTGTGATAGTCAGACACTCAATATATTCACTTTCCCTGAATATTTTCTTTATACTATTAATGATATATATTGTTTTTGTTTGCCAAAATTTGGGAGTAAAATAAAAACTAGAAGAGGTCATTAAATGGGGATGGTGATTTTTGACTGGTGATGTCTGCTGTACTTTTGTGTCAGAATCATGTTTTTCTTTGTATGTTTTGTCTGTCTCTTACACAATCTTATGGTTTCCAACTTTTCATCATTTTAACTTTTTATAATTATATACGTGTGTGATGGATTAGATAAAGCCATAAAGGTGTGAGTGAAGAAAGGATCTAATACATCGAAAGGTCTAATCTTTTGATAAATGATGTATAACGGAAAACAAATGAATTCCCTAGACTGGTCACCATCTTTTTAAGACTAGTCACACTGATCTATCAACAAATCTTTAAAATAAATAGTGTCAATCAAACGATTGCACGTACATTGTCGATCCCAAATATGACTTTTTATAATATGTTTTTATATATATAAGAGAAATAAGTTACAATAGTTTTGTAAAATATCATATTTAATCAAATATATATATATATATATATATATATTTTTTTTTTGTATGAAGTTTTTAGAAGAAATAGTAAAAGACTTTTTAACATTTCAGTCGGAATTGCAATGTTAAAATACCTGCTTTTTTGCACTGCAGTCGTAATTGAACCTTTTTTTTTTTGGTCGACTCGTAATTGAACTTCGATAATTGTTATCTTTTTGTTAAACGATCTTTGATCCGGCCATGAGGAGAACACAAAGCAAGAAAATGTCTCCCTCCTCTATCAAAAGGTCTTTTGACCAAAAGGCTTATTTTGGACCCTTTTAAAAAAAAAAATCGACTTTATAGTCTCTGTATGCCCAATATAACATATATTTGGAAGATATTGATATTTGGTTTTGTCTGCCTAAATAAACNATTGATACGATTTGGATAGACTCGCAGGTCCATGCTCATTAGAAGATGCTGATATTACTTTGATATTTATAAAGTTTTTAGTATTTATGTGGTTGAAGAAAAAAGAACAAGAACAGATATAATTAACAACAAACAACTCGAGAAAGATAAAAGAGACAATGTTTTCTTTAGGTTGAATTTCCTGGATGTGAAGAGTAATTACGAAGGTAATCCATCAAAATCTTTTATGTCAATTAATTAGTAGTGTATTTGGTTCGAACATCGTCCTCTTTGTTCAACATAAAAAATTTAGAACTCTAATTCAATAGAACCAATCTCCAAGTCACAAACTAGCCGTTTAAACCGATCCTTAGTACATTAGGATTATGATCCATTGTATAAACCCTAAAAACACGAATCCATAACACGTCTACAAAGTCTCAACTCAAATCAAAAATATCTTCCAGTCCAATTTCCAAAACAAATAATGTACACAATGAAATTCCAGACATGCACTCGTAATTATCTAAACACCTTTTTTAAACAACCTTATCTTCATTATATTCTCTTAAACGACTAAACAAAAATCAACTTTAACTACACGGCGAAAAATATTTATCTACCAATTAAATTCAGAGACACTGTGTGGTTGTATCATGAGCCAGGCAATCGCATGTGACAAACAAGCAGCAGGACTGAAGCTGTGATAGTCAGACACTCAATATATTCACTTTCCCTGAATATTTTCTTTATACTATTAATGATATATATTGTTTTTGTTTGCCAAAATTTGGGAGTAAAATAAAAACTAGAAGAGGTCATTAAATGGGGATGGTGATTTTTGACTGGTGATGTCTGCTGTACTTTTGTGTCAGAATCATGTTTTTCTTTGTATGTTTTGTCTGTCTCTTACACAATCTTATGGTTTCCAACTTTTCATCATTTTAACTTTTTATAATTATATACGTGTGTGATGGATTAGATAAAGCCATAAAGGTGTGAGTGAAGAAAGGATCTAATACATCGAAAGGTCTAATCTTTTGATAAATGATGTATAACGGAAAACAAATGAATTCCCTAGACTGGTCACCATCTTTTTAAGACTAGTCACACTGATCTATCAACAAATCTTTAAAATAAATAGTGTCAATCAAACGATTGCACGTACATTGTCGATCCCAAATATGACTTTTTATAATATGTTTTTATATATATAAGAGAAATAAGTTACAATAGTTTTGTAAAATATCATATTTAATCAAATATATATATATATATATATATTTTTTTTTTGTATGAAGTTTTTAGAAGAAATAGTAAAAGACTTTTTAACATTTCAGTCGGAATTGCAATGTTAAAATACCTGCTTTTTTGCACTGCAGTCGTAATTGAACCTTTTTTTTTTTGGTCGACTCGTAATTGAACTTCGATAATTGTTATCTTTTTGTTAAACGATCTTTGATCCGGCCATGAGGAGAACACAAAGCAAGAAAATGTCTCCCTCCTCTATCAAAAGGTCTTTTGACCAAAAGGCTTATTTTGGACCCTTTTAAAAAAAAAAATCGACTTTATAGTCTCTGTATGCCCAATATAACATATATTTGGAAGATATTGATATTTGGTTTTGTCTGCCTAAATAAACACAAATAAAATTGACCCAAAAAAAAATAAACACTCAAAAATTGTTTCCTCCCCTTCATTTCTAAAGTGGGTCCGCTTCATTTATTGAGAAGGTCTCCATTCTAAACTATAGAAGAATTTCTGAAATGGCCGCAGAGCCGTGCCTCCCCTTATACAAAAGAAACCTTGGCTTACTGCTCCATTTTTTTTTTTAGAACTTAAGAAGCTTTTTCTTTTCTTTTTAAGAGGCTTTTATTGATTTATTATGTGTCTTTAGTTATGTGTGTTTTAATTTGCTTAATAAGTTAGTAGGTCCAGCCCAAATATAAGTTACATTGATTTTTAACCCAATAACAATTATATAAAAATAAAAAACAAAAAAATAAAAAAATGTAAAACAAATTAAAACCGTTTAAAAAAATTAGAAAATAGGGTAAAAACAGTTTGTGTGACTTTTTTTTACTGTCGTTTGTCGTCTAATGCAAATTTTTTTGAAACGTTGGTTAATGATTTTGTAAAAATAAAAGGAATTAAAATCATATTTTGAACTATTTTCGTGTTTAGTTTTTTATTTTCTTTTATCATATGATAATATTTATTGTGATAGACATTTTTTTAGTTGATTTTTATTACTATATATTTTTTATGAGTTGAATTTTTTTTTAATCGCCTATGGCCTCTATTAATCTTGGCACGGCTCTGAATGGCCGGCGCTTCAAACAGCGTCGTTCATTGCAAGAATTAGTTATTGGCTTATTGCTAATATTATCTGTGAATATAAAAAGCAAAATGATTATTAGAAGACTTTAGGTAACTAATAATAATATAATATGTACATGTACATATATGTATATATTGTGTGTGTTTGACAGAAACCCGTCCTTATATAGGTACGCAAATACGGTCCCATGATTGAACAAATTGATGTCCCTTAAAACTTTCTTTGAAGTTTCTCTCGACAGATTACTTTTCTTTATTTGTATTATTACACCAAAATGTACTTATTTGTCTGTTTGTGCGCTTGGAACAACTTTAACCTAATCTGCATTGGCTGATAGTTTTTTTTTTGTGGAACTTACGCCCATATATTTTCTCATACCAAGGACCAGAAGATGTCTTAGTTTTGTTTTTTTTTTTTGACAAAGATGAAGATTTCTTAGTTATCATTTTATAAGCGTTAGAAGTCCTTTCTAGTTATACTACATGGTCAAATCTTTATTAATTGGTATTGGTCGTATTATCTCAAATGAAATCAGTACACTGTTTGATGCAAAATTGTTGGACTTCTAATTTAAAATTAAATGATAATTATTAGATTAATCCATGTTCCATATATATTACTTTATGTATCTTATATATATATATATATATTATAATATAGAATCTTAATACGTTTTTCCGATAATTATGACTTTTATCGGTTAATCTCGAACTATATGACAAACATCAGACTACATTTCTTCAAAAAACAAAAGCAGACTCTATATGGATCATTTTACTTGGATCAATAAATTGGACTTTAATATGTTACGTTAAATTTTATAGATTTATAACTTAATTAAACTCAAATTAAATAAATCTCAATACCTACGTGAAAGTTGTGATGAAACATTTATATATAGCTGCGTTTGGGTCGTGACTGAAGTTTGGTCATCAATGGTAATCGTTTAGAAGTGTCTAGCAATTGATTAAATAAGATTCTGATACCATAGCAAAATTATCAAAAGAAACAACTTTTTATTATTATTATTATCTTAATTCCATGAAACTGTACATAAATGTTTATTAAAAACCATAATCTAAAAGACAATAAATAATTTGTTAATTCTGATCAAAAGGAAAATCATAATCATGACATCTTCTTATTATATAAAGTAGGATGCATCAAAGTTATTAACATGATCATGACACGTGGCAAGTTAATCGATAAGATTTCGACACGTGTTTTGATTAAAATCTTATTATAAATAAAAAATCTATTAATCCTAAAAGAAAAAGGAAAATAATATTAATTTTAAAAGAGAAATATATAAAATCTTATTATATAAAGTTGGATGCGTCAAAGTTGTTAATTAACATGATCGTGACACGTGGCAAGTTAATCGATAAGATTTCGACACGTATTTTGATTAAAATCTTATTATAAATAAAAAATCTACTAATCCTAAAAGAAAAAGGAAAATAATATTAATTTTAAAAAAGAAATATATAAAATAATCCTAAAAGAAAAAAGAAAATACTACTATTTTAAAAAAGAAAAAAGAAACTAATACTAATTTTAAAAGAGAAATACATAAAACTACTAATCCTAAAAGAAAAAGGAAAATAATATTAATTTTAAAAGAGAAATATATAAAATAATCCTAAAAGAAAAAAGAAAATACTACTATTTTAAAAAAGAAAAAGGAAACTAATACTAATTTTAAAAGAGAAATACATAAAATAATCTTTAAAAAAAAAGGAAAATACTACTATTTTAACAAAGAAAAAAACGTAAATTAGATTAACTAAAGTATATTTGAATTAAAAAAAAATTATAGATGCTAATGGTATGCCATTAGACAATGATGAGCTCAATAAGGAGAAGGATAGCAAGAATCGTGTAGAGAAGATTTTGATGCGAGTCTTGAGAATCATAACTTCTCTAGAGAACATATAGATCATATACGGAAGAAACCAAAAAATTAAATTAAAGAAAAAATAGAAATTAGATTAACTAGGATATATTTCAATTAAAAAAAATTATAGATCCTAATGATATGACATTAGATGATGATAAGCTCATTGAGGAGGAAGAAAGAAAATTCTAGATGCTAATGATATGACATTAGGCGATGATAAGCTCAATGAGGAGGAGGATATCAAGAATCATGTATAGAGGCTTTTTGATGCGAGTCTTAAGAAGCACAACTTCTCTAAAGAGCAGAGAGATCATTTAAGAGAGATGAAATGTGAAGAGAAAGAAAGACTTTATTTGCTTGAAAAGAGTTAATGAGGAGATCGTTAACATACTCGAAGTAGCCGGATTGCATACCCAAGTTTTTAACGCAGCGGAACAGCAAAAGATAGTTGATAGTGTGTGAACTATATGAGAAGTAAGGTTAATGTTGCTTAGAACCCGCAACAGATTCTGTGTTTTGAACATTTTAATTAAAAATAAATGAGAATTAAAATAAATAAATAATTCTTAAGTTTCTATTTTGTGTTTTCACATATTTTTTCCCAGATTTTGATTTTTATTTTCTTTAAAAAAAATATTTTAACGGGTTTTATATTTTCTTATTATAAATTCGCGTATACGCGGATCCTAATCTAGATTTTAATTATTATAAATCTAATTATGATAAAAGTAGGATAATTAATATGTCAAAATTTTAGAATAAATATTTTTATATCTTATTATATAAATAGATAAAGCATTAGAAATAAACCTAATTAGTATTAAAACATATATATTTGAAAATAAGTTGGATGCGTCAAAGTTGCTAATTTGCTAATTAACATGATCACGACACATATCA
This sequence comes from Alliaria petiolata, assembly GCA_020283515.1. NCBI lineage: Eukaryota > Viridiplantae > Streptophyta > Magnoliopsida > Brassicales > Brassicaceae > Alliaria > Alliaria petiolata. The sequence continues at coordinate 165,233,798 of JAHZTW010000001.1, read as the reverse complement.
AGTTAATCGATCGAATTTTGACATGTGTCATCTTATTATATATCTATAAAAAGGAAAATAAAACAAAAGTATCTATTTTAATTTAAGAAAAGTAAAATAAAAAGTACATATTTCAATTTAAGAAAAGGATAATATGAAATAAAGTAAATAAGATTGCTAATTAACTTGATCGCGACACGTGGCGCTTCATTCGATTCAGATTCTGACACGTGTTCGGATAAAATATTAGAATTTATATTAACTATGAAAATGATCTATTAGAATTTAAGAAAATAAAAATAAAAAAGTAAATAAGATTAACTATCATATATTTCAATATTCTGGCACGTGTGCCGATAAAATATTAGAATTTATATTAATTATGAAAATGATCTACTAAAATTTAAAAAAAGGAAAAAAAAGTAAATAAGATTAACTATGATATATTTCTAATAAGATTAACTATGATATATTTCTAATAAGATTAACTATGATATAGAGAGTAGAGAGATCATATACGGGAGATGACTATGAAGAGAAAAAAGACTTTGTTTGCTTGGAGAGAGTTAATGGGAAGATCGTTAATATACTCGAATGACTCGAATTGTATACCCACGTTTTTAATGAAGCAGAACAGAAAAAGATAGTTGATAAAGTGTGTGAACTACAAAAGAAGTAGGGTTAATGTTGCTTAGATCCGCAAAAGATTATGTGTTTAGAATATTTTAATGAAAATATATGAGAATTAAAATAAATAAACAACTCTTATATTTCGATTTTGTATTTTCAATATATATGTTTTTAAGTAGTGATCGGATTTTGTTTTCTATTTTATTAAAAAATTATTTTAACGGGTTTAAAATTTTGTTATTACAAATCCGCGTAAACGCGGATCCTAATCTAGTATCATATATTTCATATATTTACAAATACATCGATTAGCTTCACATGAGAATGCATGTGCAAATATGTATTTAAATGCGAATGTATTATATATATAAATAAATATATTATATTATTGTTTTGTCATGAAAAGCACTATGATCCATTGAGTCGAAGATCAGGGTAAAAGATAATGAAACAGTCAAACTTGGGTGAAATTTTCCTTATCACACAAATTAAAAAGCTTGTCTAACCATGTTCTTCTCGGACAAAATTGTTTTTTTTTACAAAAAAATTACGTACCTAGCCGGGAAAAGTTGTTTTTTTTTGTCAACAAACTCTTAAATAAAAATTTGTTGGTAGTTCGTATTGCCAAAAAGTGTGGATCTACCGACATATATTATATGATTTATATGGAAAAACATATAATTACATGCTCGTTCCTCCTTTTTACGAGTGTATCGGCATAGACATTTAGCGCACAAGATATTACATGAATACTAAAATTCTCGAAAGATCCTCTAAAAACAAAAAGATGATCTATATTCGTCTTGAAAGCGAGCCAATCGAGTGAGTCCTCTAACATCCATACTAGGTTCGAACAGTCCATCTCAAATCGAACGACACTGATCCCCTTCTCAACTAGGCATGTCATTGTCCAGATGAATCCGTCCAATTTCTCGTAGTAGCAAAAGACTTCGCCGACATCTTTGTGTCCCGAAGAGGCTTTGCCCCATGTTATCCCAAGGACATCATCCTAATCCACTAACATGTCCATGATCAATATACTAAGCATCAATCTGATAGGTCAAGATTAATTGGGAAGGCCATAGGGAGGGAGTGTTTCTTGAAGCTTCTAGGGTCGATTGTTCCTTTTCCTCCTCCATACTATCCTCTTAGTTTGTAATTCTCCAACTTTCTGCTTCTAGGAAAGCAAGTTGAATTGTGTATGGTGATAGGATCTCTTTGCATTAAACATTTTGTTATTTCTTACTTTCCAAATATACCAAATAATCGAAGGGTATGAATTTTTTTGGGACCATAAAGATCTATAGCTTTTATTCTCCAAAATAGAAAATCCAAATTTTGGTTTAAAGTTAAACTCGGAAAGCAACTCGAAAAAGACGTAAAATCTGATAAATCTAAGACCTGAAAGATCGGAGGGCATTCAAAAAGAAAATGTTTATCGTTTTCTCGACTGCTCCACACCGGAAATAGCTTATGTGTGAGCCTAGGTGATGATATGTAAGTTATTGGATTGTAACCAACACATCCGGATAATGCTAGCCACATAAAATGTTTAAATTTCTTTTGGTGCTCGGAACTTCCACACATAACGTAGTAATCCGGCTATGCTTGGTTCAAACACTTCACGAGTTCTTAGAGCTACCAACTCATACCCGGATTTTACAGAGTAGGATCTATATAACTTCACTCCGCGGGTTCCTATATACTTCAATATTGCCATTCTAAATATGGCCATCTCATAATTTTTTATAATTTTTTTTTTCCAAACGTAGGTGCATAATAAGAATTTAAGAACGCGAAAGATGATATCAGAGCAAACAGTGACTCCAAGTGTGTCGTTTTATACTAATATTAAAAAAAATAGAGTGGGTCAATAAAAAAACAAATTAAATAGAGCGAATGGGTCCATTTCCTTTATTCAATAGACTTATTGCATTATTTTGGTCCCATTCCCTTCCCTCTCTTCTAATTAACCCGTACCCAAAATATTAATGCATATAAATATTTTGAGTTTCTTGCGAAAAATGAGAGACAAAATTTTACCAACATTTCTTTCTTCTTTTCATATCAAAGTTTCTCTCTCATTTCTTCATCACTTCACTGTCCTGTTTTTTTCCCTTATTTTGAATAGTTCTCAAAACTTTATTTTTTCCCCTGGGGCTCTTTCCTTTATTTGCATATATCTCGGGATCCGAATCATAAAACAAGCAGAATAAGAGACTATTGAATATTATACGATCCGTGTAAACAATGGTTGCATCAGCTCTAGAGAGTACGTTCGTGGAGGAATACTACAGCCTCCACTCGGAGAGAGTAACTCAGCTACCCAACTCGGCGTCTGACTCAGTGAGTCACGAGAGCAAAGCAGAGCAAAACGAGAATTCAAAGAAGACGAAACGTGTTAGAGATTCCGGTAACCACCCGATTTATCGCGGCGTGAGGATGAGGAATTGGGGGAAATGGGTTTCCGAGATTCGTGAGCCGAGGAAGAAATCACGTATCTGGCTCGGAACTTTTCCGACGCCGGAGATGGCGGCGCGTGCACACGACGTGGCGGCTTTGAGCATTAAAGGAACTTCCGCTATACTAAACTTCCCTGAACTCACTGAGTCATTCCCTCGACCCGTGTCGCTAAGCCCTCGCGACATTCAGACAGCAGCTCTCAAAGCAGCGCACATGGAACCAACGACGTCGTTAACGTCTTCTTCATCATCTTCTTCGTCTTCTACTTCTTCGCTTGAGTCCCTCGTGTTGGTGATGGACCTCTCGAGGACTGAGTCAGAGGAGCTCGGTGAGATCGTGGAGCTTCCAAGTCTCGGAGCGAGTTACGACGTCGACTCGGCTAAATTTGGGAACGAGTTCGTGTTCTCTGACTCAGTAGATTACTGTTTATATCCTCCGCCGTGGGGGCAGACGTCGGAAGATAATTACGGTTACGTTCAAGGCGGAATTATCCCTAATTTCGGCCAAGGCTTGTCATGGGATCTCTAACGACGTTTTTAATCAGTTTTTGTATTATTATCCCTATAATTAATGTCTTGTTTTTTTCACGTCATTATGAACCCTTTTTTGTTTTGTTTTTTTGTGGTGTTAGCTAAGAAAGGGGTTTATTTTTTTGGGCGCGTGTGTGAGCTCCATAATGAATACGTGTACAAAACTCTATTTTGTGTTTTCATCTATAAATATCGGTTTGGTTTGTCGGAAAAGAAGAGGAAAGAAATTGAAACTTTTGTAAGTATCATCAAGTGAATAGGCGAAATAATAAAAGTCCACTAACTTTATGATATTGCAATAATGCAAATCATTAGGAGTTCAAAACTGTTGCGTGTTTTTTTCTTTCATTTGAAAGAAAAAAAAAGCAAGGAAATTAGCTTTATCCATTAATTGTAAATTAGAGAGTCTTCGCTATCGTTAATTTTTGTTTGGTCGGAATAAATGGAATGGAGAATGTGAGCTAGGGTAAAAAATGAAAAACACAACGCGATAGCAACTTGTCCAAGCTGACGCAAACATCACAGAGCCACATATAATATTACATTATACTCCACAAAATGACAAAATGTTCCACTTAAATATTTTATTATACAATATTTGGCTACAGAATATATATAACATCATACAGCTCGTCTAAACGAGGAAAGCTTATGATAAAACCATATCTAATTAGCTAGCTCCTCCACCGATTATTTTTTGTTATTCTCATTCCACGAAAATCCAATTCGATTATAATGTTAAACATTAGATAAAGACTTCTTTCATTATGACCATCCAAGTTTAAAAAATATGTACATGATCCATATTTGATAGTTTATAAAATAAAGAAGAATTGAGTGGATGCTTCTTTTCGTTATGTATCTAATTTGCCTATATATAATTATATAAACGAAAAATCTTATTTCTTCCTAACGCTCTCTGATCTCATTCCTTTTCTTTTTTTTTTTTTTTTTTTGATCAACGATTTCCTTTTCTTTTTAATACCAAAATTTTGCTGTACACTCTTTTTACCACCAGACGTTGCTATTTTTATAAATTTAAAAAGTAAATAGGTTTAGGTTTATGTTTTAGGGTTTAGATACCCAACAAATTACCCAATGAACGTGATGAACAGTGGCCACAATATTTTCAGCGTCCAATGAATGTTTTTTATTAAGAAAAATGTAAGAATGTTAATATTAGAGCAGTTTTCAAGATCTCATTCTTAATTTATCAAGAACATCTATACATTTACAATCATGGAAAAGGAGCTGTGATGATTTTTAAACTATTATTTCTAAAGTGGAATACCCATGAAATTAATCTGTCTTAGTCATGGTTATATGCTAGTTAAGGTTACATAACTTCGAAGTTTTATTTATGCTAAAAAAAAGAAATCTATTTATGCTGGATTTACTATATCTCTTTAATCAATGTAAAACGTATCTAGCATGTTGCAAACCCCAAAAATAAAATGTACTCCAAAAGTTTGTGTACATTTCAACATCATATTTTTTTTTTGTTATAATAGCTATGTTGAAAATGATTATTCCATTTCATGTTATTCTTTCAAAGTTTCATGCATCCGACGTGGTAGATACTAAAGACTAGTGTTATAAATTAAATAAAAACAAATACAATAATGATGTCACTGGCAAACCATTCAAAACATATGAAAGATTTTGGATTTACCCCTAAGACTTTCTTACGAAAGTGTGGGGGCATGGAACAACGATCCATATTGTATCGTCTGTTGATTATATATGGTTAATATTTGCCATTTTTTAGTGAACAGAGTGAAATCAGAAATATTTCATATTAAAATGTAAGAATGAATTTTCATTGTTAGTTGTTACGTGTTTACATTGCCTTTTATATTTATCTTTGGTGGATATTTTTTAACGGATCATATCAGCGTTTCCTCCACATTCCTTTAGTGAATAAAGCATGAACTACCCGACAAAACAAAAACAAATATCAAACATGAACTATATATTTGTAACTGTATATAGTCATAGACTATATCATATTTGAACTACAGAATAGCTTTAAGTTACTCAGAAACAAAGACGCTCTTAGATAAAAACGCTTGGGAGACTAACACTTCCTTTCCATCCAAGAAACCATACTTTACATTTTTCGAATACTCGAATCACCTCCTCTATTTCTCATATAAACCCTAGAATTTAAAGCTTAAATCTCCGACATGCATAATCTACAACATTTTTACAAAAAAAAAAATATATAATCAAAATACAAGAACCAAATGTAAAAGCTGGTCATAACTTTGGTTTTATTTTATATTTTTTAATTGTTAAAAAGGTTCCTCTCCGACCGAAGATGTTACTAATTGACTGAATATATATTGTTTTCTTTTTCACCTAAACTACGAAAGACAAAGTTCAAACTACCGGTTAACGATTTTTTATTAAAAAAGATATTAAAGATTAATTAATCCAACGGAATATATGGTATTTTGAATTTTGCTAGCTAGGTTGCGGTTTAGTTTTTTTTTTTTTTTGCAACAATGTTGCGGTTTAGTTGAGATATCGATTCTGTTTGATTATATGACTGGTGCGTTTTTGGTTAGTTTTAGTTAATTTTGGATTGATTCACCCGGCCAGTTTAAGGTGATTCGATGCCAGTTTTCTTTGGTTCGGGTTGATCTGATCGGTTCCTTCTGATTATTTATTCACATAGCCCTACTATTCCCACTAACTATTGTACGTATGTATTAATTCCGTTTATGAATAAATGAATTTATTCTATAGGTTTTATTAACCAACATTAATTATACCACGCAAATCTAGAGCGGATCCGACATAACTTTCTTGCAAATCTTGTGTGAGGTGTTGAAATTCTTAAATCAAAATTTATCTGTCTAATGATGATACTATGCATAACTCCAAAAACGGTAAAGGAATCATTGACTCCTTTATTACTTTTTGTTTATTTCGACCAAAATCGTCAAAAAGACTTTACAAAATGCTGAAATTGTTATATAAATAAAAGTGTATCTGAACCACTTGACATTTTCCACTAAGATGTTTTGTTCTAAATATATAAGGATCAAGTAAGTCGGCAGTTAAATCACGTTTAGTCGATTAATTTAATTGACGGTGACTAGTTGTCGCGAATTTGCGTAAAACATTAGAAAACATATAAAAAACTGATTTAACGGTCTGTCGGCTCTGCATATTAGTTGGCTTATTCATCCTTTTATGAACTTGTAAATTATATAACCACATACGCAATGTAATTTGCGTTTGCATTTGGTAAAATTTTTTTACGAAAACTTAAAACAATAAGTTAGAAAGTCAATTTAAGAAAGAAAGAAATTATCATATAAACGCAAATAAAAAGTTAACGTTTGAAACAATCGCAATCTACCTAAAAACATAGAAACATATAATTTAGAAATCACTTTTATCTTATGAGTATGCCCCTGTATGAAGTCTGCAAATCTTTGTGATCACTTTGTCCATTATCTTTCAGTATTAAAAATAACATATTATTACGAATACATACTTCTATTGTATTTTGATGCATATCATAATTAATGCTTTCTTATTGTATATATGTAAAAATATCACGAAAAATAAGGGGATACTGAGAACAATAATGACCCCATTTTATATAAAAATAAACCAATAAAGACCCATGGCAATGATGATCAGTGCAATTGAATAAACTCGAATACGTCCGTATTAAAGCATTGCCTTACAAAGACAATATTCTTTGTGGAAAGCTTTTTCCTTGCCGCTTGCCATTTCAAGGATGCTTTTAATTATTGTTTTGTTCAAATATCTTAGGTTATTGCTACTTGATTTAGCAATGTTAAGTATTATTATATCCAAAACCCAATGTCGAAAAAAGTGCTAGACAATAGAGTAGTATCCAACGTGTAATGTCTAACCGGTTATAGGTATAGAACAGTTGGTAGACAATCATAGATTAGCGATTAGTGTTAGGATATGTTAAAAGAAAAAAGACTAGTGTTAGGAAATATAAAATTAAAATGGAGAAAACCACCATGAATACTTTGGAATTTTACACTACGTTACCATTTCTATTTTATTTCTTATTTTGTATCATAATGTACTATTTATCTTATTTTGTTTTTGTAAAGTATTTCGTATGTGAAATATAATGCCTAATGGATACCATATGGCGCAATTTGGAACTTAAAAGCCCTAGATATAACCATAATCAAAATAGTAGAAAATTATTACTCTTTTTTCAAAATAATTGATGTTTTAAGAAAGAAAGAAAAATTATTTCAAATTCTATGATGTTTTAATTTTCAATGAATTTTTTTTTAATGTTTTATGATTATTTGTATTATGCAGTTTGGTTTATCACTGGTTGAATTATTATTAGATAAATAATAAATAATATTTTTACATTAAAAAAATACTTTCTTACATATCTATAAAAACTTTAAACATTATTATTATTTTTTTCAATAAACATTAATTTTTCTTAAACGGAAGAATACTAGTTTTAGGATATATGAGATCCTCATGTATGTAATGAATAGCCCAAAAATGATTCATCAATTTGTCAAATCTACGTTTCCGTGTGTCACTCATGCGTTACGTGGTTTAAAGTTAAATGGAAAGTGTTTCAGAATCTCATGACCCTTTTTCATATTTTAGTAAACAAAACATTTTGGCTGCAGATATATGTACAGAGTATATGGTAAAAATAAAACTAGTAGAATCAGGTCGTCCTCAGACTATTTGCGGATCCTGATATAATATTTCTAAGAAAATATTTAAGCCCCAAATCTTATACATATTTAAGTATTTTAAAGTAATTTTTCATTTTAGAATCGAAATCTTATTCGATCGATTGTTCCATTTGTGCATATATATTATTAAAAGATGGCTATGGGTAGAATTATATAGAATATAATACAGTATATAAATTATTACTATTACTAAATTTGGAAGAAAAAAGTAATTTATATATATTGTAAAACGGATTAGACTTTAAAACGATTTATGCATATATGGATTAGAATATATATAAGTAAATATTAACATTCATACAGAAAAAAGAATACTATATAAGTAAACCAATCACAATACTACGCGTTTTTATCCAAAAAAACAAAAAATATATAACTACATACAATGCGATGTATTGTAAACCTAAAAAAGAAAAAACACATGCATACAGTCATGTTGCAACAGCTGTTGCCTTGCCATATAGAAGTAATCAATTATATTTCGATTCACTCGATGTCCTATTTTCTCCCGTTATAGAAGTAATACATTATTAACGTACTATTCTCCAATAGGGGAATATAATTTGAGAAATTCATACTCAAGAGTCTATATGTCAATGTCACTATATAAAAAATGATTATATATATACACACATTTAAAATATTAATCATGTTTAAACTTATTTAATCAGAAAACTTCAAATTTGTTTATACAAACTTTTAAGTTAATTTGAGATGAACTGTTGATAATATTTATAAAAGTCAATAAACGCGTATATAATTTCTCTTTGAACGTTAACAGTTAATTTCGAATTCAATAGAATATTTAATTGTGTTTTACATACAATAGTAATGAGTTGGCAATAAAATGATTAAATTGACATTATTTATTGGAAATTTAATATGAAAGGACATTGCAATGGTCGTTGGATAATTTTCTCTTGTCCTGCACTGGTTGTTGGATGATGTGATACCACAGTGCCAACAGATCTTTTTAAAAAAGATGTTTTTTGTTTTCTGTTCAACCATTTCATTAAGCTAACTTAGGCCAAATTATACGAAAGTTTCTCAGAGCCTCTTCGGCTACAAAATTAGCTGATATAAGGATAAACTTAAACTTAACACTAGAGAGAAAACCAAAAAAATATAGAAATGTCAGCAAAGGACTCTATGGATCTCCAAGATTGAAGTGTCTAAGTTGATTGCCTTGATGGCTTGGAGAGAATCTTATTGCAGGATGAAGGGCTTGAAGCCCAAATTCAGCGCGTTAAACAGTGTAAATCGGATTGTCAAAACTTCCGTAATAAAAGAAAATACAGAGAATTGGGTGGAGATCTGCTCACGATTCTGTGAGGAAACCCATTCGATGTCTAGCTAATCCAGCCGAACCAGGTTCAACTAACCATGCCACATATGTGCAACAAACAAAAAGATCCACTATCAATCTCGGCCGATTCGATCCGAGAGATCGAACTAGGAAGAGCACGAGGGTTTGAAAAATATTTTTTTGGACTGATTTTAGATGAGGATTTTCATGAGTGTATTCTCAAACAATCAAAAAAACTTTTTAGATTAATTTTTCGAAAAAGCATATATTTTTTTTAAATACCTAAGATAAAAAAGGTTTAACAAGAGATTTTCATATATAAAAAAAAACAGGTGTACAAAACGTCTAATAGTCTAATAGCTATTTTTAAATGACTAACTGACCACCCGTGTTACGCCGCGGAGTATTTTTTATCAAATAAAATTAATTTTGTAAAATTGATATAGTTTATATTTTGAGGTTATATCATAATGCATTTTCATTAAAAAAACTTACTACAGTACAAAAATAATTACAAATTTTATTTTTTTATATTTAATACTTGAAAATTTTCATATTCATATCTATTCAACACGTGTCTTTAAGCAAAATCTATGGTTAACAATACTATATGTGTTTAACAATATTTTAGGTAATTATCCGCAGCATGTCGATGAAATGTTTAAAGATATTTTCTAATTTACACTATTCAGTAAATTTTTAATTTGTATATGTGGTATATGTTTGAAGTTGACTGTAAACTTTACAATACATTGCTAGGGATATACTATAGGTTATGGGATTTGTAGATCATAATGACTATATCCGTGAAATTATAACTAATATTTTAAATTGTTGTTATATTAAGATTTCCATTGTTTTTTTGCTTACTTTAAATCTTCATTTGTCTTCCTTTTTCATCCTTTTTGTTATTTTGATTCCTAACCTGCTTTTTCCGATCTTTCCAATATCGACTATGACTAAACTTTGCATTAAAGACCAATATTAGACATAACCACGAAGGCGAGACTTTGCATAATTGACCAACATTCTCGATTTAAATAAAAACAGTTTGTGAATTGACCCAAAATATATATATATATAGTTGTGAAACAAACCAACCTAAGCTCCATCTACTTCATGTTTTACTACACGAATAATGTTTCAATATTTACACTTTTCAGCAAGACAGAATAAAAAAACCATACGGATTTGCACTTTCTTTTCCATGGGACGAAGTAGCAGTGATGCTTGGGAATTATAGTTCCGGAAATAAATTAAGCTTGGGAAATAAGTAAGAGAGAGCTCTTTCTTAGCTTTTTTTTTTCTTTTTTTACAATTTGTTTCCAAAATTCAACCATCACATGCTTCAAAAGAGATAGCTCTATTCGAAAACCTTTCCACGAAAATCCTATACCAAAATCTGGAGCCTACGTTTTCTTTTTCTTTTTCTGTATAACTCATCTGATGAACATCATGACCATTGTTAATGGGAATATCACCAAGATATAATAAGCTTTATGCTTTACGATATTGTTTTTGTACTATTTGCCTTCAACGTGTGCTCTTTTTTAGAATTATTAAACAGTTCAAATCCTACAATAGTATATTGTCGCTTCCACAAAGTAATGTAAGATTAATTTCAAATACACTATCTTATTTGATCTGAGTATAAGTTACATAAAAATATCCAATGGGCAATGGCAGAGAAAGCTCTAACAAACATGAGTGATTAAAGCTAACTCACATCCATCCGACTTCAATATAACAAAAAACTAATAAACATATGGGACGTAGCTTCCTTCCTGATGAAGCAAAAGTTGAGCCTTTTGCCCTTAAGCTTATCTTTCCTAATTGTTATATATTCTGGTTCCCAAATTCCTCTGTTGTTGTTGCAAGTTCTTGTTCCCTCTTTACTTGTAAGTTCTAAATGGTATCTATGTAAGAGCAACCACAATGGAGACACCAAAGTATCTTAAATTCAAAAAAATAAATTAAAAAAATAAATAAATAATGACATGGAGACACCCAAGTGTCTTAAGTCCAAAAATGGTGTCTTATTTAAGATCACATTTCATGGTGTCTTATGACACGTGTCACGACGCGATTCGTCACAATTTTTTATTTATTTTTTTTGTTTAAATCGAATTTTTTCTTTTTTAAAAAAAAATTATAAAATTTTTAAGACACCCAAATTGAGTGTTTCCATTGGGGATGGTCTAAGGGGGGAAAAAAAAGAAAGAAAATAAGATCAGTTTTAGGTACTCTTAACGCTATTTGACATACTTGATTAACTGTAAAACAAGGTTGCATGATTTCTAAATCTCAAAATTAGATAAAAAATGAGCATCGATCATGCAAATGAGCATTCGAGTATATATATCATTGATACACTTAGAAAGTTAGAAACCAACGAATATTGCAAAAGAAACCAACGAAATTAGACCAAAGATGTGTTATGCTTTAAAGCATCTGAAGCACAGTGAGGAAGCCCATGAAGTCCTTTTAATATTCATCGTCCATATCTCAAAGTATGACAGAAATCAATCATGCTATTATTGTCTTCTTGTTTATCACTTTGTTTCACTCTGAAAAGTAAATTCTCTGAAAGGTTTGTTCACCACAATCTGCATAAAAAAAAAAATTGAAGACAATCTAATCTCCTAAGATACAAAACAGAGTTTCTTCACAAAGAGATTTCCGAAGCCACGACAAAGATGGAATGCAATATCTGTTAGACGAGATAATTATTAATTTGCTTGTTTTTTTGCTTCAGTGTACTTCAGTGAATCAACACTGAGATGACAGTATAGCACATTAGTATCCTTCAATAAATTTCATAAACTTCGTACCCATTTTTATAAATAAAGCCATATGAGAGACTACTCATATTCGAACTGGAAATTCAATTTGAAAATAGATATTGTCGTAATCCATACCTCATTTTCACCACGAAGTCTCGGCGTTTCGAACAAAAACAGGGAAATCACTTGCGAACAACACCACGTCGAAGTATATAAGGCCAAAGCTCGGAACTTCGACTCGGATTCCTTTAACCAGAAACCACAAGAAGAGCTCATGCGCCGAGATTCCCGATTTCAGAATAAACTTATCGTTCGCGTGATATTTGTGTCGTAGTGCAGCTCTAGTATTTGGATCTTACTGTTTCACCGTCAAATCCATTCTAACACATTTGTCGGAAAACGCAAAGAAAGATCTCGATGAGTATGGGAGAGAGACCTACATACGATGATGTGTATTAATAAAATGATTTCATTGGTCCTTCAAGTTTTTTTCATTTATTGACGTGTCACCTCCACAATCAACAAAAATAATGAGTTGTCAAGTTCTGGAGAGTCTCTTTCAAAATTATAGTGTTGATTTTCGACCATTTTTAACGTTTAATATATAATCTCCTTATCAGCATGTTTAGTATTTTTGGAACCTTTGATTACTTGGATTTTTGAATTATAAAACATAGTAATTGATAGGTTAATTTAGAAATTAATCCCCTCTGAAATGAGTCGTTAGTTATTTCTCTATTTGAGTATATTAAAACAATATTATAGTTACTCATGATTTTAGATGTTTTGATTTTGATTTTGGTACAACATATTCAACACACGGAAAGGGAGAAATATATTAAACCTATATCTTTGATGATTGGACTGTTTGGATGTAAGTTTGTAACACTATCACACCGAAGACTCGTGTTTTTGGATGTTTACAAGGAATTCGACTAATTTTTTTTGTAGAAAATAACGATGTAACATATATATGTCATTTGAAAGAATAACAATGAAATAGCGACGTCATAATTTTATGTCGGTGATTCATCTTGCATTTGTGACGGATTTAACGGGTCACTAATACATGGTTAAATTACTTAGCAAAAAAATGTAAACTGAAATAAAATCTGATGTGTTACGAGAATCGCAAATAGTATGCTACAAAATAGTTGGAATTGATGATGGATGTAAAGTGATGGAATTGATGATGGATCGCAGTTGTGGCAAAATTTGTCACAAAATAGTTGTTGAAAGTCAAAATAAAATCGCCTAACAACCAACCAATAAATATACCTAAAATTTGTGATGGATTTATCGTTAACCTAAAATTTGTGATGCATTTATCGTAAATCACAAAAATATATTAAATCATGCAAGCCGCCGTTACTTACGACTTAAAGTTTTGATCAAAATTTGTGGCAATATTTGACTATTTGTTTCTTAAACAAAATCGTTTACCAATTACCTATATTTATATATAATATATATATATACTCATTTCAATAATTTTGAGAATATTTTGCTAAATTTTCACTGGATACTCAACAATGGAATGATTTTGAGAGCAATTTGCTGAATTAGCATTCCATAATCAACAAATTCTAGATAATTATCCGAAATGATTTCTACGTATAGATAGATGTTCTTTGCTTCAGTTCAAGTGAAGGTATTATTATTAGGCTATTAGCACACAAACAGACAGGTGATATTATTGGTGTTTAGGGGCTGAAGATTGAAGACAATCTTTCATAATCTCCTGAATCCTTCTCTGCAACACCTTGTCCTTAACCCTCCCAATCATGTCTTCGTAGAAAGCTTGAAGCCTCATAAGCTGACTCTTATCTGCACACTCCAGCATCTCTCCCCACTCTTTGCCCATATCGAAATACCCAGAAACCCGCAACGAATAAGGGATATCTTCCACTTCATTGAAAGGTTTTCCAAATATGGATCCATGAAGTATGCTTGCATATCTTTCCATCACCATTAGCTTTGATTCTAGCCGCTTAATCTCCTCTGTTGATGAGCTTTTCCCGGCAGCATCAGGTTCAGGTACCTCTTCCTTGTTCGGTTCCAGCTCATTCGGCCAGAAGACGAGAGTAGGAACATAACTATCGATAACATTCCCGGTCCCGAGCACTCCATTTCTTCCTCTTCCCCAAGACCATAGCTTGTAACCACCATTTGCCACAAGAACTGTATGTGCAGCCCCGCAAGATACCTGAACTGGGTCACGAAATCTTGACCCACCCGAAATCTTTCTTGGCATACTGTCATCTCCTGCTTCCACTTCTGTGAAATTGACATCAGGGCATAACCCTAACCCCCTCTCCATTCCCCACGACCACACATATCCCTCGGATGACACCACGCTTGTGTGGAATAACCCACAGTCTACAGAAACTAGGCAAGCATGTTCAGGGAGCTCTGAAACTGGCTCTGGAATCGATGAGCTCTTGTTACTTCCATGACCTAGTTGACCATTTTCTCCAAAGCCGAATGTCCAACAAATGCTTGGTCCTTTTGGTGCCTCCTTCCTATAGGTGAGGAGAGCTGTGTGATGAGCACCACAAGCTACGTCGTAGACTGTAAGACCAGAGTTCTGGTTAAATGTCTCCACAATCTGAGGCCTTGCATGGCTCTCTCTATCCCCAAGCCCTAACTGGCCATGATGATTATTTCCCCAAGAATACAACACAGATTCATCATAACTGTTGTCTTTGTGGATGATCTCCTTAGGACCAACAAGGGCAACAACGTGTTCATCCCCACATGCTACCTTCAAAACAGTCCGGCCATGAAACTCCAGTATAGGAAATGGAATCGGGATGCTAGTAAAAGACAAACGAGGGTCAGCTTCGCTTTCTAGGGGAGGAACGTTGCCCCACATCCAAAGACCTCCGACGTTATCAATGGCAAGCGACATCATGGATCTGGCCTTGACAGCACAAACCTACCAAGCGTAACAATAAAAACATTGTGCTTCAGGCTTTTGACTTATACACCAACACTAAGAAAGCGTTTCCAGGACCATACCTTCAAATCTGATCTAGCTTCTCTATCTGAATCATTAAGAGAAGAACTAGATGCTTCTTGATCACAGAATTTTTTTATCAAGCATGGTGCCAAGGAGTTCTCCCCATCAAAACCAAGTTGGCCATCCATTTACCAGTCAAGGATTTAACGCATTATAGATTGCCGCAGCCAATTGCAGAGATCAGAACAGAAAAAAATGTAGTTATCAAAAAATTCATAACATAACAAGCTAGACACGGTAACATTCAGATAAAGGATACAAATGTTATAACCCCAACACCAAACCGAGCCATCATCTGCCAAAAGCTTGCAAGGCAAAAGAAACAAAAGACAAGAGAATGGTCAATACAGATCCTTATCATATCAGATTCATATCCCTTTTTTGGGGGGTCAAATGAACAAGCTTATGTTCCATGATCCTATAAGCTAAACCCACAAGCCCTTTCGATCAACGAAAATTAAGAAACTCCGACACAACCGAAAGAAGAACCTCACAATCACGAAAACTCAATTAAGCTAAAACATATATCGCCATTACGATCGTCAAGTCAAGCATACTTTTTAATTCCCAAATGGAAATTCATATACACATATAAGGGGAGCTAATTTTATAAAACAAAATCTTTTGATCAAATCAGGAGCAGCCGCTAGTCGAAAAGTGAATTTAGACATATGAATACAAGAAACCACCTGAGACAGCGAGACTGTGATAAGCACCAGCAGCGATACCAACGATTCGAGCCCGATCTCCGGACCCTTGATCTGGGAACTCGAACTCGACTCGAGCTGGAACAAGCTCGTCCGATTCCCTACCCGTGCCAAGACGGCCGAACATTCCTCTTCCCCATGAGTAAACACATCCGTCGCCTGCAATTTTTCCAAAGAGAGAAAATCAACCCAAGTAAAAACATAGGAATCTCTCTATCTACTAAATGAAGCAGTGGGATTGTTATTTTTTACCAGTCAGAGCGATAGTATGCGCTTCACCGGCGGCGAGGGAGATTATTTTCCGGGATAAATCTTCAGAAATAGGTATCGCCGGCGATTTTTCCTCCATTAACACTGCTCGAAGATTTCTCGGTGGGTTTCTGGAACGGATAAGGTTCGTGCTCAGTTGCTTTCTCAAATCCTCGAGGCTTCAGCGATCAGAGCACTCGGCAATCTATTTTGACAATATAGTTTAAAATTAAATACAATCATCTCTAGCTCCTGCAATCTTCAGTTTCAGCTGCAATTAGCATGGGCCTGTGTAGTTAATTAGGCCCATTAGTAAATCATCTGACCCGTTAAGTTGAGCCCGACCCGAAGATGAGGGTTTGGAAATTACCAGCTATAGAACCAGAGACGCAAAACCACATTTCTCGTCGTGATTAGCTTCTTTCCGTCAGATTATTCTATTAACAGAAATACAGACTAAGTCCGTCGCAAAAATGTAGGAAAACAAACTTTTTAAAAATTCTCATTTTCGTTATTGCGCCGTTCTCAACTAACTTATGATTGTTAGAAAATAAACGAAATTATAATAAATTTTTTTTTTACGAAATTATGATTTCCACGAAGAAAGCACATCTCGTTTCTTTTTCATAAGATTCCTAACGCAAACGAACAAAAACTTTCAAGAGTAGGACCAATATATGTTTTGAAATACCATTTTAATTAAAAAATAATGCTAAATCATTTTGTGTTTATACTAATGCAAGTCTCCGTGTATTTACGAAGTTTAGATGTTGGAGTATTATATAGTACGCAATAAAGTAACTAAAATATGCATATATTAATACCACCAGGAGTCAGAAAAGAAAAGAAAAGAAAAAAAAAACCAAAAGAAATTAAAGAGACCAAAAAATGGATCAAGAAGCTCTTCTCGCCGGAAAAACTACGCACCAACAGCCGGCAAAACGCAGTGTTTCCATTTTGATCATTCTTGGTATAATTCTCATATATTTCTATTATCCTATAGAGAGAGAGGTTTAAGCTGGATGAATTATATATAGATATATGTTTTAAATTTGTTAAATGGTTTTGGATAGCAAGCCAGGCGTTGGAGAAACTTGCATATTACGGATTGGTACCGAACATGATACTTTACTTGACGGCGGAGTACGGCATGGGAACGGCTGAAGCGGCCAACATCCTCTTCCTCTGGTCTGCCGCCACCAATTTCTTCCCTCTCGTCGGTGCTTTTACCGCTGATTCTTACACGGGTCGTTTTCCTCTTGTCGGCTTTGGTTCCTCCATCAGCCTTCTGGTACATACATATTTCTGAAATTATGAGAACCGAGAGAAATTGATTTAATTCGTTTTCTTTTCTCTAATTAATTTTTTCTTGTCAAAAATTGTAACTCTCCTTTAAAAATCACTGTTTTCATCAAAAATGTGGTAGCTTAATAGTAGTACAACGGGATTAGTTTTTTTTTTTACATCGAGTTTAAATTTCCTTTAAGACGGAATAATATTTTTAAATCAGAATATGTAAATGCTGTTTTCGGGTATTAATAGAAATTATACATTCGACGAAACTTTCACGTTTTTTTTTTTATAAAAAACCTCGTTTTCTAATAAGTGAACAAAGTTATCACGTATGTCGTCGCTTTCTCTATGACAGGTACTTTATAATAATTGATCTTGTGATCTAGTTTTTATTCTACCACCATATTTTATTTATAAAGCTTTGTCCTAGTCCTTCATTGATAAACAATAAATAACTACCCTATGATCATTGCATATTTTTCCACGATGGAGTGTTATATGTAAATAATTGATCCCTTTATTTTATTCTCTTCCTTATGGCTAAAATAGGGAATGCTTTTCTTATGGTTGGCAACAATAATTCAACCAGAATGCGACAAATCAAGACACGTGTGCCAACCTACCACATCGCTCCAACTTCTTCTCCTATATTCCTTTTTTGCCCTCACCTCCATCGGTGCCGGCGGCGTCAGGTCCTCCTGCTTAGCCTTCGCCGCCGACCAGCTCCAACCTAACCAGACATCACGTATTGCTACGTCAGCCCTAGAAACCCTCTTTAACTGGTACTACTTCTCCGTCATGCTCGCTTGTTTTATCTCTCAGTCGTTGCTCGTCTTCGTTCAGACAACGTATGGTTGGCAGATCGGTTTTGGAGTCTCCGTCGCTGCCATGGCTCTATCAGTCGCTTTGTTCTTCGCGGTTTCTCCGTTTTATGTCAAGTTTAAGTGTGAGTCCGGCCTCGTTGCTGGACTTTTCCAGGTTTTCGTTGCTGCTTTCAGGAACCGGCACGTTGATTTGTCGTCGGAGGAGCATATTATATCGTACTATCACGAAACGGGCTATTCATTTTCAATTCCTAGCCAGAAATTGAGGTATATGTACTCTTTACATGCACGTAGAAAAATATCGATACTGATTTCCGTTAACTATATATTATCGGAATTAATGTAGTGATAGTTGTCTAGCAGAGAATTATCATGGTCTAGGCCACATATATCTTTGATATCAATTCCTGTTAAATGCATCATTTTTTTGGCAATTTTGAAATTCACGTGGCTGTTGCTTGTTCCGGAGTTTAGCAAGAAAAAAACTATTATCATGATTGCTCACATACATACTTATATATAAATATTGTTGGATTTATCCGATTGTGTTTATAAGATTTTAGGTAAAAATAAATTGTAGAGTAGTCAAAGATATTTTGATGATAAAATACAAATTTTGCTACACTTGATGAAAGAAAAGTGGTAAAATATATTACCTGATAATTTTCCTAAATTCAAAGTCACGAAACCTAATACATTTGGAATGATTTTTCTAACTACATAGGTATTTGAACAAAGCTTGCGCCACGAGTAACCCGAAGCAAGACCTAACCCTAACAGGGAGCTCACGTAATCCATGGAGGCTATGTAGGGTGCAACAAGTAGAAGATCTCAAATCTCTCATCAACGTCTTGCCCATCTGGTCAACGGGAATCATCTTGTCACTCGTCACAGGTTGTCAAGTCTCCTTCATAGTCCTTCAAGCCAAGGAGATGGATCGTCGCACTTTCATTCAGGGTTTCGAGATTCCTCCGAGGTGTTACAGCATTTTCATGATCATCTCCTTCGTGCTCTTCCTTGTTATTTACGATCTTATTGTCGTGCCGTTAGTTTCTTGGGCTCTTAGAAAGCCCTTTCGATTGGGAGCTATGGTGAGAATGGGAGCTGGGATTGCAATATCGGTGTTATGCATCTCCACTCTCGCGACCGTGGAGTACATTAGAAGAAAAAGAGCTGTAAGTGTTCTTCAATCTGGATTTTGTGTTTGGTTTGTCAAAACTTTCAAATTTTCCATTTTTGAATAATACTTAAATAACATAAGATTGAATCTAATAAGGTAGTGTGGGTTTCGGTTTTCAGTTAAAACATCTCTAGAGACAATTACGAAAATAGTCTAAATTTTCTATCAAAATATTATCAATGCTAAACCTAATCATAAACCTTTGAAACCAGAGCTTAAACCGAAAATCCTAAACACTCCTAAAACTTAAGTTCTTAATCCTAGCATCTAAACAAAATATAGTGTGTTTCTTTAGTTTTGAAAGAGTTAGGCTATTTTGTATTATTTAGATATATCTTTTAGATTTTTTTTTTTATCCTAGCTAGGTATCCCACCATAATTTTTTAATTAAGTTGCAAAAAAAATTAGATGTTCTAGATATAATCCGATCAATTAAAGTATATTTGAATCATACTAAAATTAGATGTTCTAGATATAATCCGATCAATTAAAATTAGATGTTCTAGATGTTCTCATAATCAGATCACTCTAGAAGAAATACCTAAGCTTGCTAAAAAAAAAAAAAAAATCTAGAAAACAAAGAAAATATGTTTTATTTAGTTGAACGCCCTTTAACAAAAAAAAATTATTATTTGGGGTTTCCCGAAAAGAAGAATGCACAGATCCGACGGTTGAACATATGCCACAGATCTAACACCCTTAATATTTTTTTTGAGATCCAACGGCTAAAAAAAGGCCAGGCACAGCTTATAGATCTCTCAGCCGCAGCGATCGTAAAACCCACAAAGGCTATCTTTCATCCGCTGACACATTCAAAGCCTGATCTAACCCTAATTTAGCGAGAAAGTCTCCAGTTCTCTCCGACGAGCCATGGGCGAAGAAGATCTCTCCAAGATGGAATATATGGAATACTACAACAGTAAGATCTCTCTCTCTCCATCTCTTACCCGAAATTGTTTGTTTAGATTTCATCTGATGGATCTGTCATATTAATCGATAATATAATGGTTAATGGATGATTTAACCTATTGCATCTTCATTTCGTAATTCGTTGAATGCCTAATTGTCTCTTTTTGTCAAGGGGATGATACAATCGTCTTATGGAACTTGGATGACTACCCAATCCCTGATGGTGCCGATCTTGGTTCTTTTCGTCGTAATATCGAAGGAGCTCTTAATCTAATTGGCTTTCGTGGGCATAAGGAATTCCGGGGGTGTTGTGACCATCTGAAACACCTCGAAGATGAGTTGCTGAACGCCCAAATCTACTTATTAGAAAGTAAATCGGCTGTTTTTCGAATGGCTCTGAAAATGATTTCTGTGGCAAAAGAGAGTGCTCGTCGAACAAATTTTCTGGTTATCGCGAAACCAAGCCCAGGAGGGGAGTTGCACAGGGTTCAGCAGTGTTTGAAATCGAGAGAACACAGGGTTCTCGTGTTTGATGACCAGACCGCAGCACAGAAAAGTCCATTTCAGTCTGTAGAATCACTAGTTGATTGTATACACGTTTTAGGTGGACCAAAGCCTAAAATCATAACATGGCCAGACAGTTTGAGTTTTGATACTGACGAGGATGCTTGCTCTGAAGAATGTCCATTTCAGTCACTAGTTGATTACAGTTCTGATTCTGCTTCTGATATTGAGGAGGAGGTTGCTTGCTCCCAATTCGATATCTCCAAGATGGAAGATTTCTCCGGTAAGACCTCGAAATTGTTTGTTTAGATTTCATCTGATGGATCCTGTCATAGTAAAATACTAGTGGTTAATTGCATCTTGATTTCGTAATTCGTTTATGCCTTGCAGAGCGTATTACACCCGTCAAAGGGGACAAGCCAGTCGTCTTCTGGGACGTCGTGGATTGCCCATTCCCTCTTGGTTCGGATCCTGATGAGATCTATCGCAGGATCGACAGAGCTCTTGGTGAAACGGGTTTTGGAGGTGAGACGTCAATCTTTGCCTATGTTGATGAGAATAACGACGGGTCTTGGAGGGAGCGTCTGGGTAACAAGACGTGGAAAAGCAGAATCTACTTTCTTCCCGGAGGGGATAAAGCCTCGAGACCTAATAGAATGTTGCATGACATTCTTTTATGGGAAATGGACTCTCCTGTGCACTACCCTGTTCCAGCATTTGTGATCGCAGTCGCAGATCAATTCAGAGGCGACACGCATTTCTTCCGTTATCTTCGATATTTGAGTAGGAGATGTGACGGTGTTAGCTTAGTAGTAACTCCGACTCAGGACGCCAACAACCCAGAAAGCTCTGAATGGCCAAGATTGCTATTAGATGAAGCACAAGATTTTGTTTACAAAAGCGAATGCCCAGAACCTAATCGCAAAAAGCATAAACCGGATGCAACTGACCAGGCCTGATACTGATTATGTGGAACTGTTGTTCGTAGCTGTGGATGTACCCGTTTTGCTCAAGGTCTACGGATGAGATGGTTGCAGCGTATTTATACAAAAAAAAAACTCTGTTTTAATTTTAATTTTGTATTTCCTTATTTTTAAACTGCCAACTTTTGTGTTAATTTTATTGCCTCTCTTTTATTAACGGTTTGACTTGCTTGAGCAAAATCGGTTGAGTTTTAGTCAAGTGGTAAACATATATGTCACAACAGGAAACACACAAGAATTGGATGAAACTAGAGACCTCACTTTTGCATTTCAATTTGTATCATGTATAAAAACTTTGTCTTCCTCGATAGTATCATCACTCAAGGCATCATCCACCCGCAGATCATGATCAGTTAATCAACATCTTCATTTCATCGGTGCTAATATCATCGCTAAGACAAAACCCTCTAGGCTGAGTACAATTTTATAGAATTGAAACACCCGAACTCTGCTTTTATCCCTCTGGACTCTCGAGATAAAATGTGAACAACATTGTCGCCTAAAAGCTAGCAACATCACCATTGCTCCAACTATTTAAAATTACCTTATTCAAATAAGTAATTGTAATTTGTTTGAGTTTGATGAGATCGGAAGCACAAAGATTTTAGATTAAGTTAAGTCTAACACTAGACAACGATTTAACTTGATCCCAATTATTAGTTAAATGCAACATAATACCGACTAATACTTAAATGCAACATAACCTTCTTCAACATGTTGGTCATGTTTCATCCGACAGAATTTGTTAAATCAATTATGACCTTTTAGGGTTTCACCAAAAAAAAGAATGCACAGATCCGACAACCTTTTAGGGTTAAATCAATGGCCGCCTTGTCTCTCCTCAATGTTCTGTATATTTTGTTTGGTGTAGCAAAGCTTATGGTAAATGTAAAAGTGACACAGATAATTAAATAACGATAGGTGTGAGACATTTTATAAGTATCAAATAAGTCATACGAAAAAATTATATATATAATTTAAATTTATCTAGCTATATACTAAAATTTTATTCGTATGTTTTTTTGTCATAAAAATAAAATACAGCTAATTAATTAAGTTATCATCAAATAGGAAATCAGCTGTATTTTTATCTAAGAGTGTTTGTTTATCTCTTCTCTAGTATAAAAAGTCTCTTCTCTTGTATAAAAAGTTATACAAGAGATAAGTATATATGATGTCAAAAAAAAAAAAGATAAGTATATATTTTGTAGATCGGTCTATCTTTAATAGAATTATATCAATTTTTTTTCATGTAAAATGATTGTATACTTTGATGATTTAATGGCCTGGATCTTCAAATACAATTAGAAGGACGGATAGAAAAAATCTTTGGCTTGTGAGGCCAACAAAATAAAATAAAATAAAAATTTATTCGCTTATTCGAGAGATTAAAAAGAAAAATAAAATAGAGAAGACCTTCCGCTGTTAAAGCTCCTCACGATTTCCTTCGAGACCAAAACTATCTTCCCTCTCCAGATCTGCTGGTACCCACTTGCAGAGGAAAATTAGTCAGCAATCGCCATAGCTATGGCAACTAGGGTTCTTCTCCTCCTCCTTCTCTTCTTATCATCTGCAATTGTATCTTTCTCTCTTTATGAAGATCAAGCCGGCCTCATGGATTGGTAACTCGTCTCTTCTTCATCCGATTTTCTTCTGCCTCTCTCTATTTCGTTTCTCTGGAGAAAAATAGTTGAGCAGTTTTCGAAAGCTCACTACTGCTATGTGAAGTTTTCGAAACTTTTCATCGTTTGGAAGTTTTTCGATTTAGAAGTCGAACCCCAGCTCTCGCCTGTCGGGTTAATCCAATTCGCACTGTGTCTATAATCCGTCATTTACTACTATTCTAGATCCCATTAGCTAGAGAACTGTGTAATAGTATGATCCATGGAAGGATCCTTTTCCAACACTAGTGAATTTGAGATGCGATCGGGTATAGCTACTTTTTGGTACAAACAAGGAACTAAAATATCCGAATCAATGTCTTTTATTTGCGTAGGCACCAACGCTACATTGGGAAAGTGAAGCACGCAGTATTCCACACCCAGAAGACTGGGAGAAAGCGTGTTATCGTGTCAACCGAGGAGAATGTTGTTGCTTCACTTGATCTCAGACTTGGGGAGATATGTAAGATGAGTTTCTTTTCAATATATTATTCTATTCGTGTTGAATCTTCAAGTATCGTCTTTTTCCTTATTTTTTTACTTTGTTTCCTGGTTTGTTACAGTTTGGCGGCATGTTCTCGGGACAAAGGATGCTATCGATGGGGTTGATATTGCCTTGGGGAAATGTATGAATTCAACTATGCCTGGATGTACCAAACACTATATTTGCTTTCACCTGCAACAATAATGTACCACAGTCTTGAACTCTATTTTATTGGCTTCAAATTATTTCAGATGTTATCACCCTTTCATCAGAAGGAAGTGCTTTAAGAGCCTGGAACCTTCCTGATGGCCAAATGGTGTGGGAAACATCGCTGCATAGCGCACAGCATTCGAAGTCACTGTTATCCGTGCCGGTTAGTAATATGAGCCGAGGAATTCTGTTATTGGCGTTAAACAGAGGACAACTGTTGCTATCATTTTCTCATTATAAGAAAAACAACTACTTTGATCTATAGGGCATTTGAGGAGTGATATTATCTGAAATCTAAGTTGCGTCATCGTTTCCTTGGTTGCTTATTTATTAATTAGAGCTGTCTTGCAGGTAAATTTGAAGGTTGACAAGGACTACCCTATTCTTGTTTTCGGTGGTGGGTACCTTCATGCTGTTTCTGCTATAGATGGTGAGGTCCTCTGGAAAAAGGATTTCACAGCGGAAGGGTATGACAGCCTTCACTCTTTATTTCATTGAGGTTGCTTCAAGTGCAGGCATGCATATTATAATGCGTTTGGCGATTATTTATACTTACTTTCGATGTGCTTTATGGTGCCTCCTGCAGGTTTGAAGTTCAGCGGGTTCTTCAACCGCCTGGAAGTACTATAATTTATGTGCTGGGATTCCTTAATTCATCTGAGGCTGTTGTTTATCAGATTGATTCCAAAAGCGGAGATGTGGTGGCACAAAAAAGCATGGTGTTCCCTGGAGGATTCTCTGGCGAAATTTCATCAGTTTCGAGCGATAAAGTTGTTGTCCTTGATTCAACGAGGTCAATTTTGGTTACTATTGGCTTACTAGATGGAGATATTAGCTTCCAGAAGACCCATATTGCAGATCTTGTTGAGGATTCTGGAAAGGCTGAGATTTTATCACCTCTTCTTAGCAATATGCTTGCTGTGAAAGTCAATAAACGCACTGTATTCGTGAGGGTTGGTGGCGAAGGAAAGTTGGAGGTGGTAGACTCGTTATCTGATGAAACAGCCATGAGTGATTCACTTCCAGTTGCAGACGAACAGGAGGCCTTCGCCTCAGTTCATCATGAAGGGAGCAAGATTCACCTCATGGTGAAACTTGTTGATGACTTGGATACTGTATTGCTTAGAGAGAGCATTCAAATGGACCAACATAGGGGGCGTGTGCATAAAGTTTTCATAAACAACTATATCAAGACAGACAGGAGTAATGGATTTAGGGCGCTAATCGTGATGGAAGATCACTCACTCTTGTTACTGCAACAAGGGGCGATTGTTTGGAGCAGGGAAGAAGGCCTGGCTTCAGTTACTGATGTTACAACAGCAGAACTCCCTGTGGAAAAGGATGGTGTATCAGTGGCAAAAGTGGAACACACTCTCGTCGATTGGCTTAAGGTATGAATGTTCTTAAATGTCAGTGCTGGGGTTTCTTAATATCCCTGGAGTTGTGTTACTTATTTGTGTATTTGATGACCTATTCTTATGGTTTTTCTCACCCTAGTCAATTGAAGTTTTTCTGTTTCTTTTGGAAGGGACACATGCTGAAACTCAAGGGAACCTTGTTGCTAGCAAGCCCAGAGGATGTGGCAGCAATTCAAGAAATGAGGATGAAGAGTTCTGGAAAGAGCAAACTGACCCGTGACCATAATGGCTTTCGGAAATTAATTATAGCACTAACTCGAGCTGGTAAACTTTTTGCTCTGCACACTGGAGATGGGAGGATTGTTTGGTCTATGCTGCTAAACTCTCCGAGCAAATCGGAAGCATGTAAACGCCCAAACGGTATTAGCTTGTACCAATGGCAGGTCCCTCATCATCACGCCATGGACGAGAATCCTTCTGTTCTCGTAGTTGGCAGGTGCGGATCAGATTCAAGTGCGCCCGGTGTACTTTCATTTGTAGATGTGTACACAGGAAAGAAGATTAGCTCATCAGATATTGGTCACTCTGTTGTGCAAGTTATGCCTCTTCCATATACCGACTCAACGGAACAACGTTTACATCTAATAGCTGATACCAGTGGCCACGTCCACTTGTACCCAAAAACTTCAGAGGCTCTCAGCATCTTTAAACGCGAGTTTCAAAATGTATATTGGTACACTGTTGAGGCTGATGATGGTATTATCAGAGGACACGCAATGAAGAGCAGTTGTTCTGGTGAGACTGCAGATGAGTACTGTTTTACTACCAGGGAACTTTGGACTGTTGTGTTTCCCTCGGAATCTGAGAAAATTATTTCAACACTAACACGAAAACCAAATGAGGTATAATTCTTGGTTTCTAAATTAGTTCTTGTCATGCTTCTTTAAGGCCTGTTAGTGTTTTACTCGAAAGATATAGAGAGGTTGCAGTGTTTCCTTCCGCGATTAGCCGTTTTGTTGGAGTTTTTAATCCAGAACACTAGAATGGAAGCTCAGTAAATGTTTCATTTAGTAATCATGACTTGCGTACGATTCTATTTCCAGGTTGTTCATACGCAAGCCAAAGTCAACACAGACCAAGACCTTTTGTATAAATACGTATCAAGAAACTTGCTGTTTGTGGCCACCGTGTCACCAAAAGGCGCTGGTGAGATTGGTTCAGTTACACCAGAGGAGTCAGCACTTGTAGTATACCTCATTGACACCATCACTGGACGTATACTCCACCGTTTGTCGCATCAAGGCTGTCAAGGGCCGGTTCATGCGGTAAGTGCTCATGCAATTTCATCTCCATTCTGTATGTAACAGATTCAATGCAACTTTCTTAGCCTTCAAATTGTTTGCAGGTGTTTAGTGAGAATTGGGTTGTTTACCACTATTTCAATCTTCGAGCTCACAAGTACGAGGTTACAGTCGTCGAGATATATGATCAGTCTCGGGCGGTATGACTTCATACCCAAAACAATTTATCAGTTGATTGTGTGTTCTTCGCTCCGGTAAACATTATAAATTTTATTTGCAGGAGAACAAAAATGTCTGGAAACTCGTTCTGGGGAAGCACAATCTAACAGCACCAATCTCTTCATACTCTAGACCAGAGGTGTTCACAAAGTCACAGTCATACTTCTTTGCTCAGTCCGTGAAAACCATCGCTGTGACATCAACAGCAAAGGGTATAACTTCAAAGCAGCTTCTCATTGGTACCATCGGGGATCAGGTTTGTACATTACATATCATATATTAGATACCTCCATGGATTGGAAAACTGATACTAACTGTTACAATGAATGATTAGATATTGGCACTTGATAAACGATTTGTGGATCCACGCCGGACTCTTAACCCCTCGCAAACTGAGAAAGAAGAAGGAATCATCCCTCTCACGGATTCATTACCCATCATTCCTCAGGTTCACTCAATACACATCTTCCATGTTTTTGTTAAGAATGGGACAATCGTTGATTCGTGTTTAGGTTGGGTTTTAAGATAAGAAAACCATTCGGGCTATAAACATATTTTGGTTCGGTTTGGTTAATGTTCCCAGTCCTAGCTTTCGTGATTGTAATGCACTTTGTCATATTTCACAGTCATACGTAACACACTCCCTCAAAGTAGAAGGTCTAAGAGGCATAATAACAGCTCCGGCGAAGCTAGAGTCAACAACACACGTCTTTGCCTATGGAGTGGATCTCTTCTACACAAGGCTTGCTCCTTCAAAGACCTATGACTCGCTGACAGATGATTTCAGCTACGCGCTTCTCTTGATCACGATTGTAGCACTCGTTGCAGCCTGTCTCTTATACACATCTAGATGTGTATAAGAGAAAGACCTATGACTCGCTGACAGATGATTTCAGCTACGCGCTTCTCTTGATCACGATTGTAGCACTCGTTGCAGCCATCTACATCACTTGGGTCCTGTCAGAGAAGAAAGAACTAAGCGAAAAATGGAGGTGATTGGATCGTTAAAAGGTTTAAAACCCTCTCTTCGGTTTTTCACAGTTGTAGAATATTTATGAGTTTTTTTTTTTGGCACTCCTAGAAAAAAACCCATTGGCTTAACGAAATTCTTGGTGTTAGGCTTTGGAAACTGAGTACTTTACAGACTCTTGCATTGTGACCTTTGTCACATTCTAGAGTTGCGCTGAACCTTCTGATTTCTGAATTTACAGTTTATAGAAGCCTCTTTTTTTTAACGTTTTTTGGTAATAGAAAAAGATTCCATGTTTGTGACTGCAGATTAGTTTTAACTTTTACTGGGTTTAAGACGCAAACCGGTCTGCCTTTTGTCCTCTTCAGATAAAGATTTAACCCAATAAAAACATGGGCAAAATCTAACATGTAGCCTTTTTATACCTTTAATACATAGATTAATCGTTACCATAAACCTTAAACCGTATTCACAATCGTAAATTCGTCATCATATATTTTTTTGGGACCATATTCTTCTATGTTCCCTATATGATTTATTAATATTATTTATTTTATGGTTTAATAGAAGTAAATAATCTTAGGGAGAGTCCAAGTGTAACGCCTGACAAAATTGGTGCGAATCAATTATTTTCTTCCTATTTAAAAAGAGACCCTTCACTTTCACTTCACTCAAGCCCCCCAACCTCTCCAGCGGCGATGATGAAGGCAAACCAGAAACCGAAACCCCACGCGCCGCCGCGTCCCCTCTTCTCCTGTGGCTTCTTCCGCCGCTGCACACAGTCCGTCCTCAGTCCCACCTCTCCTCACCAGCAATCTCGCCGTAAACCCGCCACCACCTCTTCCTCCTCTTCGTCCTCCTCTACCTCCACTTCTCAAAGCTTCACTCAATGGCGTTTCCCTCATCACCTTGACCAAACTCCATCCACCGTTACTCCTCCTCCTCCTCCCACTCCTCCTCCGCCGCCGCCTCTTCCGGTCACCACCACTCTCCAAGAAACCTTCCAGATCGCAGAGCTTCACCTCACATCCGTCTCCGAATCCGACAAGCTCCTCGCCCTTCAGCTACTCGAGCGGGTCGTCGTACCCGACCCGCCTTCCGATCCGACTTGTCCTCCGGCTCTCATGCGAGGCCTCGTCTCTTGACTTCGTAGCAACAAGATCGTAACTGCCAAATACGTCACCAAGATCCTCCTCGCGCTCTGCCTCGCGGAAGGTAACCGCCACGTGGCGGTCGAGGCGGGAGCTGCCAGAGCGGTGGTGGAAACTGCGGCCGGGCTAGAGATCTCGGCGGTGGAGCGCGCCTTAGCTGCGCTTGAGCTAATGTGCACGACGGCGGAAGGCGCGGCGGAGGTTCGTGCTCACGCGATGACGGTGCCGGCGATGGTGGCGGTGATGGCGAGATTGGCCGGCAGGGGGAGAGAATACGCGATAAGCATACTCGCCGTGGTTTACGGAAAAGGAGGAGATGGAGGTGAGGAGATTGCGGTGGCGCCGGCGGAGGAAGTGGCGAGGGCGGTGGCTCTGGCGCTCGAAGGAGAGTGTACAGCGAGAGGAAGAAGAAAAGGGGCCCACCTATTGAAGACCCTTGAGGAATATGGACGGTTGGATGTGAGTCAGAATGGGACATGAGAAAAATAAAATCTAACGGTGGAGATTATGTCAGATAAAATAAATCTGAAAGCTAGTTTGGGGTCACGGGCTTGTTGTTCTTTTGTTAAAGAAGTGTGGGCCTTCGTCTCTGTCTCCCCTATCTATGTGTATATATCTCAGTCGTTGTTTTTCCTAAATAATTTATCTTAAATGACTATAATTTACTGCGGAATAGAAGTATTTTATTTTTTATTTTGACTAAAATCTTTAGTATCATATTTCTTTGTTCGAATGATATATTATCAACTAAGAGCACCTCCAATGAGGTCTGTAAAAGAAGTTCTAAAAAATAAAAAAATCAAAAAAATCAAAAAGTAAAAGAGAGATAGAAGAGCTGGTTCTTATTTCAGAGATTTTAGAATCTGTAAAAAACTGTCTCTAACCATTTGTCATCATTTGATTGAAGGTGATCTTGAAAATAAAATAAAATTTAATTAGATAATTTTATTATATTAAAATATTATTAAATTAAAGATAAAAATTTCTTTTTTAGAAACTTAGGGTTGGAGGTGCTCTGACAACCCAAAATAATATTTTTGACAAATAAAATAGATTGGGAAACCATCATTTGACTACAGGAGTCATTGCGAACTTAATCTTATTTATGTATTGCTTCTTCTGTATATTTCTTACTGTTAACGTATAAAGACTAGAAACGTTTGTTAAAGAAGTGACAAGCTAAAAGATACGATATTTCTTGGTGGGGGTAGTTTGGTACATATATAACCTTTATACATTTTTCAATATGTATATAGTAGATGGTGAATTCGATTGGTCATATATACACGCGAAATGGTGAGACGATTATGTGATTTGCCAATGAACCAATCATTGATTAAACTATATTTGAAAGGGATAGTTCGATAAAAAAGCTTCTAGAAATTAAAACATTGTACTGATATATAACAAGA
Source organism: Alliaria petiolata (assembly GCA_020283515.1). Taxonomy (NCBI): domain Eukaryota; kingdom Viridiplantae; phylum Streptophyta; class Magnoliopsida; order Brassicales; family Brassicaceae; genus Alliaria; species Alliaria petiolata. The sequence goes on along the minus strand of JAHZTW010000001.1, from coordinate 165,202,937 downwards.
AGTGAAACGCAGCACTAATTGCTATTTCAAGGATAATTATACTGTTACTCACTCGTTTGTGGGTTGGTATTTGGTATTGATCTCTACGTGAGCCTTTGATCGTTGTATGTTAAAAAAAAAAAGAAGACCAAGTGTCTCAACATAAAATCTAGACTAGAATAGACACATACTGTATATACCTATGAGGCAATATCCTTATATGCAATCCTAGCTTCTCAGGCGACGTCGGTATAGATTAACCATATATATGATTCTGGTCTGATAAAGTTTCATCGAACAATTAAAGAGAATCTACTTTAGAAATAAGAAAACTCATGCGTTGCCTGTTCAAGGATTAGTCCTTTTCCGAATAACTAACTCTTGGCATTAACATAAGTGGTGGTCTCTGTTTATAGCTTAGAGAGACAACTCCACAGAGACCAGAACATGTCCAGGTCATTTCACAAATATAGCAATTCTGATACTATTATAGATATAAAATTAATACCTATATTAATTACCATCTTATATATTTTATTTTATTTTATTTTTAATACTGCAAGTCTAACAACTCTAAAATCAATAATCAATAATCAATAGTCAATATGGTAGAAGCTAATAATACGAATTACGAAGAAAAAAAAAAAAATAATAATAATATGAATTACGTATAAATTCTTGCTTTAAAATATATAGAAAACGATTGGATAGTCCGGATTTTGTAAGTGTATAAGGAAACTAATCGTTTAGCAGATAAATTAGCGAACTATGCATTTTCATTACTTTTAGGTTTATACTTGTTTGATCTATACAGAATGATGTCATTTCGATTATGTCGAACGATGCTAATAAGTTTGCGGGACCTCGTCTTTTTTCGAGAGTAATTCTTTTATTTTATTTGAATAAATCTTCTGTCTCCTTCCTCCTACCCAAAAAAACAAAATATCCAGAAAACGGCTACATTTTGGTTTTTCTCCTAAAAGTCAGAATTGATGTAAACTAATATGGTTCAGTAAAAACTAACTCCTGACATACATTTACCAGCATTGTTTGACCTAGTAAACGTTCAGTATTCATATTGGTAATAATATATATAGTTATATATATACACATATCCATTAACGAATACATATTTGAAATCAACAAACTAACCAGGATATTATTAATAAGTTAAATACAAAAATAATTATCTAGGTTTTCTTCAAATTATCATTTTAAAGGGAACAAAAAACATGATCTACTGATCTAGTTAGGAACATGACAAGGAATGACGAGATATCTAACATTTTACTATAACCTAATTATATAGTTATGACCAACCATGCATATACTACTCGATCTAAACCATAATTTGGTCTACGATTGATTATACCGGTTAATGAGATGGTACTATATAGACCATATCACTGACCTCACATTTGTCTAACACAACACGCTAAAACTAGAAATATCGTTGATAGAAAAATGGTCACTACAAAAGCCAAAATAGTTCAGCAAAATAAGGGTGCTGGTAACTCAGCCAATAAGTTAATTATCCTCCATTAACATTGTTCAGCGAGTACCAATTAGCCATTACTTAATCAGAGAGAGCCAGGAATTAAAAATCACCACGCATATTGGAAGCATACTTATTTCTCCTTACAAATGTAAATCACTTTACGTCAAATTCTAGAACATCCAAGCATCTAATCACCAATATGGACGTAAGACTCTTGCATTGTCTAGATAAACTTTTATTATAGATCTCTATATATGAATGTTAAAAAAAAAAAATCTATGTATGAAAAGTTTTTTTTATTAAATCTAATGTTTAAATGTCGTATATGAGTATTATTATTATTATCAAAAATTCTCAAAACTGACATAAAATATTGGTTTGAATGTTTTAAATATGAAAACATAATTCAAAAAGGAAAAATAAAACAGAATTCTCTTTAGAAAACTCTAATTTGATTTTAAGTTTTAGGGTTTAGATCCGTCTCATTTCATTCGGGCCGCAGTTTACCATTAAATACAATTATGGGTCAGGCCAAGTAGTACTACAACTATACCATCATAATTCAGAATTTTAAAAATCGGTCCTACAAGAGCTGGACCGTCTCTTATAAATATATATAGGTTGGCCAGTGGGAACAACGACTTTAGAGGTTTTGTTTGCCTTTTACTCCTTGATAATGATATCAATCCTGTGGAGTCGTAACCAACTAAAATATATTGGATTAATCTAATTAACTCAACACTTTCTGAACAAGTAATCACCAATGTTAAGGACATAAAATCATAACCCTCGTTCAAATTCTTAATTGTATGTTATTTGAATTTATATGATATTTCTAGTATATACATAGGAGTATTTTATCGATGTTATCCACGTTATTAGTGTATATAATTGTTAATTATCTAAAATGAAATTGATGAATAACGATCTTATATATATTAACTAATGTCAAACATTTTGTTGTATATAGTTACTAATTAGTATCAATTATTATTAAACTAATAATTCAGCATCAATCATTTTTTTTTTAGCTCTTCAAAACCAACACTACATGCTTTCACTTTGTGTACTGTTTTGTCAGATCAACCCTTTTGTCAATTTCCGCCTTTTCATACCCATTGTTTTTCATCCATTTAATTTGTATAGCCCAAAATTTATAAACATACAATATTTTCCATAATTTAATTAGGTCTTGACCCAGATCTTAGATTATACGAATTTTTAAAAAGAAGTAATCATGCTAAAAGTACATCTTCACATCTTCCCAACGAGAGTAATTCTATAAATGTGAACTTTGACTTTTTAATTTCATTTCTCAAAATTTACCATTAACTAAAATTGTAAAATGAATTGCTAGGTGATACTATAAGATTTGAAAAGGATTTAGTATAATTAAGAAGAGATCCAGAAATATTTATTTCCTTCAAAGCAACGTTTTCCATCTCCAAACGCATCTCTAAAATAAGTACTATTAAGTACCAAAAACCTCCAAAATATTCACAGATCCACCTCTCTCTCTCTCCGTATAATCATGCGTTTTTCTCAGGCAGTACTATGTCTTTCAATCTTATGTCTCCTCGTGACGATACGGACCGTCCGATCCGTACCACCACAACCACCGGTTCGATGCGACCAAACCGGCTGCACCGTCTCGAACGCGTACGGCTCGTGGCCTGACCGGAAAAACTGCAGCGCGGCTAACGTCACATACCCAACGACGGAGGAGGAGCTTCGTAAAGCCGTGGCTTACGCGTCTGAGCACAATCTCAAGGTCAAAACCGTCACCAAATTCTCTCACACCATACCGAAACTCGCTTGACCTTCCGGATCAGACGCAATGCTGATCAGAACGTCAAAGTACAACTCGGATATCAAAATCGAACCGGACCGGTTAACGGTTACGGCAGATTCCGGAGTTTCAATGAGAGAGCTGATCGATAAAGTAGAAGGAGCTGGGTTTAGCATCGGAACGTCACCGTATTGGGAAGGAGTGAGTATCGGTGGGCTGATTAGCACTGGGTCCCACGGAAGCTCGTGGTCGGGACGAGGCGGTTCGGTCCACGACCATGTTGTCGGAATCAGCCTCGTGGTTCCGGCGAATTCATCGGAAGGTTTCGCGAAAGTTATTAGGATCGAAGAAGGGAGAGACGATGATCTTCTTAACGCCGTTAAAGTGTCATTGGGTGTTGTAGGAGTCATCTCAAAGGTAATATCTTAACGCCGTTTACATTTATGTGTCTGCTGTGTGTGTGTGTTTTATATTCATTTTTTAAGTATTGTAGGTGAAGCTTTCGATTGAGAAAGCCTTTAAGAGAAGTATGTCGTATAACTTCACATCTGACGTGGCTCTTGAAGATATATTCATGGAGCATGGGAAGAACTTCGAATTCGGAGACATAACTTGGTATCCTTCTAGAAAAACTGCGGTTTACCGTTACGATTTACGAGTACCGGTTAACGTCTCCGGCAACGGAGTCAACGATTTCATTGGTTTTCAGTCCAATTCCATCTTGATCTCTAAAGGGGTTCGAGCATTAGGTTAGTTCCTTTTTTACTTCTAGTAGACGTCATTGCTATATCTGGTTCAGTACGGTTTAGATGTTCAGCATCAAAATTTGGATTTGAAAATGTTTGTAGAGAAGGCACTTGAATCTAGTAAAAGCGAGAATGGGAAATGCAAGACGGCGGATACTACGTTGGCCTACAAGAAATTAACCGGGAACGGTCTAAAGAACAATGGTTTAATCTTTACCGGTTATCCGGTTATAGGAAACCAAGGCAACATCCAGTCTTCTGGGTCTTGCCTTTACTCATCTTCCATTAGAATCGATGTCTCTTGCTCTTGGGACCCAAGATATAACGGTATTTTCTTCTACGAGACGACAGCTATATTCCCCGTATCTCGGTTTAGAAACTTACTCCTAGATATAAAGAAGCTACGAGACTTGAAACCCGAAAAACTCTGCGGGATCGATATCTATAACGGTATCCTCATACGTTTCATCAAGGGCTCAACGGCTTATCTTGGCCAGACAGAGGATTCTGTGGTCATTGACTTTAATTATTACCGAGCGAGCGATGCGCTGACCCCAAGACTGAACCAAGATGTGATGGAGGAGATGGAGCAGATGGCGTTTTCCAAACACGGTGCAAAGCCGCATTGGGGGAAGAAAAGGAAAGTGGGTTTCTTTGGCGTGAAGCAAAAGTATGGACCTAACTTTGACAAATTCTTGCAAGTGAAGAACAAGTTAGATCCTAAGCAGATGTTCTCTAGTGAATGGTCCGATGAGATTCTGTTCGGAAGAGAAGGTTCCAAGTATGACGGATGTGCCCTTGAAGGGAATTGTGTGTGCTCAGAAGACAGACATTGTAGCCCTTCCAAAGGTTACTTTTGTAGTCAAGGTCTTGTTTATACACAAGCTAGGGTTTGCAGATTCTCCTCGGCTCCAGTTTCAGTGTCATAACTCAAATTTTTATGTTTTAAATTATGTCAATTCGTGAAATAAGGAAAACAATTTCATTCAGTGACGAGAAGACAATAAGAATCAAAAATTTCCCTTTCATCATGAATGAAATGTATTGGTACTCCTCCAAGATCATTATTATTATTATTACTAAGAATAGAACCCCCGCGAAAACTTAAACAAACAAATTATTTTAAATTATTATAAGTGAAAATATATAAAACAGAAAATGATGATAAAAATATGTAAATATTCAGAAAATTATAATTCTTAAAAAAAAAAAAAAGATACGATCTTCTAAAAAAACAAATTTTTGGATTATTAACAAATGGAAAGTTACAAAATAATTCAAATATAAAAATTTGTAAAATACTTTTCAAAGAATTTAACTACTAAGATAAAAAATAAGAAAACAAAAAATTATAAGACACACAACTCTATAGAGTATTTTTTTTTGTAGTGTTAAAAATTATATATAAAAATATGCAATACAAAAAATATGATGTAAATACATATTTTGTTGGAAAATGATCATATGTTGGATTTTTTACTTTTTTATTCTTTATTTAGGGCAATCCATCAAGATAGATAACATACTTTTTGATAAACCATTATATCAAGAATCACTATAAAATGACCCTTAATTTTATGTGATTTTTAGCGATATAAATAATCTTGAAAAGACATAAGTGAAAAAAAGCAATTTTCATAAAAATGGTTATAACAAAAATATACTTAATTGATGAAAAGACGCAACCACAAATGACATTTATTGGAATAAAATTTGGATTAACAGAAAGATACTAATAATAATTTTGAAAAAACTCAACTTATTTATCTACAATTGGCATTTATTCAGATTGCTATTATAGATAGATTAATGTGTTAAAAACATGAAGATCTTCATTATTAATTATGTATATTTTTATTAAATAAACGGTTAAAACAAAAAGAAATATAATGAATAATAAAAAGATGAAACAATAGAAGATTATTATCTCTTCTATTTTGAAATGCACAAGTTACTGGAAATGGTTTAATAAAAAACTTAATATATATTTTGTAAATTTTAAATCACATAAGTAAAAAGAAGTTTTTGATAATTGAAAAGATGCAACCACAAATGACATTTCTTGAATTAAAAATGAAATTTATAAAAAAAATACGAATAACAATTTTGAAAAGACACAACTTATTGATAGAGGGAGCGATACAAATACTCAAAACTAAGAGACTTAGATAAAGCGATATTATCATGTTGCGCAATAATGTAAACTAAAGAATATTTCTAAGAAAAAAAAAACTAAATGCTGACTCCGAACCAATCATATAAGGCCTAATCTTCGAGGTTATCAAAACAAAAACAAAACAAAATAATGAATATCGAGAACGAATTTGGATAAGGAAAATAATAAAGTCGAGTAAAGCAATATGATCGTTTGACGATCAAAACCAAGATCGTAAATGAAGTTAAGTAACACAAAAAATTATAATCAAAGGGAACAAAGTAGAACATACCAAAAAAAGAATTGAAGCAGAATCCTTGGATTATATTCTGGAGATAAAGTTACATCTCTAGCAATAATAACGGCATTGTTTATCATTCTTACGGGTTCCCGATAAAATAAATGAATATAAAAATTTGTTTTATAAAGAGTCAAATGATCTTTTTATGTGATTTTCAAAAGACATAAGTGAAAAGAAACAATTTTTGATAATTGAAAAGAAGCAATTTTTGATAATTGAAAAGACGCAACCACAAATGACATTTTTTGAATTAAAATTAGAATTTATAAAAAAATACGAATAACAATTTTGAAAAGACACAACTTATTGAAAACCAATTGACATTTATTCAGATTGTTATTATAGATAGATTAAATATAAGTATAGTATCGGATATCCAAATATAAATCTTGGGATATTTTTTTTTTTTGAAACCTAATTTTTTGATATATGTTACCGAATATGTTCTGTAGGATATATTTAACCTTTTCTGGACGGATGGATATATATGTAAACATATATAGCTTTTTTAACTGTAGATTATTATCCTTTTTAATCCGTTATCTGAATAAACTATAAAAAAAAACATTTTAATGTCCTTGTTTCCGTTATGAGACCCCACGTAATAGTAGTATAGGAAACTCTTTTGTATCGAAAAGGAGTTCTCAGTATTCTCATATATACACTATCTTAAGTTTGATATTACGATACATGTTAAATTTATCAATTTAACTGACATTGTACAAAAATTATACTAATTAATTTTTAACTACGTATTAAAAATCTAATTATTGGGAAAACAAAATAATACTAACTGAAATAAAAAATATGTTAGTTCCTTTTTTATTTAGTCAATAAAACTATAAAAAAAAGCAAGTTCCTCGGCAATGAAATAACTTTCGCTCGCTTATTCCAAAATCCTATCTCATATGATTATCTTGTACGTGTCTTTGTTATCTCAATCTTCTTACTACCGGCACTCACAAATTAGCTTTGCGATCCACCAAATGCGTTGCTTAAATTTAGATTCTGGCGCGCATCTTCGTTTCTCGTAATGTTACATTTGAAGAAACCGTCTTTACTTTATCCTCACTCTCGGTTCCGTTTCCAATTCAAGAACCATCTCTTCTCTCTTACTACCCACCGCTCCCGCCTTTGTATCCCTCACGTAAGCAATATAATCAACAAACTCAAAACTTTATATACTAATATATATATATTAGAATAGGACCCGCATATATGCGGATTTTAAATAAAATATTTTAAATCCGTAAAAATAAATTAAAAATAAAATCGAATAATCTGTAGAAAAAATGAATAATAGAAAATTTTCTTTTTTGTATTAGTAATCGAAAAAGAAACTTAAATGAATAACAAAATTTAAGAAAATAATAAAATTTAAAACCCGTTAAAATATTGTTTTAAGAAAATAGAAAACATAATTTGATCACTACTTAAACAAATATATGAAAAACACAAAATTGAAACCTAAAAGTTATTTGTCTGTTTTAATTATCATTTATTTTCAATTAAAATTTTCAAAACACAGAATCTGTTGCGGATCCTAAGCAATATTAACCCTACTTCACATATACTTCACACACTTTATCATCTATATTTTTCTGTTATGCTGCGTTAAAACTTTGGATATTTAATTTGAGTTATTTAAGTATGTTAACGATCTTTCCATTAACTCTCTTCAAACAAATAAAGTCTATGTTTCTCTTCACATTCATCTCNGGATTTTAAATAAAATATTTTAAATCCGTAAAAATAAATTAAAAATAAAATCGAATAATCTGTAGAAAAAATGAATAATAGAAAATTTTCTTTTTTGTATTAGTAATCGAAAAAGAAACTTAAATGAATAACAAAATTTAAGAAAATAATAAAATTTAAAACCCGTTAAAATATTGTTTTAAGAAAATAGAAAACATAATTTGATCACTACTTAAACAAATATATGAAAAACACAAAATTGAAACCTAAAAGTTATTTGTCTGTTTTAATTATCATTTATTTTCAATTAAAATTTTCAAAACACAGAATCTGTTGCGGATCCTAAGCAATATTAACCCTACTTCACATATACTTCACACACTTTATCATCTATATTTTTCTGTTATGCTGCGTTAAAACTTTGGATATTTAATTTGAGTTATTTAAGTATGTTAACGATCTTTCCATTAACTCTCTTCAAACAAATAAAGTCTATGTTTCTCTTCACATTCATCTCGCTTATATGATCTCTCTGCTCTCTAGAGAAATTATGCTTCTTAAGACTCGCATCAAAAGTTTCTCTACATGATTCTTGATATCACCCTCCTCATTGATCGCATCATCGTCTAATGTCATATCATTAGCATCTAGAATTTAATTTTTGTAATTGAAATATATGCTAGTTAATCTAATTTACTTTTCGTTTTTAATTTACATTTTTGTTTCTCCCGTATATGTTCTCTCTGTTTTCTATAGAAGTTATGTTTCTCAAGACTCCATCAAAAGCTTCTCTACATGATTCTTTCTATCCTCCTCCTCATTAAGCTCATTATCGTCTAACGTCATATCATTAACATCTGAAACTTATTTTTTTATTTACATTTTCAAGTTTTTATTTTTCTTTTGATTTTAGTAATCGAAAAAACTTATTTTCTTTTTCTATTTTTAATACTAATTTTTGATTTTTTTTATTATTAGTAATTGATCATACAATTTCCTTACTTTAAATGAAAACATAAAAAAACGTATTTTATTTTTTCTTAATTTTCTTATTTACCTTTCCTTTTTTTTAAAAACTAATTTTTAGATTTATGTAAACATTATGTTAAAATCTAATTGGTTGAATTTTTTAACACGTGTCAAAATCTTATCGATTAACTTGACATGTGTCGCGATTATGTTAGTTAGCAACTTTGATGCATTCAACTTTATAAAATAAGATATATATATTAATTACTTGACATGTGTCATAATCATATTTTTATTTTTATATACGCAATTTATGCAATTTAATAAAAATAAAAATAAAACTTGACACGTGTCACATTCATATTAATTACTAACTTTGACGTTTTTTTCTTTTTAGTAAAATTGAAATATCTTGTTTACTTTTGTTTTGATTTTCCTTTTCTTAATTGATATATATTTTTTTATCTTTTTTTTAATTTTTTTTTAAATAATAGTATTTTTCTTAAATAAAAATAAAACTTGACACGTGTCACAATCATATTAATTACTAACTTTGACGTTTTTTTAAGTAAAATTGAAATATCTTGTTTACTTTTGTTTTGATTTTCCTTTTCTTAATTGATATATATCTTTTTATCTTTTTTTATTTTTTTTTTAAATAATAGTATTTTTTTTCTTTTAGGATTAATATATTTTTCTTTATAATATATTTTAATCAAAACACGTGTCAAAATCTTATCGATTAACTTGCCATGTGTCGCGATTAAGTGAATTAACAACTTTGACGCATCCTACTTTATATAATAAGATATAATCAACAAACCCAATTCATATGTTTATATAAATTTGGCATGTTTTGGTTTTCGCATGTTATTTTATCAACTCTTGGTTTTTTAACCGACAATTACTTCTTAATAAATTTTGGAAGTTTTAGACTTTTGAACCATAATTTTTTTCAGGTGCCCTCGATGTATAAACCGTTGATAATATCGCAGCTACTCTTTTTAAAAGAGTTAAACTAGCGGATCTTGAATATTCTCAAGAACTACTATACCACTACCTTTTGGTAATTAATTAACAATCGTTTTGCATAAATTATTTAAGTTGGGGATTTAACTTTACTTACGCTTTTGATAGAGTTTTTTTTTAGACAAGTGAAAACTTACGAGGGTTTCTTTTCTAGGTTTTCTTGTGAGTTTGAGAAAGCTGACATGTTAAAAAGACACTTCACACCGGCTCTAACGGTAACAATAACATTTCGACCCAAAAAAGAATAATGCAACGGTACATAAATATAAAAGGGGCAGCAAAAAGGCATCCCTACCCAAATAAAGGAAAAAAAAAGAAAAGACAAGGCCTGACAGGGGTAGTACAGTAATTTAAGATATATACAACACGCTGGCTGAATGTTTCCAAGTAATGCGTGACCAAACATAAGAAAAGATATGAGATGTGTAAGAGTACAAAATTCCAACAACAGGAGGAAGATTCAACTTACTGTTTCCTGTCCGACTTATTCTTGATTTCAATAGAAATGTTGCTTCTCTCTCTCTTAGTCTCTTTGTATCCCCCCTTCCTCTGTTTATCCCTCAGTATCTGTTTCACAGTAAGTTAAGAAAACACCTGTTGTTAGGAATTGGAGACAAAGATTCCGAGGAAGAGAGACTGATTAAACTCTGTTCTAGTAACTAAACTAAGTTCTAACTAATGGAACTGCAGAAGAAACACTAAGCAATGTGCAGAGACTGATTGATGAACTCTGTTTTCCAGCACTAATTTTTAATGAAAGCTAGTTTATATCAAGTCACTGATTTCAAGATGAACCAAGCAAAATTCGAATAAACCTCTAGGAATAAGGTAGTCCTAGCAACGTACCTGCACAAATCTCTTCCACGCTGTATATCTTTAGGCATTTTCTGTAGCTGGACCTGCTGGCTTCTTAGTCTGCTTCAACGCGTCCTGCTTACACAAACTTGTCTTTTTCTTGTAGGCTGCGCGTTTTCGGACCTTGAGGTTTTCACCCGTTAACATGTAAACATTCCCAGGTTCAGCAATGGTGAAATCAGCCGGGTTTCTATTGACGCTGCACACCATGGGTGCTGAGCTGCTCTTCGCAGGCCGCGCGGAGGCATTGCTGCAGCTCTCTGCTTTTCTCTTTTGTTGCTTCTTCTCTTTATCTGTCATGTGAGATCTCAAAGGGAGCATCATGGAGTTAGACGCCCCGAGGAGCTGGAAACTCCCTTGGCCGTTGCTGCTAGGAAACACCGGCTTCTCATGACTAGCGTAAACAGGCGCAACCGTGTCTTTTCTCTTGGTGTTCTTCTCTTGGTGATGACTCCATGAAGGTTGAAACGAAAACGAAGACGTACCAAGTGGTGGAGCGACGGGGAAGGTCGTCCGGGAAATCTCGGGTGCGAATCTCTTGCTGTAAAGATCAAAAGGTAACTGCTTGGTTTGGTAGGCTGCCGTCTTACTAGAGTCCCCTGTTTGAAGCTCTACACGTTCCTTGTGCTGGTTAACCGGCGGGAAATGTCTTTTAGTGAATTTCGTGTTTCCGTGGTGGTCAGCCGGAGCGTTTGGTCCCACCTGAGTATCCATTAGGCTGAGTAGATGCATTGCCGGTATAGAGCTCTCATTAGAATAGGCGTCCATTGGTCTACCACTACTACTGCTACCAACACCAGCAGCATGTTTGCAGCCAAATGAGAATTCTGAGTTAGGCCCACATTTCTGCTTCCCGTTGGAGGCAACAAAGTTGAGGTTCCATGTGTTTTCATTGCTGGATGCTTGTGAAAGCATACGATGCTTCGTTGGCTGATCCATGTTGAAAGAAACTGGCCTAAGATGATGACCCTGTGGTGGCATCATGGAAGATGGCCAAATCGGATGAGGAGCTGCTTCTCTGTATTGATGTGGAAGACTCTGGCACGTATTACACCCGCGTAATACCCGATATGGGGATGGAGATGGGTTCTGATTAGCCATAGTTGGCACATTCCCTAGCCACTGGCAGTTGTGACCGGAAAACCGGATGGAGCTAGCTCGGTTTTCTTGTGTCGGAGGGTAGATCCCAAACGGAGAAGGCACATAATTAGGCTGACTCATTGGGAAGAAGTCGAGAGATCTCTGCTGTTTTCCAAACGGGATATGTTCTTCCTTCCTTGCGTTGATATCACAAGGTTTCGGTGGTTTTGATGTGTTGTTGTTGTTGTCCTCCAGTGAGGCCCCGTTATCATAGGCTTCATTGAGATCAATCAGGAGAGCATTCTTGGATTTGTGCGCCGTTTCTTGTGACGGCTGTTTGTTGCTAACGTCCTCTTCTTTGTCGGGAAGACCCCTCTCGTACTGGTTCTTGGCCAGGAGCTCGAGTATCTCCAAGGGGTATTCATCGTTTTGCTCTTCTCCAGGCGTATTCTCCTTTCTATCGTGGCTTTGGCTTCCGGGTGCTCCATGATGTTCTTGGACCATTACTGTCTTCCCCTTTCTGTCTGCACCAGAAGCATCCTGCCAAGTAAACCCATCCCGTTAATACAGAGCCTTACCTAAAATCATATAAAAATTAACCAGCTTTATAACGGTATTTTGATATCACGTAGATGCAAAGTTTGTACATTTTGCAGCACACAAGATAGATCCGCTACTTGAGTAGAAGGAGGGGTGTGTCTTGGCTTAAAGTTGCGGAAAGACGATGTATTTGTATTGTTGTTGTTGTTGCTGCTGAAGTCAACAACATCCACTCCAGTTCTCAACCATCCACCTGTGTTGGATTTAGAAGAGGAACCAAAATCTCGAAGACAGTTTGCTTCTGGATCTCTTGACCTCAAATGATCATTGTCTTGCAAATGCAGAGAAATGACCGGCTTATCATTAGGCTGAGGGATAGATTTTCTGAAATATCCTTCTGAAGCCAAACGATCATCAAGTAAACTGCCCACCCTTTTCTCATTCAACAAATCTCGAGTAGATTGGGAAACTTCGTTTATGGAAGGACCGGTTCGCGGGTTAACCTGATTTCCTTCATCCATTCCGGTATTAAAACTGATCAGGGTGCTCTTCCCGTTATCCATTGCTGGCTTCTTCTTCTTCCTCCTTGATAAACTGAGCTTCTTCTCTGTTCTCTGAGCACTCAGAGGACAAGGAACCGAATCTTTCCCACTGAATAAAGAGTGCGCAGGAGCTGATAAAGCACTCTTACCGGGATCAGCATCATTCTCACGGATCCCCTCTTGTGAAGTAGTTTCACATGGAAGTGATGGTACAAACTCGTCAACGACCTGAAATCTTCGGTTCTTCTGCTTGCCCTTGATAGGATCTCTGTCAAACCCACTATCAGTTGATTCACTATCACCTTGATCAGAGTCACAGCTTTTGGAGGCATTTTCAGAAGCTGCGCCGCCGATGGTGCTCAATAGCCGGCTGACATAATTGTTTTCAGGTAACAACAGCTTTCTTTTTCTGCCTCTAACCGATTCCCTTTTCGAACAAGACTCTTCTTTTCTGGTATTGTTACTACCACCTCTGGTTTTGGTCTTGGCTTTACTAAGCAGCTCGCTCAGTAGACGGACCTTGCGATTTTTCCTACGCTGCAACCCACTCATGGCGAGATTTATGCTCTCTGATGACGCATTATCGCATTCCATCGGAACACGACTGCCTTTACGATTCTTGATTGCCTTACGCGGCGTATCCTCGACCACCCCGGCTATCTCACATGACCCGAAAGCTGTCACTGCCTGGTCCACATTTTGTTTCTCTTTCCAGCTGCTAATATCCATTGATGATGATGGTTTGTTTAATTTTTCTTTACATCTCTTGTTGCCTACTTGCTCTAGACTAGCGAGCTTTCTGCTCTTGCTCCTAACAGTAGAAGCATCCATAGATGGAGGATGGACTTTCTCGAGAAACGTAGTAGCTGCAATTGTTTGATGAGCTTTAAGAAAATTAGTTTTCAGCTTCATCCGCACACTATAAATTTGCTTGACCAGAGAAAACTATATATAATACCTGTCTGATCATCCTTCTGAGATCTCTCGAAGTTTAGATCCTCATTCTCCTCAAGTACAGCATTACCTGCACACACAAAAAAGATATTACACAACAATGTTTATAGTTGATATGAATTACGAAACTGAACCTGCAGATGATGCATACCTCCAACATCAGTTCTATTTTCATTCTCGTGATCAATGACAGTTAGTGAATTCAACTTGCTTTTACTTGGGATATCCAAAGAGTTCCCATCAAGCTTTTTCTCGCCAGTAGTTCTTGAGTTTGAATGCAGTCCACAATCTGAAAGCAATCCACATGCATAAGTTCAAGCAGACTCAATCTCTAGCTAGCTAGCTTGTATAGAAGAAACATAAAAACAATAATATTGGAAATGCATGCGTTTTTAATACCACCTTTTGTCCCATCAGCATCTATATCTCTGATACAGCTCATACAACCCCACCATCTAAACTTTGGAACAGATAGAGAAGGAAGAGAATAGCTTTGTTGGTCCACCAAACTAACACTTTCCTCAGAAAACGGCCAACATTTTCTGTGGTCTCTCTCACGGGTTTCAGCTACGTATCCACTGCATCAATCAAGAAGAATAAAAACTCGATATATACGTCATTTGCAACGTGTACCTTGCTACGATATATGCATTTAGAAGTGATCACATCATATATTATAATCCATCAAAAGTAACTGGAAAAATATAAACATACTATAACAAGGAAGGTTGATAACATAAGGTGAATATATATAGTAAGCTCACCGTATGGAGAAATGATCACATTTGACCGCATCAATCTCGTTGGCAGCGCCTGCGAGATTTATGGATATTGAGTTGATCTTAATGGAGGATCCCATTGATGTGCTTGAATGAGATTTTATGCCTCAGTGATGATGATTACCTTCCACCATTATACTCTCTCAGCAACTAGAGCTGCAACAGTTACACATGATAATATTTCTTAGCATCACGAGATGAAAACAATTAAGTTATATATCACACTGTATAATTGTGCTTGATGATCAAATTGTTGTTGCATGTAAAGACACAACGCTTCAAAATCTTTACTTTCCATACATACGACGCCAAATATAAGTATATTACACTAACGTAATTAAGGAATATATATATATATATATAACTAATTTACATCATTATGTTCAAGCATATTCCATAAATATCCACATGAAATATAACATTCATACCAGACATCCAATTAACTCTACATTAGTACATTCATGAAAATTAAAAACCCTAACGTTTACATAAAATCAAGAACGAAACTGTTCACCAGCATACCATTTCATAAAACAAAAATAATCGTGCAAATGAGTTTTAGACATCTAACACTCAACATAAACCTATATTTAAACACCGACCTAAAAATTAGGGTTTTCAGACACATGGGAACCCCCCAAAGCTATAACCTTTTTCAGACCAGAAACAAACAAAAAATAAGAACGGACCAGTTTCATTATAATCTCCGAATCACAAACTCCAAGAAACGTCAAAATTATTAATCTGAGTAATTTAGGGTTTAAAATCAAATTATTTAGAGCCCAATTAACAGATAATAAGACACTTAAAATTAACCGCATGTGATTAACAAAGATAACGAAAGACCCACCAATTAATACGGGTCAGATCTATCCGCACGTGAATAGTCCGTGAAGAAGAAAAAAAACCAAAAAGAAAAAAAAAATAAGAACAGGTGAGTTTCGAAGCGACGTATATATGAACAGTGAAGAGCCCTCAACCAAAAAAAAAAAAAACACGAAGTCAGCTTCAAGTCAAGCTAAATCTCGTCCCACAAGATCGAGCCGTGACGGAAACCTTAAATCGAAGAAATAGGAGATTCTTGTCGGAAACACGCACCTGGAGAAATCCGACCAGTGATAAGGAAAAAAAAAGCGATGCGAGATTCGAGCTCGATCTCAAGCGGCAAGCGAAGAAAACCGTATCGGAAGATTGAGAAGCTTTTGGATAAGAAGATTAGCGAAGCCTTGAGGATTGATTCGTCGGGAGATGAGCAGAATTTGACTGCGAATTTTCGAGAAACCCTAAGACGACGTTTCCTAGCGAAAGGAGAGAGAAAAAGGGGGACTTTTTTTTCTTCTTCTTTGGCTTGTAGAGAGAGACTATTGAGAAAGAAGAGAGAGAAAGTGGAGCTGTCTTATCCTTGAAATGAGGGGTTTTTTTGCGTCGAAATGAGGGTTTTTTTTTTAATAAAAATAATTATTTATTGATATAAAATTTAGCTCATTTTAAAATAAAAACAACTCATCTATGGAACATGACACTGCCATGTCACCATCTGGTCTGCCTATTTCCATTTACACGAAACAAGATTACGTCCCTCTCTGTACATTGTGTCCACGTATATATTTATGTAGCTGTATGTGTTAATAATAGTTTTTTTTTTTTTTTAAAGGGCAAGCTGTAATGTGTTAATAGTTAAAAAAGATACATTTCTATCTATGCAAGATATTACTTTTAGTGGAAAAAAAATCTAAACACATTAATATAAAACATCTTCATTAGGGTAACAGGTATCCAAGAATTAAACAACAAGATAAAATAATTTATTTTTATGAGATTTCAGTGTTTTCTTTATTTAAGGAAACCCATTTTATTTACGTTTTCTCGCAAAAAAAAAATAAAAAATAAAATCATTTAGACGTTTCTGTGTGATAGGATGGGGGCACAAGAAACCAATGAGAGATATCCACGTGGCCGTAATGTGCGGTTCTTATCACAACCCATTTGTTGTGTCCTGAAAAAGAAAACCCTAGGCGCGTGCTACTCACGGCACTTCCGTTTCGCGTGTGGGCACATTTCGTCCGTGGCGCGGGATCGGAAAGGGAGCGTCGGCACGGAGGAGGAGAGAGATTGGAGCGTGTGATTCACGCGATAGGAGAGAGAGTGGGTGAGACTAGTGGGACCAGAGAGAAAAAATAAAAGCCCTAAAAGCATGATAATATTGTATGGGTAGGTGATGTTACCCTAGATGTGCCCATTTCCTCAATAAATGATAATATATATTAACCCTAACACCCTTTTTCCACTTTCCAAATTTTACCACAGTAAAATAAGAAAGATTTGGTTTACAGATACCATAATTGTATATAAATATATATTAATTTCATTATCGTGTATATATGTACTATATATATGTTTTTATTGATTTCTGTTTTTTTCGGTGGTAGTAGAATCATCACATGGTACACCAACCTAATGGGATACCCATGTAAGCAAAGTTTAACAACTAAAAAAAAAAACCAACTTTGTTTTTCTTTAGAACCTTTGCATATTCGATATATAAAGCAATTAATTGGATGTTGAGTCGTTGACTCTATTTTGTATATCAAATTCGTCGGTGTAATACAATTTCATAATATAGATTTGGATGTAACGGTTAGCTAGACAGCTAATGCGTTTTTTTGTTTCCTTTTAAGTTTTTTTGCACGTATTGGCACACACACATATATATTGATATATAGTAGAAGTGAGTATCATCAAGTTGTGTTAAACCCCTTTAGCAAAAAAAAAAAAAAAAAATCATCAAGTTGTGTTAAATATTTTACAAACGTATGTACTATACTTTACGCTCAAATAAAACACTGAATCAGGTAAATTTATATATTGCCTCTTAGAAAATAATATTATACAGTTAGATGAGTGATGGCATTTAGACTGTAGTGGGCTTTATCCTTTATAAGACATTTCTCTCTCCTTGTGATACTGTATTTTTATAATATTTTTTCTTCGGTAAATTCGGTTTTTATTTTTTCCTAGTTTTTGTCGGCTTTGAGGTTCTATAATAATATTATTTCCATGGAATTTTTAGGTTTGTTACTTTAGCTATTTTGGGGGAAAATATAATTTCCTTTTTCTTCCCACTGACATATATGTAATTTTACTTTTGCCAACATAAGATCAAAATTTCTTGTTTGACGCAATTAATTATGGGTTTGACAAACTGTGATGACCAAAACGTGATCATGGTCCATTTTGAATTTTCGGATGCATTAGTTACTTTTTAT
Source organism: Alliaria petiolata (assembly GCA_020283515.1). NCBI lineage: Eukaryota > Viridiplantae > Streptophyta > Magnoliopsida > Brassicales > Brassicaceae > Alliaria > Alliaria petiolata. The sequence goes on along the minus strand of JAHZTW010000001.1, from coordinate 165,184,757 downwards.
TACGAAATTTCACATTAATTACATACCCCCTCTAAAGTTTCTAGTTAATTTCATAATGTAATACACAACTTTATGGAAAAGGAATTGAGCACATATTCGTGATGACCCTTTTTTTTTTGCGATAAAAAAGCGCGGAACCTATCTTCAACCAACCAAACATTTTATCTAGACCGTATAAATCAAGATTCATATATTTTTGAAATATTATCCTCACACGTATTTGTAACTCGAGAAAGGAGATTTGATATATAATTAATTGATACATTTTGACCAAAACTAAAATAAAATAAAAAAAATTGATACACTTTTAGGTTTGCATACGTGCACAGCTGAACATTAGTAAGTTTATATACACAAGTTGATATATATAAAAAGAGTACATACAACTTACATATATGTAATATTATAATATATTCTTATGTAAGTATAGAGAGAGAAAGAGAGAAGCGGTAGAAAAAGGAAATAAAAAAAGAGGACTTAAGATGAAAAAGGACAGCTTTAAGGAGATGCTTTGGCCACCAGTGATACCATCATTTAAGCTTTGCATGTGCCTCTCTGTTAGCATCTCGACAACCACATCAACCTTCTCTCTCTCTCTCTCATCCCCCTTTTTAACTCTTGGATTTTTACTTCTTACACACACCCCAACATCATCATATCTATTTATACATATATATACATATAATTTTATATGTTAATATACTCAGTTTCATTATAGATGTTACAAATCCCTTCGAGTTTGTTTGATATTCATTTACAACACATCACTTAATTTTTAACTCAAAAGTCAAAACACAATCTGATGGCCTCATGTTTTGATACATCCATTCATTTTATGAAAGCTTATCTCGTTTGGTTAGCCAAATTTTGATATTAAGAAAAAAACTAAGTTCTCTGTTTTTTTTTTGTTTGAAACCGGTTTAACTAAGTTCTCTGTTGAAAACATTGATTAAGTATCTAGTAAATACATATATTATCAACGATAATAATTAATCTGAAGAGTCTATTTGTCAAGAGTCTTTTTTTTAATCAACAAAAAAATGTTAGATGCTGTGAAGATAGCTCACTTGATTGACCAAATAAATTAGGTTTGATCATACGTATTAATGATTTACGTATTCACATGTATTATCAATTATTGGTTCTAAATCTAAAACAATTATATTGAAGATCGGAAATTTCTTAATTATAAATAACGGAAGGTATAATACATATGAGTTTCTTCAGCTTAGAGTGAAGACCAGATTCCATGGAGCAGATTTATTAAACAGCTAATTAATCAAGTAAATAGTGGTAATATTGCCTGTTGATTTGCATCGTGGGCCATAAAAAGACTATTCGTATTTAATTAGACACGCATTCTCTGTGGGCCATTGATATTCCTTATAAGCATTCGAGCTAACTAGTAGTTATAATATAATGGATGATATATACGTTTATGCACGCAGATATACACTTGCGTACGGTTCACTATGTTGAGATGTGTTAGCTCTAGACGACATTCATATCACTTACCAGAGATCTGTTTGGTTTTCTGTCCGGACGGTCCAAACATTTTATTATAATTTGTAAAACTAGAAAATTCATAGTTTTGGATCCATAATCTTATTTAACTTATTACCAGCCTCTAATTAATTTTGTGTAAGGGTAAATCATTTTCCTCGGGAATGAGGACTAGGCTTATTGTTTAAAACACAATTTTGTTTTTTTACATATGAAAAAAAAAATTAAATGCAGGTTTTAAAAAAAACCATATAACATTTTGTTTTATAATAAAATAATTTGTTTAAAAGGAAAATAAACGCCGAACGCAAACAGAACTTCTTCGATCGTTTGCATTTGGCTTTTGTGTTGAAGATCTATAAATTAATTTTGATTAGATAATAAATATTGTAGTTTCATATAAAGAACAAACACACTAACACGTAATCATACAAACAAAAGCAAACAAATAATAGAACCGCAATAGCATTTCACTTAACCAAGAGAACTATATATTCCTGATGGATTCCGACAGATGTAATATTTTTCTTTTAAAATGTAAGAGACAAGTAATATTTGAATTAAGCCCTTTTTATAAAAAAAAGAAGTAATATTTGAATTTAAGAAAAAGAGGACGCTTTGAAATTTTGAATGGTTATAAATCTATCGTGGAAGCTACTATAAGCCACGTAAGTTTAACTGAGAGGCGAGCAAATATTTTATGTGAAACCTACCTAATCGGAGGATATTGATATGTGATTTCCGGCGTTCGAGTTTGAAAGTTCATGAACCACAATCTCATCTCAGCTTTTCTTTCGCTAATCATTATATTTGTTTTTAGATGCATGATGATAATGCATGCATGTGTGTGTTCGTTACGTACGTATATGCCTTTATCTAACTAATGATGATATTACAAGGTCGATCGTAATTATGGTGGCAACGTAAACCCTCAAGCCACGAGGATGTCATCAATTAACTCCAACTTTCCACCAAAACCCATGACCAAAACATGGAAATACACGCTTGTGTTTGTGTTTTGATGTGTGTCCGATATCTTTAATACAATACTAATAGAAAAATTAAGAGAGAATGTAAAAAAGGTTTGATCTACAATATTTATATATGTATTTATTATATTTACCGCAACTTCAATAATTTAAAAGTAAGTATAAAAACATTCACTAAATTTTAACGACATTAACTAATTAAAAATTCTCTATATATATATTTTACGCCTAAAAATCTCTATATATATCTTATATCTGGAAAAAAAAAAAGGTTCTGAATATCATGCATGGTTTATCAAAAAGAAAAAAACAACTAACGATCATAATCCAACTGGTTATCTGCACGTGCAAGCAATGGCGGATCACAGTATAATTATCATTACAAAATATATTATGTTATTAATAGTAGACTACAATATCTGCAAAACACCAATACACACTTGAGTTTGAATTTTACTGGTCAATGAAACTAATGGCGCACTGACCTTAAAAAGGTTAAATTGAATAAGTTTGAACATAAAAAAAATTACAAATCAATAGAGACGGAAAAAAAAACTGGATTTCCCAAATCCAAGCTTGATTAAACTATCCAAAATTCTGTGTATTTCGTCTTTCTAGACAAATCATTCACTGGTAAACTAAGTCTTAAACACTTCGTAAATAAGAAGACAACCATCTTATTAATTAAGTAGAACACATCCAGGCTATCATTAATTTGTAAATTATTAGACAAACAAAATTGTCTTTCTAATATTATAACATATTGGATTAGATTCTTGTGGTCAATTGTTTTTATAGAATCATTTTTGAAGGTCTTACTTAGAGTTATTAGCTTGTAGTCTTAAACATATAAGCTGAGTGTAACCCATATCACATAATGTTTTACTATTAATAATTTTGGTTTCTCATACATAAAGATACCATTTCGTAATGTATGAACGGACTTATACTATGATTGACATCCAGAATAAATCAGAACTATGATTGATACATCCAANATAATGGATGATATATACGTTTATGCACGCAGATATACACTTGCGTACGGTTCACTATGTTGAGATGTGTTAGCTCTAGACGACATTCATATCACTTACCAGAGATCTGTTTGGTTTTCTGTCCGGACGGTCCAAACATTTTATTATAATTTGTAAAACTAGAAAATTCATAGTTTTGTATCCATAATCTTATTTAACTCATTACCAGCCTCTAATTAATCTTGTGTAAGGGTAAATCATTTTCCTCGGGAATGAGGACTAGGCTATATTGTTTATAACACAATTTTGTTTTTTACATATGAGATTTTTTTGTAGAAAAAAAACAATTGCAGAATAAAATAATTTGCTTAAAAGGAAATGTAAACGCCGAACGCAAACAGAGCTTCTTCGATCGTTTGCATTTGGCTTTTCTGTTGAAGACTATAAATTAATTTTGATTAGATAATAAATATTGTAGTTTCATATAAAGAACAAACACACTAACACGTAATATCACAAACAAAAGCAAACAAATAATAGAACCTCAATAGCATTTCACTTAACCAAGAGAATTATTCCTGCTGGATTCCGACAGATGTAATGTTTTTTCTTTTAAAATGTAAGAAACAAGTAATATTTTGAATTTAAGAAAAAGAGGACGCTTTGAATGGTTATAAATCTATCGTGGAAGCTACTATAAGCCACGTACGTTTAACTGAGGGGCGAGCAAATATTGTATGTGAAACCTAATCGGAGGATATTTATATGTGATTTCCGGTGTTCGAGTTTGAAAGTTCATGAACCACAATCTCATCTCACCTTTTTTTCGCTAGTCATTATATCTGTTTGTAGATGCATGATGATAATGCATGCATGTGTGTGTTCGTTACGTACGTATATGCCTTTATCTAACTAATGATGATATTACTAGGTCGTAATTATGGTGGCAACGTAAACCCTCAAGCCACGACGATATCATCAATTAACTCCAACTTTCCACCAAAACCCATGACCAAAAGATGGAAATACACGCTTGTGTTTGTGTTTTGATGTGTGTTCAATATCTTTATAATACTATGCTAATAGCAAAATTACGAGAGAATGTAAAAAGGTTTGATCTACAATATTTATATATGTATTTATTATTATATTTACCGCAACTTCAATAATTTAAAAGTAAGCGTAAAAAACATTCACTAAATTTTAACGACATTAATTAATTAAAAATTCTCTATATATATTTTACGCCTAAAAACATCTATATATATCTTATATATATTTTTTTTTAAAGGTTCTGAATTTCATGGTTTAGCAAAAAGAAAAACAACAACTAACGATCATAATTCAACTGGTTATTTGCACGTGCAAGCAATGGCGAATTACAATATAATTATTACTACAAAATATATTATGTTATCAATAGTAGACTAAAATATCTGCAAAACACTAATACACATTTGAATTTGAATTTTACTGGTCAATGAAACCAATGACCTTAAAAATATTAAATTGAATAAGTTTGAACATACAAAAAAAATTACAAATCAATAGAGACGGAAAAAAAACTGGATTTCCTAAATCCAAGCTTGATCAAACTATCCAAAATTCTGTGTATTTCGTCTTTCTAGACAAATCATTCACTGGTAAACTATGTCTTAAACACTTCGTAAGTAAGAAGACACCGTCTTATTAATTAAGTAGAACACATCCAGGCTATCATTTGTAAATTATAGACAAACAAATTGTCTTTCTAATATTATAACATATTGGATTAGATTCTTGTGGTCAATTGTTTTTATAGAAACATTTTTGAAGGTATTACTTAGAGTGGTTAGCTTGTAGTCTTATACATATATAAGCTGAGTGTAACCAGAAGGAGGTAAGATTTTACTATTAATAATTTTGGTTTCTCATACATAAAGATACCATTTCGTAATGTATGAACGGACTTATACTATGATTGACATCCAGAATAAATCAGATCTATGATTGATGACATCCAAAATAAATAAAAACTATGATTGACATTAAAAAAAAAAAGACGTCAAATACCACTTAAATGGTAACATTCTATTTTTCAATTTTGGTTCTACTATTTCTAAAACAAAAATTTATGATATATTGTTTATGTTTTGGTTCAGAGAAAATTAGTAATTTTGGTAAAATAACATAAAATGCTGATTATTAAATACTTGAACTCTGTAATGATATCGTTTTTTTTTATGAAAACAGAAAATGCCATGCATAAACCAATCAATAAGTAAGGAGAGATACTCTAATATACCATTTACGAAAATTTCATAAAGCATTTTTCAAAATTTTTTTTTAAAACTACGACGATTGATTTCATAAAATTATTTAAATGCTTTGCAAATTATTCGTCATTTTCTTTAAAAGTTACATAAAAATGACTTTTAAAGATCCCCGTAGTCTATGTGAATACCTTGTTTTTTTAAGCCATTACCAAGGAACTGGGTTGATGTGAGCCACATGATCCAGCGCATCTTTGTTTCTGAAAGAGGAAACACAAACACAGATGATATATCTAAACGTAATTGACCAAGTCAGATATTCTTTTATTTTACGTACTAACATTTTACAAAAAGTAATTCCCATTTCCGATTTTTCGTTTGCTAATAGTATTCCTAAATAGTTTTTTGTTTGTTTGTTAAAACCTAAATAGTATTCGTTTATTACAATTATTTGTATTAAATGAGTTTTTTTATTGATAGTCTTCGCTGAGATTTTACATCTGGAAAAATATATACATAAAGATATATGGAAAAATATATACATAAAGATATATATGTGTAGGAATTTAGTTGGATAGTTTTCTTACTGACTTTTTTTCTCGTACAAATAATATTGCGAATTCCATTGTCATATACCATGTCATAGTTTTACCATACAAATTCATACTACTAATTACGACGACTGAAGCTTGTAATCCTAGTGATTTGTACTAACTTTATTATTGTATTACAAATCGAATTAAAATCTGGAAATTTGTGTGAGCTGTAGATGTCACAAAAGTCCATTATAATTAGATCGTTAGACCTATTCTAAATCAATACTAAACATTTTGACTAATTTTTTTAATATTACCATGAAATATTTCTAAAATGTTAGTCATGAAAATTTAATACCAATAATGTGTATATATATTTAAGCACATAAACGAATTTGAATTATTATTTTCTTCTGAATTACCATTTTGTTATACTTTGTTTCCAATATTACCAGTGGCACAAACATTTGGTACAGAAAAAGTTTCTAAACCATTTTTGTTTTTACTATTTTTAGAACTTTTTCAATCAGAACAAAAGGTGATATATGCCCCACTATTTAATAGGTCCAATATAAATTGCCAAATTAATTTTTCCATAAAAATACCTTTGCTGTCATATCTTACGATTCAGTGTTACTTGATGAAATCGTTGTTATTTGATGACTATAAAATTAAATCTTGAAAACAAAGAAAAAAATTACAGAAAAAATCAAACTAAATAATTTGTTGGTTATTATTATTAGGATTCTGCAAAATTGCGAAGGAAAATATTGTAGATGAAATTTTAAAAAAAAAATTATTAGAAACAGTTATAAATGAAAATGTATATAAAATGACAGATGAGGATATAATAGTGTGAATATTCGTTCTTTTATAGTTGTTAAAATTTAAAATGCAAATATTCATAAAATGAAAGGATGTTGCTTTTTTTTTTTGGGGGTCAACAATGAAAGGATGTTGCTAGTTATTAATTTTTATGAATGTAATGATGTTATTAATTATTAAAAAACGAAATAAATAAAATTACATATGTGAAAAATTTATATTTTTAATGAAACCAGCCACTATAAAAGAAAAGGTACATAATTAACGAATTATAAAAAATAGAACTATATAGAACATATTTTTAAAAATTCGTGATCTATATATATATAAACTCGAATTTTATGAAGGCTATCAGAGCTCTAACGACTTACAGCTCAAACACGCCATGATATGTACCGCTGAAATATTATTACATCACAAACTTCCAACACTTTAATTTGTCGTGTAAGTAATTAAGTTTTCGAATATCCTTTTCATCATTTATGGTTTCTTAAATTTTTATGACCAAAAGACTTTTAAATCTAACGATCTATATAATCTCTTCGGACGAAAACTAAAATCGACAAAGTTCAAAATTGAACTACATCTTTATTGAGTTGCATTATGAAATACTAAAGGTTTAAAGACTATGTTTATGTTACTACATAGTACTAGATAGTAACATGTGCATGATAAAATATATATTAATTTTTTTATAATATTTGATTTAAAAATTATATTGTCAATTATAAAAACTTAAAAATTTAAACTTTTTAATATTTTAGAGATTTGGTAAAGTATTTAAAAAATAATTATGTAATAGACATTGTTTAAATTTGATGTGTTTGTGAGTCAAAAATAATAAAAATATTCAATAAAAAAAATAAAAAGAGAAAGTAATTGAAATTTCTGTATAGCCATTTTATAAATATGTAAATTTATCTAATTTGAATCCAGTTTAATGATGATTTGATGATATTTGCATCGAGTTTCCATATGTGGTCAAAATTTATAATAAATTATAATTTAAAAGTAAATCAAAATGGTATGTGAATGAACAACATGAAATGAAATATGATTTTGTATAATAAAATAGGTAAATGATTTGAATGATATTATATATGTTTTTGTTTAATTTTTGTGGTGAATGAACAAAATACAGATTCTTTTAAATAGTTAAATTGCAATGATTTGCATAATAAAATAAAAAAATAACTAATAGAAAGATTGAAAGATAAGTGTAGTTTTTATTTAATAATTTAATTTCTATCTTATTAAAATAAATAAATATATATATATATATATATGCCATGTTCAAGATTTTGTTGAAAACAAAAAAAAAGTTAGATATTACAAAAACTAATCTTCAATTTATCCGCTAGACACCAAGCTCAATCTGAGCGGTCGATTAACGCCTAACCAAATCTAGCTTATATATTGGTTTATAAACGCAACAAGAAAATACACATTACATGGCCTAGTGGATTGTGGAGTAAACCCACTATTGCTTGCACTAGTTCAAGGTACAAGTTCTGTTTTGTTATTTTTTAATAAATCTTACAGTTCTGCCCTCATCATCTTCCTTTCTCATGCAACAGATTTAACCTCATTTTTGTCAATTTTGCTTATTTTCTTGTGTTGTTTACTTAAATATGATAGATTTACATCTCTAACATTCGATTTAAAATTAAAAACTCAAAAGTGAGTAATTTTGATAACTGATTTCTTCACCGAACAACCTCAAATGGCCGCAGCTTATTACCGTCGAATGCGTCATGACCTATTCAATTATTTTTCTTTTATAAGAAAGAGATCTAAATGGATCGCCAAACCCGCGTTTTTGAACACAGTATATATATATGTAGTTATACTAGAACGGTTAGAACAATTTGAGAATGAAGAGTTATCGGGTGACGATACATCATCATTATATATAAATCACAAATGAAGTAGATATTATTTTTTAAAAATGTTTTTCTAATAATATTTAAGAGATACTAAAATATCTCTCAAATACATCCTTATTGGCTCACTTCTATTTTTCACGGTTTCTGTAAATTCCGTATTCTACATTTCTACTACAGCAAAATAAAATGGCATGCAAAACTGCAAATAATTTCTTCCTCGTTGTCTAACCCAATTAATATTTAGTCTACATCTCCCAAGAATTATGGACCAACCATTTATATTGTAAGAATTTAATTTACTTTATTCATTAAAGTATCAACAAGCATCCCAAAACTCAGAAACCCCACTATAAAAAGTAAAAACAACAATCCAACTAATTGGATCTTCATTGTCATAGAGATTTGGCCACACCATAATCTAGTTTTACAACGAATTGCAAGGATCTCAATGAAGTCATCGATAATCCAACTAATTGGTTCTTCATTATCATAGAGGTGTCAAAACTGATTATTATTCGTATACCAAAGCCCAAAACACTACCGGAGGAGCTAGTAAACAAGATATGGGTGCACCATGCCCCTGTTAAATTTCAAATATTTTTAAATTTGTTAAATAAATTTTGGATGATTGAAAAGATTAAAAGCGTAGAATTATCCGTTGTAAAGTCGTATATATAATAATTCTCATAATTTATAATACAATATTAAATCAATTTAAAAAAGAAGAAAATTAAAGGTAAAATAAATTTTATTGCCCCCATCAATTTCATTGTCCAATTCCTTATTACCCCTATTCATTAGTTAAGTTTATTTCGATCAAATCCGTTGTTGCTACTATATGAATTTAAACTTTTAGATCAGTTAAAAATAGATATCGTGAATCATTACTATAAATTACGAATGAAAAAATTAACCTAGTAGATTATTTTTTGGTCAACAACCTTGTTAATAAAATGAATGCATATGTATTTAGTAACAATTTTTTTAATCTTGTAATATAAAATGAAAAGAATTCATTTAGATAAATTGAAAATTCTTCTTATATTACATCCACTATTCGATTTTATATATTGTATGCATTCGGTAAGATTTACTTATGGATCCATCGTTGCAGCTAACTGAAAACGGTGGCATTGTACGATCACATTTACTCGCTGATATAACTTATATTCTTACGAATACAAGAAAATGTCCGTAAATAATCTTTATTTAATTTACCGGATTTTGGATCGAATATTTTGCTTTGAGCAATAGCCGTATTTTGGATTTTTTTTTCTAGTATTAACTAAACGGTTTCCTAATCCAAATTTTGAATATATAAAATTAATCTAAAATAAAGATTAAAATTGTAATAAATTTGAACTATTCGCTTAAGCTGATTTTTGGGGGCTGGTACATATAACACCTTCCATCATCATAATATATATTTTTATCCATCAGTAAGCGAATTTCATGTATTCACCGAAATAACAACTTTTTTTGTTTGTTTGTCATAATACATACATTTTCATAAATAAATCAGATCTTCAATTTATCCTCTTCAAGCATGCTTGGTAATAGCATCTCGAAGTTTTTTTCTTCGTATTTTCTACTAAAAAAAAGCTAAAACAATGAGCATTCCAATCAGATTTGGACTGCGTACAATTTATGAAATAAAATTATGTGAAATTGAAGATTTCATGTAATTTTACAAAATTGTTATAAGTTAGAAGGAAAGAAAATGAAAAATCATTCTATTTATTTCATTTATTCTATAGAAAAAAATAAATAAATCCTTTAAAAAAATTATTCTACTTCAAAAATACTAAGAAATAAATGGAATTCAGTTTTTATTCCATTCCAATTTTTTTAAATTCCATATAAATTTATTCTTTTAATTGGAATTATCAGTTACAGCCTAAATTTATTCTATTTATTTCTTACATTCCAATTTGTGATTATCAATTACAGCTTTAGAATTTTATTACCGGATTTTATCAGTTCAAATGCGAAATTAACCCTATTTTTGGAGGTATTTATTTCTTTATTTATTCCCGGGTTTTAAGGATAATCTTACAAAGACTTTATTATCTATATATGATGATGCTCCCTTATCATATTATCAACGAAACGAAGGCACGCAACTTTATGCTAAGCCTACGTGGCAACTGCCAACTTTGGATTGCGGATTAAAAAAAAAATACTGAAAAGTCCAAATTGTTTTAAGGGGGAGGAGATAGACTCGTTCGTATTCGTAACACACAGGAACAAACAAAAAATGAAAACTACTGAGTTCTCTTCTTCTTCATCGCCAAGCGATCGCAGGATTGGTGCTCTGCTCCGTCATCTCACTGCCGGAACAGATTTTCCGATTTCGGATCGTCTGAGCTCCGTTTTCGCCTCGCCGACATCGGGAGTCACCGGCAGTTCTGTTTTCGCTCACCTTGTTCAGGCTCCCGAGGATCCTATTCTTGGGGTACCTCCTTCTTCTTCTTCTTCTTCGATGTATTTGTGTTGATATAGTTTTAAAACATATCCGACGTCGATTTTGGATGTATGTGTCCTACGCCTTTAGTTTTATACTCGGTTGTTTCCTTGGTGATTCTGGATTCCGTTGGATCGGCTATTGATTAGTGGGAATTCGAGATCTGGCGATAGTTTACGGGATGGTGTTATGATGATAGATGAAATGGGAGGAAGATTTTTGATGCTTCTTCTTCTTGTTTTGGCTCGCTTAATATAGTAGAACGGATGGAATTTTCTTAGATTAGTCGTTTTGTCACCGAATTTTCTTTCATGAATTATTATTGGAAGATTCAGAAACATAGGTGGTTATAAACTCATGTATTATCTCAGCTCTAAGTTAGATACACTCTGATGTCTTTTTCTTGCGTTATATCAGTGGTTCTGATGTTTGTTTTGAACAAAAATAATTAGGTGACAGTAGCATATAACAAAGACCCCAGCCCAATTAAGCTGAATTTGGGAGTTGGTGCTTACCGAACCGAGGTAACGATCTTATTGCTGTTTACTGAAGCTGTCTCTGCTCTTTCCTCTTAACTGTCATGGGAAGCAGGAAGATTTTTTGTATGTTGTTGTTAAAAAATGAAAAGAACTGATGGTTCATCAATGGTGTTCTCTGTTATATAGGAGGGAAAACCTTTGGTTCTTAATGTTGTGAGGAAAGCAGAGCAGCAGCTTATCAATGACAGGTTTAGCTCTCTTTCTTTTTGGTTGACTTTGTTTATACCCTTATGTGTGCGTGCTTGATGATGTTGAGTCTTGTTTTTTTTGTGTGTGTTTAATCTGTAGATCACGAATCAAGGAGTATCTTCCAATTGTTGGATTGGTTGAGTTCAACAAGTTAAGCGCTAAGCTCATATTAGGCGCTGACAGGTAGATGTTGTCTGATTATCCTTTATGTTATCAACAGTTTTTGTGTTTTGAACATTCTTTCTGATGGGTGTTTTCACGCATGATTTAGTCCTGCTATTCGGGAGAATCGAGTTACAACCGTGGAGTGTTTGTCTGGTACTGGTTCCCTGAGAGTTGGAGGAGAGTTTTTGGCCAAGCATTATCATCAGGTAGATGCTAAAGTCTGTTATTCCTGTCTGATTCGTTTTCTTTATCCTAGTGAACTTCTCATGTAACTTTGAAGTCTTCTCGTTGCTTTCCAGAAAACAATTTATATCACTCAGCCAACATGGGGAAATCACCCCAAAATTTTCACCCTGGCTGGTTTGTCAGTGAAAACTTACCGCTACTACGATCCATCAACACGTGGGTTGAACTTTCAAGGTGAGAATGCTGTGGCTTTTGAAACACTACTGTGTTTTGTGATTTCATATTTCTCGAAATTGTTAATAAGCTTTTAAAAATTTCTGAATGGTCCACGGAAACCCTTTCTTCTTTTGTTCACAGGTTTATTAGAAGACCTTGGTGCTGCCCCACCTGGTTCTATAGTGCTTCTCCATGCCTGTGCTCATAACCCTACGGGTGTTGATCCAACCATTCAACAATGGGAGCAAATCAGGCAGCTGATGCGTTCAAAGGGATTGATGCCATTCTTTGATAGTGCTTATCAGGTACACCTGCTCCGGATCCTTGTATAAGACCAGCTGATGGTTAAACCATTTCTCCTCTGAATAGATGGTTAATATTTTTCTTCCATATTTCCTTATCTCTCTCTCTTTTCCCACTGCAGGGCTTTGCGAGTGGAAGTCTGGATATAGATGCAAAACCGATTAGGATGTTTGTTGCTGACGGCGGAGAGTGCCTTGTTGCTCAAAGTTATGCAAAGAACATGGGACTCTATGGAGAACGAGTTGGAGCTCTCAGCATTGTAAGATTCAATCTAATTAAGAAACTCTCAGGGCGTTCTTGGATGCTGCGGTGAGAGACACCCGCCGTGGTTATCGAATTCTGACATAAAGGGCTTGATTGTAGGTATGCAAATCAGCAGATGTTGCGGGCAGAGTTGAAAGCCAACTGAAGCTAGTAATAAGGCCAATGTACTCGAGTCCTCCGATTCACGGTGCATCTATCGTGGCTGTAATCCTCCGTGACAGGAACTTGTTCAACGAATGGACTCTAGAACTGAAGGCAATGGCTGATCGTATCATCAGCATGAGAAAACAGCTTTTCGAGGCATTAAGTGCTCGAGGTAAGGTCTTATTGATTGTGTATATATATATATATATCGTCAGGAAACGGAAAATCACTCTGTTAATGGACATACAGTATAGCTAGCTAATAACACTCGAAACCATGTGACAGGCACGCCTGGAGACTGGAGTCACATCATAAAGCAGATTGGTATGTTTACATTCACAGGGTTGAACCCAGCTCAAGTCTCCTTCATGACTAAAGAGTACCACATCTACATGACATCCGACGGGTAAATTCTTTTTTCTCCTCTCATATCTTTTCGGTTAAGGTTTATTTTCCCGACCTTTGAAATTGTCTAAATTGGTGTGTGTGGTTGTTATTGGTTTAAAATGAAAAAAAAGGAGGATAAGCATGGCTGGTCTGAGCTCGAAGACTGTACCGCACCTTGCAGACTCTATCCACGCTGCTGTTACCAAAGCCGTCTGAAAAATCTCACACCACCATTACGGTTAAAAATGGTAGTATTAATAAAGAAGCGTACTTTTTTTTGGTTTTTCAGCATTTCCGGCAGTGACGAGATATATGCCGTCATTATTATTACTATTATTATTATTTCATCCCAGTATCAATAAAGTACGCTAGAGAGTTTTGTGTCTCTTCTACTATTTACTACATTCAATTTCGTTACTTTGCATACATCAACCTAGTTTTAGTGGAACGTTTCAGTCAAATTCGGATATCTAAAACAAACTTATACTTGTACAGATCATGAGAAGACGTATGCCCATCGTCAGTTACTCGTAAGCTACATTAAAAGTTTCAAAACACCATCGTCTTTGAAATTCTTGTTCTATCTTTTCAGACTACCAATCACAAAAATTGAGAGGTAAGCTTGTGAACTAGAATGCAATTCATGAAGAATCGAACTCATAGTGTTTCTAGCTTATGATCCAAAAAATCGATTTAGATTAGAAATCCATTAATAATATACTCCATATGCACTGAGCACTGTATAGGTTGTTTTCCCCAAGTATATGGACGTGTATGTACATACTCATTGCAGGCAATATGAAAGATTATATATATATATATATATCATATTGAACACAGAATCTACATAAATTCATTCAAGTTGATTCATTGAAAAGAAAAAAAAAAAGAAGAGGATTTGATTCAACCAGGGACAAAGCCACATACATGTTTATACATGTTCATGTATGTGCAGTGCATATTATGTATTTGAGGTTTTGGCCTTTTATCCCTCCAAGAGGTAGGATGAGACTTCTTCTGCGACTTTGGTGGGAGACTCGCAATCGTTGAAGTCCAGCACTCGACGCTCCGCCTATAAATATGGGAATGTTCAAAACCCAAAACCAATGAAGGAAACATTTTTATTTGTTTCTACAACCATAAAATCTTAATCTCAAAATCGTCTACTTAGAGAGTGAATGATTACCAGTAGAGGATCATTATTCTCTTTATCCAATTCCTTCATCTTCCTTGCATCATCAAGACTTGATGAAAGTGAAACTTCCATTGCATCGAATGCTGCAAATGCACTTGCATGCTCATTTCTCTGTGTCATCACCCCTATGCTCTCGTAGCTTCTCTCCCCAGGACTGAAAACGTAGCCCATGTCCTGGAAAAATAAGCACAAATTGCCTTAAGAAAAATCTGTCGATATATATGGGCTAAAGAATTTGCAATTTGCATGCACCCATGAATGTAAGAGGTTGAATATATAATGGAAAGAACCTAAGGCATTATGAGATACCTCGATAGTTATTTCTGTGTCAAACCTTGGGCTGGGCAAGAGAGAGTTTATGTAAAACGGAGATTTCCAGGCTGAGGGAGATTCAAGACCTCTCCTGAATGGAGTTCCACAGAATCTGTAGATGGAGGATAAGCAAAATCATTATAGCAAGAACTGAAAGCAAGTATTAAGGAAAACAACAAATTCAGTAAAGGTGGCGGCATAGATGTACATGCTGAAATTTTCATTGCTTATCTCGTTGTCAACAAGATGACCCTCGGTGTTTCTCGCTCGGGAAGGCGAATTGATGACCAAACAAAGACTTGCGGAAGGATGTTGTTCTTTGTTAGAATTAGCCATGAGAGTTCTCTGCAAATGATTTCTTGGGGTTGAAACTTGAGCCTTCTCTGCTTTGGTTACTGATTGACCAGGAGAAGACAGAACTGGCTTATTGGTATTGTTCTCAGAAAGAACACCAGTGAAACTTTCAGCCTGCATAAGATTTTATCCGCTCAGTGTTCATAACTGAAGGTAAAATGATGACCATGACATGAAAGAAGAGACTTACATTTTCAACATCTGTTGTAAAATAGATAACTCAACAGATGTTCAAATGCTTAAAGGAAAGAAGAGACTTACATTTTCAACATCTGGTTCGGAATCATCCTTTTCCCTGACATTTGCCTCCATGCAAGTTTGCTCTGGTTTTTCAAGTGATTTTCTTATATGCATGGTTCCTTCTGGCATTCTGTGGCTAAAGAGTGAACAAGACTTACCCCTCCAATTCTCTTCACCTTCTCCATTTAAATTTTGAAAGTAGTTTTCCTTATCTCCAAGATTGATACCAGTGCTATTTCCAGACATAGTTTCTCGACCCTCACTCTCATCAAACATTACATCTAGACGTGAAAAGTCTTTTGCCAGACTCGCTGCTATATCAGTTTCAAGCTTTTTGTCACTTCTTTTCTCAGATAGCGGTGTCAGCAGGTCGCGGGTGCGTTTCCTCAGGATTGACTTTGCACCAACCAACGTCTTTTTGCCAGTGGGAGATTCCCACAGCCGAAGGGGACTCATGCACGTCATGGTGGACATCAGTAGCTTGCGTATGCCAAGAGGGCTATAATCGTGCAGCGGATCGTTTTTAGATTGTAAAACATCACAGCTGAAAACAGGTAGGTCCAAGCTTGGAAAACAGAGACTTGATGATGCTCCAGTATCCTCATGATGCTGCTCGCTTGTCATGTTTGGCTCATGCTTAGGAAGAGAGTGTTGCTTAACTTCTGCCAGAGAAGCAAAATCGTTAACTGGAACCAACTTTTTGGAATCATTCAAATGATATGATTGATCTTCATAGTTATTAGGCCCTTCATCAGCACAGATGGGGCTTGACGGATCATCGATGCATATGAAGCTACCATTTTCATTTGTTCTGCAGTTTGGTTCTGCCTCAAAAGGATGACATATCAATCCAGATGACTTCTTGGCAAACTTATCCGGTGATATGATTAAGGGAGCTGGCCGAAGAGCTTCTTTGCCAGAGGCGGATGTTGCAATGAACCTTGAAGAAGAGCTCTGCATAGGAGATTTTATAACTTCTGAAATCTGGCTGTCTGAAGCTGATGCGCAGAAAATCGGATCTCGATCTGCCTGCTCAACCTCGTTTGGCTCTTGTGTCAAAGATCTAGAAACACTGAGCTCTTCACTCTCTTGATCAAGGAAAAGGACCCTGCAACATTCCGTTTCAGATGTCGAAACATTTG
Source organism: Alliaria petiolata (assembly GCA_020283515.1). Taxonomy (NCBI): domain Eukaryota; kingdom Viridiplantae; phylum Streptophyta; class Magnoliopsida; order Brassicales; family Brassicaceae; genus Alliaria; species Alliaria petiolata. The sequence goes on along the minus strand of JAHZTW010000001.1, from coordinate 165,167,689 downwards.
CTTGGTTGGTGTAAGTAGCCACATCAATATTTGATGTAGACTTTGGAGCTCCCAGACTAGATTCCTTGCTCTCCTCGGTGTATGGCATCGGTACCTCTGACATATTATATCTCATCTCAAGTGAAATATCCGATAGATCCTGAAAATCGAATTGGTAATCCTGGCTCGGAGAAGCCGAGACATTATGATCAGGAAACTGTGAACAGTCGTCCATGTCATAAGATACTTCTGAGATGGAGACTGAGATATCTTCCAATTCCGGATAAAAATACTGATCTGGATGATATGCAGCTTGCTCATTGTTGTGAGAGTTTTCACAGGGGTGAAAATGGTGCCCCGTGTTTATTACTCCATTTGGATAGTCTCTTGCAGATAGAGAGCAGCCAGCCATGCTTGAATTCTGACAGTTTTCTGTTTCTTTCTCCGCCTGTCCACTTAGGTAGCCATTACCATCTGTAGTTCTCTGGATAAAAGCAGATTGTAACGTGGAGCTTCTCTCATAAGGAGCTAGAGGCATGGCTTGGTACTGATCCAAAAGGCCAGACGACATATAGGAATCGAGTTTCTTCTTAACTGAACTGTGCCAGTGATTTTTAATTCCATTATCCGACCTGTTGATAACATAGCATCAAAAACTATATTTCTAGAACAAATAAAGGAATACTTGAGACTGAATAGATGTAGGATTATTTCCAGAAGACAATAAATATAAGTACCTTCCAGGCAAGAACTTGGTTAACTCTGCCCATCTATTACCATATATTTGATGAGCACGAATCAGAACCAGCTCTTCTTCTTGAGTCCAAGCTTCTTTGTTTATGGCAGGATTGAGGTGATTGTGCCACCTATATCAATCACAATCTTTGTGAATGCTTATACACTTCACGGGAAAGAGGACGAAAGCTTTCAAGTGCTAGTAAAACACTGTTGTTCCTAGAGAAATAACTATCTATATAAGCATACCTCTCTCTACATTGCTTTCCGATACGGCCAGGCAGAAATCGAGCAATAGCGGACCACTTCTTGGGCCCATATTTTTGGATTAACTGAACGATCATTTCATCCTCCTACACACATGTCACATGAGAGCAATAAGCAGTCATAGGGGATGTTTGGAAACAATAAAGCCAAGAGGGTCAAGTATGCAAGATGCACATAGAAAAGCTATGATTGTCACCTCCTTCGTCCATGGCCCTTTAACAAGTTCAGGATTAAGGACCTTTTGCCACCTGTGGAGGCACTGGACATCAGTTCGATCCTTGAAATATTCAGCTGGAAATTAAGGAAAAGCAGATCAGACAAAGATGTGGCATTCAAATAGACAAGAACGTCAGCAAAGTACGTCAAATTGTGAAACTTTACCTATCTTCTTCCAGTTTTTCCCTTTAAAACTATGGACAGCTTTCTTCAAAATCTCATCCTGCAAAATATGCTTGGTCAACAAATGCAATATATCCAAACGTACACTTCTTGTGTATCTCTGATTGAGTGAAATACATCTATGATTTAAAAGAATAACTAATTACATATCTATGATCAATGATATCTTGCAGACGAACACACACAGGGTGGACTTTGATTGCATGTATCAAACGCATGGAAATAAAGTTGTGAACAAAAGCTGAAGGAAACATCAAATTTCACCTCTTCTGCTGTCCATTGACCTCGAGTTGAACGTCTTGCGGGGCCACTAGTTCTCCTGTAAAATCGTCACAACAAAACTTGTTGGGATGAATAGATGTGATATGCAGAGGACATGAAAACGCTTTCTTCACCTTAGTCCTCGTCTATTGAGAGGCAGCTTAAGGGTTTATTAATAGTAAGTAATGTTAAAAAACAGAAGGAAGCACATACCCGTGACGCGATTTCGAGCTCCCTTCAATAAGCCCCTCAGGAGGGGTTGAGATTGTTGTACACTCACTTTCCATAACTAGTCAATGAAGAAGCAAAAATAGTAACCCCAATTCCCATACGTTGCCTCTCTTCTCTGCAATGTGAAATCCAAAACATTAACGGACAACGTTATTGTTCCCTCCTCTGCACCATCTCACAATCTGCCTTAAATGAAATGTGAAGAAACAAAGGAATCAGGCCTGGTCTCTCAAAATCCGTCGATTTATTACACTAGGCAAAATTGGTGTTTTGCTTCACATGTTGAACTTGGTATTTTATAGATCCAAACGCCTCTCTACTGAAGTTTGGTTCGTAATAACTTTAAATAGAAATACATTGATCAGACAATAAATTCTCGAAATGGCATCATAATACCCAAATCAGCCTAGATACGAAGATCAATCAGACCTAGTCCGAGATCTCTAATCATGGAAGTCAGAGAACTCAACGACGCGAGCTTCAGAAATGGAAGTGATCAGATCTCGAAGAGAAAGGAAGATGAGAGAGTTTGAAAACCCAAATCGCGAACGAGAAACCTCTGATTGGAACAATTAAACTTCAGAATCTGTGTAGAGAGAGAGAGAGAGATTAAAAAAAAATTCGAAGTAAATGAGAGAAAATCTAAACGGTCGGCAGAGCTATTTCAAACATGGAATGGCGGAAGTTTGATTTTTTGTGTGTGTAAAATGTCTTTCAAACAAACCCTATAGACAGAGACACTCAAAAAGGACGTTTGGTTTTTTTTTTTTCCTATCAAGCGGCTCTGAATCTGTGATCTTAGTTAAATCTCAGCCGTCCATTTTAAATATTATCTTTCTAAAGTGTTCAACAGACATATCATTATTATTTGTTTCTCATCTTTTTTTTCCCCTTCTTTTTCCCTTTTTTCGAATTTTACCCAGATTTTATTACTCGTCTATTTCTAGTACAGACTATTGATTGTTGATATCAACTTTGGGGCCACCCTTTGGTATTATTTCAAATCATGGGATAGCCAACTAATCTAAAAGAAATTAGTATTTCAAACCAGCATTAGAAAATTTGAACAACTAAGAACATGTATTTCAAAAATTGATTTGAATTAAATCAACACTATAATTTTGGAATGTCTCTCCCACTCAGTTTTTTAAGCGGTTCTGGTGTTGACATGTCAATAAATGAAAAAAGTTGAAATACCAATCAAAACAGTTTGTTAATACACCTAGATTAAATTTGACAGATCAGCTTTACTACCAACTTTACTCCATTGTTTTTTTCTGTGTCGTATCTCCTAAAGCCCTAGAAATTTCTTGCCCCCAATTGTATCAGTTTCTGGATTTTGCCATCTCTGTGTTGATTCACATCCACCTATCGAATCCCCCTTCTTCCCATGGGCATCTCCTTCTTCGTGGCTCAAATACTACTTGGTATTCGGCACTATTTTTAATCTCTAGATGAGCCACCACGTCCACAAATCTCTTATAAGTTTTAGCAATTGCAATTTGTTAAGCTTAACTCCGTGTAAAGACCCCGGCTACGCTGATCCCGTGTTCTAGATTCCCCGTGTAAAGAAGCTGATCCTGATTCTAAAAATCTTTTGTTCTCTCCATGATGTGATCCAAGTTAGAATCGAGGATTAGGCTTTTGTCTTCCTTCTTGATCCAGAGCGTGAAGCCACACTTCTCTTCCGGCACTGGTCTCCAGGCGAAGGTCTGAGTTTGTCTCTGTGTGAAGATGATTTCCCAGACGACAGTGACGGCGTTTAAGGTGTCGATTTTTCCACAGTGCATTGGTTCTTAATCTATTTGTGTCCCAGATTTATTCATCTTTGATCTGAAAATATCAATTGTGGATTCTCCTTTGTTAATTGTTTGTTAGATTCGGAAGAGAATCATCGAGTTCGCTCAGAATACCGTCGATGTGACCTCTCTTCGTCCTTCCGATCTTGGAGAGTTCGTCAACGGTAATACTTTTTCGTGTTATCTCCAGTCTAATTTCCGAGAAACTCGATAGATATGTAACCGTTGAACTACATAATTAGTTCATTCCGAGAGGCTTTAGATTTTAGTTGCGTCGTAAATTGAGAGAAAAATTGGATTGTGAAGATATTGATCATTAGTTAATAGGTAGTGGAAATTTGTGAAGGTTAGTGAAGCTGAACAATATGAATTGGTGAAATGAAGTCGAAAGAAATTTTATTATGTGCTTGTCTGAGTATGTGCGAAAGCTCAAATTTTGGATAGTCTTCTATTGCACGAGATGGAGTAAAGATTGTGTTTATTCTTACTCATAAGTTTCCTCTTGCTTGCCTTAAATGTTACAATATGAGGCCATCATTTCATCTGGAACTAAGAAATAACATTACTACTGATTTGAGAGTTTGAACAGATTCTACTTTAAGTGTATCTCGCTATTATTTTGTTGTTTGATTGTCAAGTTCTCACCTAAAATAACAACTATGTGTTTATTGGTTTTAGGCTTTGATCACTGGTACGGTTGATGAAGCTACACGTCGATTGAAGTCAATTTTTAGCTTCAAGGCCCTGACCAAATTTCTAGCAAGGTATAGTACTAATAACCAATCATAACTTCAAGGCATCTTCCTTTTCATAATTTATTTTCTGGTTTTAAAAAAACGTGATTGAAACAGAATAATCATAACCATCTTATTTTATACTCAACTATTCATTTTAACAAAAATAAATGTGTGCATGTTTTCCTTCTCTCATCCATTGTCCACATACGTAAGCATTAGTGCATCGTGAAATTCAACATTTAATGTGAGAATTTGACCATTCTATTTTACAACCCATTTAATAATTAATATTCGAATCAACACTATAAAATTCCTAACACTGAATAAGTTTTTAAAGAAACTAAATTGTTTTGTAAACTCCAAGACATATTACTACAATTAAATTTAAACAAAGTCTAAATTCAAAAGTATATATATTCATCTTTAATATATATATATCCCCTCAAACGTTTCTCTTGGCCTCTTGCAACTCAAATCACTATTTCTTTCCGAATTCAAAGGTCTATCGTATTGCTTAGTTTTTTCCGAGTTCAAAGGTCTTGACGTTCAACAATGTTTTTAATATGCAACAATTGTAACAAAAGCACAACTATTGGTGTTGCAAGGTACTCTTCATATCCCTTACTATTCACATAAATATTTTTAAAGAAACCATGTGTGATATATGTGTATTAATATAGTACTATACTTAAACAGATTCAGAGTATAATTAATAGTTGAGTGTGGTGATAGAACAACTACGTTCGTAATATTTGACCGAGACACAAGAAATGTTACATACACTACAGCTGAAGACATTACATTTAAAGTACTTTGAATTCAATTATAGTAAATTATAGTGAACGAAAGTTATTTGCTTACAAAGCTCTTTCAGTTATTCATGTGTTACGCAAGTTAAGTATATTCTTTCCTCAAAATATATATGAGTTTGGTATGTCTGGCATATGCGATGCAATTAGGTGTTTATATATATTCTCTTTATTTGTCTTTGATAAAAACAGGAAAAGGAAGGAGAAACAGTTCTAACAGCAGCCTAATTTCAAAATGTCTTCGAGAATTGATTGGAAAAACAATGGGTTTTCAAGTGAAAATCTCTGAGTACAACTTTCAAGCCTTCAAGCCTCTATTCAATCTTTCAGAGTTACTCGAATTGCCAAAGAAACATCAATGGATGATTCATATGCCAATAGCCTTACAACAAGCAAAGAAACTGAAGATGGAAATGAAGGGAAGATAAAATCAGAAGATGGAGAGACGCTTCCTACTTTTGTCACTACAAGTAATGTTACTGAAGTTGAAGATGAAGAGAGTGGAGAGAACCATCATGTTTCTGAAGAGAATGATGAAAAAAGACCAAAAAGATGCGTGTCATATGATGGAAACCGAGAATCTTAGTAGCTAGGTAATGATTATGAAATATACACATCTCAAACTCTTTTCTTCTCTATATTGGTTGTTTTATAATACTTTTGCAAAATAAATATTTAATTGGCTTTTACATCCTCGATATTCCGCAAGAAAATATCAAACTTTATCAATTCCTTTTCTTTCATTTTCAGTGATATATCAACATTTTCTAAATGTTTATGAAACAACATGTACATGAAATAGAGAACTAAAGGTCCTTTTCAGTTGACAACATGAGTCCCAACTCCCAAGGCTTATGCTTTAGAGAGGGGATCAGATTTGTCAACGTTGCACTGCATTTTACACTTTTCATCGTTGATTGACATGCATAAAAGAAAAACAAAAAAAAAATTGGGAGAGGGTGGAAAGAAATTAAGGATTTAAATTATCTCTAAGTACATAAACTCAAAGTTTATTCATCAGAATCATTCCGAAGGTTATATGGACATGGACCATTTCTGTACGTGGTTAATCTTCAAAATTGAAAACATAGATTATGAATGTAAAATTAATAAAGAAAAAAACTGCCCCAACAAAAACTGCTTAGTAGAGCTTTATTTGTTGTAACTTTTTCTAATTTCTTAAATGTTTTCTTATGAAAAAAAACATACACTGTCATATAACAAACAAGAAAATCAACTAATCATCTCCAAAAAAATATTTTAAAAGATTATTTTGTTAAAAAAATTGTTAAATCTTTCAAGATCAGTTTTAGCAATTTTAGTGATGATGACATGGAGAATAGAATAACCTTAACTCCGAATTAGAATAAGGTTTGTGGACGTTGGGGATTCAAAAAAGATTGGGATGTGGAATAGAGGAAACAGTAGAAGCAATGAGTCGGCTTTGGCTAAAGCTCTGCTTGATAACAAGACCAATGTTTACATTTGTCATGGTACTTTATCAAAGATCGTTTACATAATCATGGTCTTTGACTTTATAGAATTTGTATAACAAGATGAGAGCATTTACAACTACTTAAGGAGACTAAAAACTTCTTTTGTTGCTTTAGTGAACTTATAATTATATAATTATAAAGTTATACTTTTAGTATAGAAGCTTTGAGTATTTTTTTCAAGATTTATAATTTCATAATTTTGTTGATTATATTTTATCAAAAAAAAATATTTGTCTGAAAAATTCTTTACTTTTTATTGGTAGTGCTATCAATATACGAATTTATAATTTTCAGAATTTGATGGTAAACGTTATATAACACTAGTTTCCACCACTTTTAAAATTGTAAACGAAATTTGTATTAAATTAATAGAAATAAAAATATTTCGCGGCGTAGCGCGGATATTTACCTAGTAAATATCTAATAAAATAATCTATTTTGGATATTGTGGCTTAAAACTGATGGTCAATCCAAAACCGTATAGACACTGATTGTCGGACCTAAGAAGAGCACATTAATATGAATGAAGTGGGGGAGATTATTACTATGCCCAACCATGAGGGTAGTCAAATGATTTTCAACAAACACAGCAAGGCAGAGTAAACCATGATCGCACCAGATCACTGGCTCACCTGTGTTATATAATGCTCTCTGTTTTTTTTTTCTCACAACTCAGATTCAATCCTCTGAAACATTTCAATTTGGAAACAAATTTTTGAAACAAAAGATGAAACAGGGCAATCATCATCATCATAATCTAAGGCTAGCAGAACATCATAAGGCCCTCTTTGAAGGACAGCACCAGATCACCTCTGGCAGAATGTTACCGACTTGGTTTGTTTGTTTTTGCTTATTTCTTCAAGCTTTTACATGAAATCGTCTTCGAGTTCTTGAAGCGATTTGTTGCTTGAAGCAATGTCTTTGTTCGATGTCATTTTATCAGTTACCATTAATCCCTTGTAACTCCTCATCTCTGCTTGTCTCTCCTTCTCAAGCCTATCTATCTCTTCGCGTTTCTTCTGCAAAAACCAAGGCATGGGAGTCAAATACCCTGATCAATAGACTTTTCACAGATTAAGAAGATGCAAGGACCAAAACTGAAACTGACCTTCTCCCTCAGATGTTGTTTCCTCTCTGCCCTTTCTGCAGCATTCACTGCTTCTCTCTCGGCTTCATTATGAACAACCAATACAATTTAATACATCATAAAGTTATACTGACTGGAAAAGCTATAGTCAATTCATATGCAAGAAAACTGTAAGCACGAGAAAGATTTATGTATAATCTCTATCTATTGGAATTTAAGGATGAGCCCACAAAATCAAAGACTTACCTCTAAGATCAGGCGTTCTTTCAACTTTTGTCTTGTTCAATCTGTTAACTATTTCATTGACTCGCTTCTCCACTCTGATGGTCCGGACCTTGAAGAAACAAATTATCAGTTAGGTCTCATCCTTTGTTCTGCAACCACGCTTATCAAGTTTTCATGCATGCCCAACCAAAATTTCTTGAGAGAAGAAGAAGCTTACCATCTTTGAATTGTGGAAACCAACTTGACCAACATCCATGGAGGCGGTTTTCTTCAAGTTGCACCACGGAGTGTACACAACATCGACGTTGTTCACCTTGTTGCCTGGCACATAATCCCAGACACCAGTCGGTAAGAAAACAGTATATAGCCTATATGTGCCCTCCTTCTAAACCAAACTGAGAAATGGGAACAAACTGATACTCCAAGACTAATGGTTACGTAAATGTTAAGTTCACGTCAAGTAGAAAAGGGCTTCAGGTTTTACCTTGAATGGAGTTAGCTTTCACAAGCTGGGCACAGTCCTCCAGCACACCTTCACTAATGTCATCAAAACTTTGGCCTTTGTGAAGTCTCAAGTAAACATGAGCTGACGACATTTTATCAACGTGAAACCTGCATCAGAAGATAATTACTTTTAGCATTTGGTCGTGAATCAACTTACTGAACCGAAACATAAAATGCAGAGTAGGTGAAGCTCCTAGAGGTTATTTGAAAGAGAGGGAGAGAGAAAATTGTCAAAGTAGAAGGTAACAACACCCTATTCACGTCTCAACACATCAATGCTGAAATTAGTAAGAGTAGCATGACCAGACGATAGACATGATGTATCCATAAGTTTATTCATACATTTCAGTCATAAATCAACTTACTGAACCTAAAAAGAAATGCTAAGCAGCAGCATGTGATGATCAATAGAAAAGCCATGAAACTCAACTCCTTTAGTTTGTTTTAAGAAAAAGAAAAAAAACTGTCAAACTAAATTAACCAATCACTCTATTCACATCTACAAACATCAAAGTTTGAATATAGCCAACAAAATATGAGTGGACAATAGACATGCAACAAGATCTATCCAAGAAAGTAGATTACCGATGACAACATTTAAGCTCGTATCATAATTCTCAATCATTTCTAATGCATCTCTCAACAAACAAACAATTTCATAAACTTTTAATTTGATAGAATATACCGTAAGATACAAACGATTGCCCACAGCAAGACTTAGCACATATTAAAAACAGTGAAATAATAATTACAAAACAAAAAAAAAACTTGAGCAAAGGTTGACCACCATATTCTTCCCCCTTTCATTTCCATGATTTAACATATAAATCAATCTACAATAGATCATGACACAGCATAGAATCTGACCATAAACAAAGGGGAACAAACTCGGAATTCGAGAAAACCAACTAAATTTACACCGATCCGAATAGAGATATTACACAATCGATGATCGGAAAAATGACAGAGAATCTTGTCGCTTACCAGACGTCTTCTGGGAAGCCGTACTTGATGAGCTCCTCGTTCTCGAACTTATCAAGCCCCATGAAGATGGTGTAGTCGCCAGCATCTGGTCGGGCCTTGAAGTAGAACACCATTGCTTCGATTCGAGAAACGAACCAAATCGAATGGAGATCGAATCTAGGGTTTCCCCCTCTCACTTCCCTATCTCCCCCTCTCTTCCCTAGATGTTACGACAATGAAGAAATCGTAACCACTCCCGACAATATAAAAACCAAAAGAAAAAAAAAATGCAAAATTGCTGACTTTTTTTTTTGATTTTTTTTTCTTCCTCCGTCGTCTTAATAAAAAAATATATTCCCTTTATTTTTACATATCTAATGTTTGAGGCCTAAACTTTTTATTTCATTTACTTCATAGAGAGATTCAAAATAATAAGATGCTGAACCCGACCATGGAAATCCATGAAATTACGATTCAACATTTCTTTATTTCTATGAATTAATATTGAAATTTTTGGACCAGCAAATATGAAATGCAACACAGTGGCGACCGTGAAGTTGGATGTTGCAGCATCGCAGAATCCATACTCTTATGATACGGTATTACATTTCAATGTCTCTGGATTCCATTTGAGATCACTTGTTACAGCGTGTATTGAAGCTGTAACGTTAACAATGACCAAATCATATAATTTCATTTGAAAGTTCCAAGTCTAAGGGTAAAAACTAAAAAGTACCTCTCCATAACACCCCCAAAAAAGAAAAAAACATCTCTACGTTCTACAACACAAAGAACGAAACGAAATCAAAGGTGAGAGAGACTACAAAACTCAAAAGTATTATCGCATTTTACAACAAATGTAGAGAGATCCAACCCGAGAATACTATTGATACATAGAGATTAATTTTATTCAAAGCTTTTCAAGGCATGCCAAATTTGGACAAGGCTGATTCAAATACGGTTGCGAATGCCTGGGACGTACTCTGCTCGTCCGCTTTGACTTTTATCTGAGCTTTGGCAGATGAAGAGTTTATGATACACTCAGTGAGATAGTTTGAGGGTTCTGATTCCTTTTGAGCAAAGAAGAAGAACTTGAAGTTTGGAGATTGACCGCCCGATGCGATGCAGTGAATGGAATGACTCTGCATGTGTTTGATAAGTGATTGTGGAACTGTCAAGGCCGCGATTCCCTGGGGATTCACAGAATACTCCTGCGCATAAAGTTAAGAAAGTTACAATCTCTCATTAGTCAAAATTCCGAAGATCCTATGACATAGACTACGAGGAGCAAGATAAAAAAAAAAAAAAATTCAGGGAAACAAACTTTCAATGTTACGATTCCAAATGCATCTAACAATGTAAGAAATGCAGACAATGGATTCATGAATTAGTGGTCAAAAAACTCGTGCTAAGTTGAGCATTTTGAAAATTGAGGAAGAAAAATCAGTGAAACTATTGTCTTTCGTAAGGCTGGAATGTACTTGGAAGCTATAAAAAATAGCGTCGTGAGGTGCCAAATTGCGGAAGAAGAAAAAAAAACCTGTGTTAATGATATTGGCAATTGGCGCCATTTCTGTTGGAAGGCGCCTGGATCTAGAGCAGCTCTTGGGTTAAGTTTCAAAAGAGGCGGTGATGATGTTGGAGCAGGAGCTGTTGATAATCCCAAACCAAGGAGATCATCAAAACCAAAGCTAGATTGTGGGGTAGCTGAGGACGTGGCGGGGCCGGAGATTGCAAGCTCTTGCATTTGTGAGGATATATTAGAGTTTTCAAACGAAGGAGCCGTGTAAGCGGAACCATTGTTATTGGAAATTCCTTTGTTGTCATCCTTCTCGTCAGTACTCAGAAGCAGGTCCTTGTCATTTGCCTCAAATTGCTGAGCTGGAACAATGTCGCTGGAGGCTTCAGGTGTGATGGAAATGTTTCCAAGTTCGTCTGAAAACTCAAAGGGACCTCGGTGTTCCTTATCCGTGAACATGTAAGATGGCTGCAAGAATTTTTATTTTACTATGAAAGCAACTAAAGAAAACCTCTGAATAATAGAGGGTAATGAATGCATACTACTACATTGGTTTGGGCAGTAAAGTCAGAAAACATACCTTCTGGTAGATCACAGAAAGGCTGTTAAACTCGTCAAATATACGGTCCTTGATTTCACTGCTTTGAGTGTCAGCAAAGACTGAAACCGCCTGTTTTGGAGGACTAACAACACGTTCTGCCACATGTACATCGTATTGCAGAACCCGATAGTAGAACAAGGCTCGATCATGAACGTCCTACCCCAACAGTAAATGTTGAATAAGTGATCTAATGGCCCAATGGTTTCGAAACAAGAGAAATTTGGAGACTGGATGATACCTGATGAAAATCAGCAATGCCTGCAGCTAGAGCTATTCCTAGGGCTTTCTGAGTCTCAGGTGGCCTCTTGAAAAAGCATTTCATTGCTGCAGTTAGAAGATGCAACCGAACCTGATCAACGGGACAATACTTTCATTAGACGAATGTGCAAGTCATTATTCTCATGCAAACTTGGAACCATACTTTCAGCAGTTACTGCTAGGTCAGCATAAATTTCCGGAGATCTAATGAAACTACTGCTTTTTCATATTTTTTTGTTAATCTGTTAATTCACCCTCTACAATTCGTCGAAGCTTTTATATGTTACACTTTTCCCTAATCCCAGCTCTCTTCCTGCGTTTTACATTTTCTTCTGATCCCCATTTTGAAACGCCCTTCGTACTTACTCCTTTCGCATATCTTTGCAGTTTGATAAAGGGAAAAAAGGACAGAAAAGCGATGCCTAAATACCTCAGCCGAATGCTCTTCCTCCCAGTTTTCTATCAGATTCTCCAAAATATAAGGAGCATCACTCATGTCCTGAGCATATTCACCCAACATCCATATAAGAGCCGCCTTAGCTTTCGGTTCCTGGACATTTTTACTGCTGATGCCGCCTACAACAGAAATGCAATCATGGCTCCATTGCGGATACTTCCTTAGAAGGTCCTTCACAAGAACCTAAAGGAGGAGCCAGACAAATAGATTGGTCATGAACATGCAAACAATATGATGGTTAATCATCTCGGTGAATAGTACGTATGATAGTTTACCAAAGTTTCAGCAGTGACATAGTCCTTTTCCATCTCCAGAAACTGAAGAAGTCTATCAACAATGGCATTTACATCATACTGCTGCAAAGCAATCTTCCCAACTGCTCGAATTGATTCCCTTGCAATTGCAATATCAACGTTTGCAGCATACTCACACAGTTCCGTCACTGAATGGACAGAAAAGAAGAACGAAGCAGCCACGTTAAAGAGCCGGAAGAGAAAGGTTTTTCGCTCCAGATTCCATATTAACATAGTTTGAAACAATACCAATTTCGTAAGTGTTGCTCTCATTTGCAACAGCAGTCAACATCTCAAGCTTCAATTTTTTGACATATGAGGGTTCATTGTACTGGCAGTAGAAATGCTTATAGTCTGCGGCAAAGATGAATGGTGCACGAACAACCAAAAGATGAAGGTGGCTCAAGATTGCATACGACTGCTCTGGACTTCCAGAACTGACGAGAGTCAGAAGTGGGGATTTAATACGCTCATATACCTATACAAGATCATTTGGCACCAGTGAGACAGTGATCATGATAAACTATGAAAACCCTAGTCTAATTTCAAATTTCATCCAACGGTGGTGACTTAGTTTTACTGAGAGTGCAGTGATGCTTTTTAGAAATTAAAACCTGATTTTCAAGCTTCCAGACAACGTCACCAAAAGTAATGCTCACTTTTTGGACATTGCAAAAACTATGTCACAATTTGACCATCATAATATCCCACACAAAACTAATTTCATCAGAATATTTTTCCACAATTACGGACAAAGGAGGTGGACTTTGTACCTGTTGATGAACATCAGTCATGGAGAGTGTTAGCTGCAGAAACAATTTGACCGTTGCCAAGACAACAGCTCCATTGGCATGCTGAAGTCTGTCTTCCAACAGATTCATAATGTCAAATATATCATTACTATCTGACGGGACATATTTTACTGCCAACTCAAGTATGAGACATTGCGCCCATTCACTGAACTCCTTGATCCTGCAAGGAAACACCACAAAGGTGAGATTTTCTTCTCCCTTCTCCCTTCTTAGATACCATTGCAACAACAAGGTATTGTGATTGAAGGTTTAGGAGCTTAAGGACATACCGATTCAAGAAGTAATATATAACTGGTTTGCTAAGCAAGGATTCCTTCTCTCGGCATGCTTCCTCAGAGTGGCTTGCTTCTAAACTCCAAATTTCTTGAAGTGCAGACAGGCAATTGGCAACTACCTGACAGGATATTTTATATCAAAATGGTACTACTCATAAAAAAAACAAGCGATATGCTAGGGAGAGTCTATGTCCAACTGCATTCAACAAATACTCCACATCCAAAAAAAAATTAACCTGAGCATCTGAATCATGAAGCATCAAACTTTTCAACGTCGCAGGAAAATCGGCATCGATGCATGTTGAGGTTGAGATGTGATACAGCTTTAGTACTCCAGTTACAGCGATGGTTCTCACATAGCTGTTATTGTCCTTTAGCCCGCTCCCCAAGGGGCCAACCAGATACTCCACAAGGTTTGGCACTCGTAAGGAACACAAGCTCCTCAAAGCAAGCCCACGGATCATAGGATCCTCATCTTTGCAATCCCTTTGGAGAAAATTGATCGTCAAAAGGGAAAGATCAGGATTTCCCTTTGCATAGTTTCCAACATAAAGATAACACATCTTCTTCAGGACAATGTCTGATGTTGCCGAGCACATGACCATTTCTCCAAATACGGATGAGACGTCAATGCCAATAGTCATGTAGGATATTACTTTCTTGAAGAGGTCGCGCTTGGAATCATCAACTCCTGGAGCTCTACTTCCAGCTAGCTGGCGAAGCTGGGATTTCAGATCCGTCACTTCGCTTTTCCTGATAAAGAACAATTTATAGTTTCAGTTCACGCTTCATTTCACTGAAGAGAGATCAGATTATCGTACATACACACTGCATTTGTTGAAATTAGAATCTAAGGGCGGAGAATTCAAGCGAATGGCCTCGTCAGGTTCCACATGAGCCTTTTTTGACATAAATTAGCTCAGACTTGCAAAACATCTCACGAGAGTTAATCTAGATGACATTCTAAAACTAGATCCACTTCAAAGGAGCTTTTTAATTTCTGGATTTAGTATAGGAGCAATACAAATCAAACAATTCGAGCACCAAGGAGCTGACAGATGACGAATGAACAGAGATGATCGAATCATAAAATCGATCGCTGCTTTTTATCTTAAGAATGCAGGGAAACGAGGTGAAATTCAGCGATATTGATCGATAGAGAAGGATAAAGCTGGAGCATGAGTTACCCTGAAGGTTGGGACGGTGATGGATAACGCTGCGAAGCGGCTGGAGGAGACATGACTAATATGGTTGCGATTCAGAATTGGATTGTTAGGCCGTGAGATCCACCGGAGCAGGAACCACGAGACGTCACCCGATCGGAGAGAATCCCACTGAGATCAGAAGCAGGCGCTGCTACAATTGAGAGAGATGTTGGTTCACACTGGTCGAGTCCCGTGCGTGGAGAGGTGGGAGAAGATGCCAACGACCCGATTTGCTATGCACTCCTCCTACTTTTTGTTTTCTTCCTAATTTACCCCTTTATTATTTATTTAGTCCGAAGAAGATACTTTACAGTACTCCATTTTTTTTTTGTCGACAAGTACTCCATTTTGTAACTAATATATTGTTTAAGATTGGGTTGATTCTACATGAGATAATGTTATTGTAAAAGTTATTTTCAGCAAAACCAATGTCATCAGTTAGCAGATACTCATACTAGAATTGCTTGTACAAAATCATTTTCTCTGGCAGTTTTTGATTCTGAATTATTTAGTTCTACAATTAGGGAATATTGAAGAAAATTAAGTCAAACATAAATGCAAAATAAAATGTTGACCAAAAAAAAATGCAAAATAAAACAAAATGTTTTCTTCAAAAAAAAAAGAAAATTAAGTTTTTAATTGAACTGAATAAATTACGTGACGAAACAAAGAAGACAGTGGCGATTTGATACAATCGTAGAAACTAGAAACAGAGCGGACGAATTGTAAATAAGGAAAGTTCTCGTCCAGCCTTACCACCACCAAAATCCCAAAAACGGTGCGTTTTGCTGCGGATATTTTCTCCAACCTGCGCCTCCTCTGGATTTTCTCACTCCATCCCGTAAGCTCTCTCCTCGAACATCCATGGCTGTTCTAAGAATCTAGAGAGAAAAACTGCGCATACGACTATACTGATATAAGAGAACTGAAGAAACCCAATCAGATATGATTTTAGCGCAGCTTCCAAGGTTTCATTTCTCCATCTTCGCGAAATCCCCTTTCTCTCTGTCTTCTTCGCATTTCAGTTTCATAAACCCTAAGCCGCCGGTTACAGTAGCCAGAACCTTTTTTTCATTCGCGCCTAAAGCCAATCTCGCCACCGTTGAACCCATACCACTGCCGGTCTCCGATGCATCCGATCTGGATGATGCTCCTGTGGAGATTTCGCTCGACAAGCTTTTTATTCCGCCGGAGACGGATATATCCGGCGACGACCCGGCGAGTCTAACGGCGAGGATACTGAAGGGTTCGAACATAGTGCTCAGCAAGTACGCGAGGGACGCACAGGTGGTTCAGACCGACTACGTGAAGAGCAGTGTCCGGACGGAGGATTGTCCGGCCGATGGGCTGCCGGAGTTTGCGCTCGTGGGGAGATCCAATGTTGGGAAATCTTCACTCCTCAATTCGTTGGTGAGGAGGAAGCGCCTTGCCTTGACCTCAAAGAAACCTGGTAAGATGAGTTTTGCTCTGTCGTGATTATCATTCAGCTGGTGTTTGATTCCTTTATGGTTTTCGATGTAATTAGATTTATGGATAAAAAAGCTTCCACTTTTGATCTGGATAGTGGCTTTTGCACTTGCACATATACTCTTCTTCACATATATTGTATCTAGATCTTGATTTGTGGAGTTTTTTTTTTGGGACCTGAAGCACTCTTCTTCACAATTTTGATTTTGATTAAGAGGATAACTTAGTTTTTTCGGGTGAAATGTGATGTGAAACTGAATTGAATACTGTAGTTGAAGGAATCGGATCTTTGAGACTCAACATCACTCGACTAAATTGGTTTTGAGTAATGTGTTATGCTTGATCTTGCTATAAAAGTTTCATGCCAATGGGATTTGGGTGTTTATAGGAAGGAACTATCTCTACAGTGTGGAGACGTAGCTTGTTCTTACTATCTGTTAGATTTGGATAATGCTTGTAAAGTTATTGTGCAAGACTGTACCGTAAAGCAATCCTAACACTGGAATGAAGCAAAAAAAATAAAAAAACAGACTTTGGTTCCCATTATAATTCTTGGTAATTTATCCTTCATGTAGGAAAGACGCAATGCATTAATCATTTCCGGATCAACGACAATTGGTACTTGGTAGATTTGCCTGGCTACGGGTAAGTTTAAGTTATATCTTTTTTGTTTTCATTTGCTTATGAGACCATTGCCATAGTCCCTTAAATTGGCTCTGGCCATCAGAATCTAAATATGAGAACGTTCTGAAAGTGTCTCTCAGTCGTATCACATTTCAATGATACTTTCATTTTGTACCGGTCTCTGTCTAGTCTTTTTTTCTTGGTCCATTACAATTACAGTTTCAAAAACGAAGTTGATGCATTTGGTATTTGCAGGTATGCATCAGCACCGCATGAACTCAAACAAGACTGGAACAAATTCACCAAAGACTATTTCCTAAACCGATCAACATTAGTCTCAGTGTTTTTGCTAGTTGATGCCAGCATTCCTGCAAAGCAAATCGATCTCGACTACGCAAGCTGGCTTGGTAAAAATCAGGTATAAAAAGACCCCACCGAAACCCATTAGTTGTTCATCATGATGAAGACTTTTACTAATTATGTCTTGTATCTGTGGAATGAATTATTGTTATCTATAATCCCAGGTTCCAATGACTATGGTATTCACGAAATGCGACAAGAGGAAGAAGAAGAAAAACGGAGGGAAGAAACCGGAGGAGAATATAAAAGAGTTCCAGGACTTGATCCAAGGATTCTTTGAGACAACACCACCATGGATTATGACCAGCAGTGTGACAAATCAAGGTCGGGACGAGATATTGTTGCATATGGCTCAGCTAAGAAACTACTGGCTCAAACACTAAGAACCCAACCACACTTCTCCAGATTATCTTTAATAGGAAGAAGACTTATATAACAGAAAAAAAACAAAAAGACAGTTAGTGTACCAATTCTTGGGCAATGTTTTTGATTAATGCAACGCTAAGATTTTGTTTTTGTATTCTGTAATACAATCGTCGAGCTCTTAAAAATTCGTCCGACTTTTATAACCAAAGAAGTATATTTCTACCTTTATATTAAAACATGTAGCAATTTTAACATTTTGCGGGGATAGCTCAGTTGGGAGAGCGCCAGACTGAAGATCTGGAGGTCGCGTGTTCGATCCACGCTCACCGCATTTTTAATAACAGGTTTTTTTTTTAACCTTTGAGGTCAAGGATTTATCGTAAAGTTTATTAGTCCGTAAATAAAATCTTACGTTTACAAAACCTAATAATTCTCTTACTATATATCGTTTAAAAATAAGTAACATTGGAGAATCCCAGACAAAAGGAAGCGCTTTCAATTTCATGAACTGTGTGTCCCTCCCTTACCGTTCCCTGGAAACTGCAACAATCTTCGACAAAATTGAATACCAAGAGAAGAGATTTTGCTCGATAAAGACTTGAATTCAATTATATATCAATGTGAGCGAGAGATATATAGACTGGAAGGAGGGAGGAAGTAGCGTAACTGGTGAACGACGAATTAGGGTTTCTTTTGCTCTCTCTCCGCGATAATCTGGGCCTCGCCAATTTCGGCATAATCGAACTCGCCTTGCTCTCAATTCGAGCACTGGTTTCTCGGGTACGATCATCTGTTCGGTGATCCGGGAAACTTTAAACTTGAATTTCTTCAGTGAAGGTAAAAAAAGTTGTATTTTTTGTTCAAACGACTTTAGTCTTCTTGTTTCCCAGTTAAATCTTTGTTTTTTCAACAACACAAAAGCTTTTCTCAGCCTACATTATATCGCATGAAAGAAAAAAAAAATCACTTTTTTAGCTCATGATTCGGTTGAAAGATGACTGTGTTGCCTTTTTTACCAACGATTCAGAGTGATTAGGGGCTGATTGATTGGGATAAATGGTAGAAAACTGATCGAGGGTTGATTATGTTAGGAGAGATTCATGGGACTGATTGATTTGATATGCTTGTGTTTTCGTTTTATGTGTCTTTCTGTTTTACTATTTAATAAGCTCGTGAAGAGCTGTAGAGAGGTAGGGAGTTGTTTTCAGAATTTTTGCCTTAGCGTTGGGGAAAAGTGTTCTGCACCTTGTTCAATGCTACTATCTTACTCTTATCAGGAACTGCATCAGCTCAGATGAATAATCATTTCCTTGCATCAGACGTGCAATTCTGATTTGGTTGCACTATTCTGCTGCTTGTCCCAGGTAGAAAAAACTGCATTTATAGAGAATGGAAGAGCCAACAGGAGCTGAAGACTTAGAGTTTAAGTGGGGTAAAAAGAGAGGAGTTGGTGGAAAAAAGAAAGATGTCCGATTCTATGAATCTTTCACATTTGACGGTGATGAGTACTGTCTCTATGACTGTGTCTTAGTTGCCGATCCCACTGAACCAGACTCTGATGAACTCTTTATAGGCAAGATCATAAAAATTTGGGAAAACTCTAATAAGCGTGCAAAAGCCCCAAGGCAAGTCAAGCTTCTCTGGTTCTACAAACCTTCTGAGATTTCGCCAGATATACTTGAAGGAGTCCCGGATATACTTGCAAACGAACTGTTTTTGGCATCCGGTGAAGGTCTTGGCGTCGCTAATATCAGCCAATTGGTAAACTGATTGTCCTTCTGTATACTATTTTAAAAAATTTCATTCTCCATATTAAGTGTTGAGCATGATTTGGCTTTTTTTTTTATTGATATGCATCTCTGATTATTCTGAGGACTGAGAATTTTCTTGTCTCTCCACTTTTATATTGTTGAATATTATATTCTTTGCATTAGATAACTTGTTCTATGTTCACCAACATATGTCTCCAAGTAGCTTTTTTTGTCTTGTTTTAGTGCTTGATAGACAACTAGGATATGTAGCTTCGTCTTTTTCTGTTTGAAGATTCCCCAACAAAAAATGCGTGTATCAATTACTTTTGATTGGTTTCTATTGTTGTTCCAACTGTCTTTTGATGTTGAATCAAACACGTCGTTGTGTCTCGATTGATTGACCTTTGCATCACACTGATAAACTTTATTTCACTAGGAAGCAATTTGTGGAAAATGCTCTGTTCTATGCATTTCAAAGGACAAAAGGAATCCACAACCCACGGATGAAGAAATCAAGTCAGCAAACTTTGTATTTCGCCGAGCATTTGATGTTGGAACTTGCAAAGTCTTGGATGCGATAGATGATAAAATTGCTGGAGTTGACGGTACATTTTGTTTCATCTCATTTGCTAGCTTTGATATTCTCCTCTGTGATCAATACCTATCTTGATTCCTTATTTACTTCACATCTTCTTTTCTGTCTAATTCTTGCAGTTGAATTTATCTTTAACAGAGCAAGTAGTAAGAAAGAAGCAACTGCTCTGCAGAAAATGGAAGCAGGCATAAATGGAAATCTAGATAGTTTGAAACCAAATGGTCTTTTAGCTTGTGGCTCAGTTAGGACAACTGAAGATCCTTCTGAATGTAGAGAAAACAGTTATGGTCGTAAAGAAGGGAAAGAAAAAGGTCACAATCAAGTGGCTACAGAAAAATCTACACTTCCAGAAGAAAGGTCTAACAAGGATTATGGTGTGAAGGAAGGCACGGCCCATAATGAACATGACTCTTGTGAAGCTTCTGGCTCTAGGAGAAATCATTGTGATGGCAAAGCTCAAGAAAGTGAAGTAAAAAAACAATTTACTAAACAAAAATCTATGCCTGCAGAAGAAAGATATAGTAATTCTTGTGAAGCTTCTGGCTCCAGGGTAAATCATTCCAATTCCAAGAAAGCTCAAGTAAATGATGTTAAAAAGCAGTTGACTAAACAAAAATCTCTGCCCGCTGAAGAAAGATATAGTAGAGAGTCGAATGGATTGGATGACAGGCCTCGAAAGAAACAGAAACTAGAGGGTTCTATTACAGTACCAGATGGACGAAATACAAACATTTTGCAGACCATTAGTTCTGATGGTAAAAGAGATACAGAATCTTTCAAGAGACCTAGAGACAGAGTGACAGGAGATGAAGTCCCTCCCGAGAAGCCCAGTTTTGCTAAGAAGAAGCGAGAGCTGGGGGTGTCAGTTTCTGAAGGAAAAGATGCAAAAACTGCAACTGAAAAAGGTTTATCCAAGAAACCCAGCTTTGATGGTAAGCTATTAAAACGCGCTGAGGACAAGATGTTGGCAGATGATTATGAAAGAAATTATCAAGTAATTGAAGTGAGCCGAAAGCCTGATGCTGTAAGTTTATATTTATTATGCGATTTATGCCATATGACTTTTATTTTACATTGGTTTGTCACTGGCTGATGCATGACATTCCAGTCAGAGTGTGTTGTATGTAAAATCTTTAGATGCAAGGATATGATTTTGCAAGAACTTGATTCTGGAAGTAGCAGTTTTGTTTTACAGTCCTTCACCTTGTATGTTGTATTGTTGTAGTGATGTTCTGTCATTCTTCTCATCATATTACTTGTTACCACAGTGCTTGTAAGCATGGAGGCTCATCTAATAGGTTTTTGTTTCCTTTTTACTGATCTCAGGTAAACAGCAAATGGTTTCGACCTCTTGTAAGTATTTTTCCCTTCCTTCTTTTCGCGCGCCAGCTCTGTGAATGGTCGTTTTTGGTTGCCTCCATTTTTGTGTTTGACATGCTTGGTTTTTGAAGTTAATAGTGTGACCTGTTAATTCTTTCTATTTAATTGTTAATGACTCAGTCATATGCTAATCAGAAAGCAATATATTTTCTTGATTGCTTCTATGTTCGAGAGACTCTCAATTGTTACTTTGATATCCACACTCAAATTGTTTCTTTTATATCCGCACCTGTTTTTGTCTGTCCATTTCTCTTCTAGCTAGTCTGGATCGGTATCAGAATCTGTACGTCATATCAGAAATAACCTTTTGGGGTAAATCTGGACTGACTTTTAAATTTCCTAAAACGTGGACAGCCTTGGGAAGAAAGTGTGAGGGAAGCAGAAAAGGAAAAGAGACTGGTTCTCCTTCAAAACTTGGATCCTACTTATACATCTGATGAAGTGCAGGTATTAGCGAATTTAAAGAGCTTATTTTCTAGGAGTCTCTTAAACGTATTTTGTGTATGCTAGTTTACCTCATGGAAACCTCCCTGCTCTCTCTTTATATGTTATCTAAGAAATTTAGAAATTATATTTCAGGATATAGTCTATTCTGCTTTGAATGAGCAATGCACCGCGAGGATGATAGAGCGTACATCAGTCACTATTTCTCATATTGGTAAGCCAGCATTTTACTCACAGGGGTTCTGAATTATGGTTCTCACATAGTAGAAATAGAATGAGGACCTTACTATGGCATCTCACGTTGGTTGATGTTACAGGTCAAGCTTTGGTCATATTCAATTCAAGAGAAGCTGCAGAAAGAGCGATTGTAAGACTAGATGAAGGATGCTTATTGCTATCAAATGGGAGGTAAACCACGCATGACATATTCCGCTTTTTCTCTTAGCAATGATAAATGGTCTATAAACGCATAAACTGTACTCTACCGTTTATTGGTCTCTTATCATTTATCATCTCAATGAACATGAATCTTAACATCAATTCAAAACATAAATACGAGTTTAGGAAAGAAACCATGCAGCTTCAGTGTGTTTAGAATCAACATCTCTAAAAAACTCAGCCTTGTTTGCCATTGTCAAACAAGCAATTCGCTTGATGTATAATTGCTAAAAGTTCTAGTGCGAAAGTAACTTTACTCATTTTTATATATGTACCAGTGACATTCTACCGTTAGAGACAACCAACTGTGTTGAATCGATTTCTGGTTTTATTTCGCTTTAAGCATTTGTTCTGTGCAGTTCTCATGTGGTATGATGTGTATGCATTTGTACATTACGATCTTCTTTTTCTGTCTAACAGGCTCCTTGTTGCTGCGTTTGCTAAGATTAACCCTCCAGGGAAGCCGTCATTATTCTGCGGCCATATCAAACCACACAAAACTCAAATGCGACGAGAGGCGGTATTGTGTTCACTGCCCTTTCGCACACAAGTTAAAATACATCGTTCCTTTTAACAAGGTTCTGCTTCTTTGGTCTTTAAATTTGTTTCTAGAGAGATGCCGTGGCTACATCTCGTTGTTCTCAGCCGAACAACCTTGAATTCGAAATGGCAATGGAATGGTGCTTGCACAGAACCAGATCTGACCACGCGCTTGAGACCGTATATAAGGTATTAGATTTTAACTATTGCACTATTTCGACTAACAACTTGGGTTTCTGTATGGAAAAATGAAAGAAAAAAAAGTATTTAGTTTACTCTTCCACAAGGAAAAAAAAAAACCAAAATCTTTTAAAAGCTTATTCAATGGCCATGGACCATAAGGTGAACTTATATTTGTTCTCAATGGCATAATTGTATCTTCGATCTATTTGAAACAAATCTGAATTTGGTTTTGGCCGTCTTAGTTATTTATCCTCTATTTTATCTGACAAAACAACTTTTCTTTTTTCTCAAGTTTTTGTTCAGCTCTCTGATTCATTAAAACAATTTCCAGTGTGTAATTCTTCCAACTCCTTCAGAATAACTGAATCTTTAAACCCTTGTAGCGGCAATTGGAGCTGAAAAATTCGCTGCGGATTAACTTCAAGCCTTAACTTCCTTAGCTTCAAAATCATCTCATCCTTTCTTGTGTAAGTATTCACTCTTGATTCGTCTCGAGTAACATGTTTTTCATCTTCTAAAAGAGCCAAGTTTGTCTGTTCTTTTTCTTTGTTTCAGACGGAAACATCACAACTGTACATTACTACATTAGAAGGAAGAACACAAGCTCTTTTAAGACAGTGACTGAAGAATTTTGCTATCGTACTACGAATATCATGCCATTCGAATCCACCAGCTTTGGCACGGTAAGCACCTGGTTTCCTGATGTTACTCAAGTCAAAATTTGCAGGAAAAAATTGATGAATTTCGACTTTCTGCTTTTACTTTCTCTCTTTTGTTCAGGAACATACTGATGTGGCTTCTGGACTCAATCGGACGACCCTTTGTATAGTTTAAGAGGGTTATTTTGTGAGTTGTACAATTCGTTTATTTGTCACTGGTAGGTTTTTAAGCAAGTTCCTTGTAAGATGCTAGTGTTTTATTAACTTATTTTATTTGACTAATTAGTTTATTTGCCACACATGCCATTGATCCATGAGAACAAATTTGTTGCCAGAATTATCGAAATAGATAATAATTAAAAAAAAATTAATCATGTTTTTAGCTTTTTGTTGTTAAACGTTTATATTGGCCAATTTAATATACAAATACAAATTGTAACTAAAATATTATAAACCATTGTTGAGTCGGCCTAGTTGGAGTGATACATGACACAATAAAAGGATGTTTTGTCTTCTTCTTTTTTGTCAACATTGTTTCTTTACCCCTAAACCCAGAAGTCCAAAAATATTTGTTGGGCGTTTCTCGCCACTTCAAATCTCTCAAATTTGTTGGGAAGAAAAAAAATGTCAAATTCTTGTATTTGATCTTCTATTTCAAGATTCTAGCACCAAGTTACAAATATCTCATAATCTCTCGTCTTTTAAAAATATTTAATCATCATCCATTGCAATCACCCTGTAATTCCTGTGATAGGCGTTATTCAGTGAAACTTGTACTTTTCGTATGATAATCTTACAAAAATAAATTGGATTCACCCTTCTTTACTAAATTTCCGAGCTTTTCATTTTATTATAACTCTAGTTATGATTATTGATAATTTATACTGTCTAAAATGATATGCTAATCTCTATAGTTATCCTTGACATGTGTTAACTTCTTACTCCCGAACTTTTGTTATAAGCTATATTTTAGTGGACGAATCATTCATTGACTTTTCAATTACATTATACTATCTGGATACAAATTATATATTATAAAAAAAAAAGATTTGAAGGTACAAACAGAACTATTGTCAGCCTTCTTTGAAGCAAAAATAATATTAGAATATTATATCAAATCTACATTTCAACGTAAGTAATATATATCAAAGACAAAATGTTGATATTTTTGTGGTGAAAAAGAGAGAAATAAATTTTTGTGGTGAAAGAGGTATCACCGACAACACACCATATGAACGTACATTCTCCACGACGTTCTCAATCCATTGCCCCCAACATCTATATAACTAGCAGGCGTAATCACCATATAGTTTTAATTAATAATTATAATCGATCGTAAAAGATAATTGCACAAAAAAGAAATCGATCATAAAAGTTAAAAATTATTTTAAAATTGGGAATTATCAGACACAGAAATCTTCTTAGATAACTCGTCTAGTCTACGGTGTTTTTTAGATAACTCGCCTAGCCTACGGTATTTTAAAAAAAATGCTACATTATAATTCACGCATATTAAAAAATTCACTTAATTACAAAAAAATAATTACAATAATATTTTAAATAAAAAAAATAATCACTTTTTGAAAAGAAAATCTTGGGAAAAAGTTTTTATCCAGATTCGAATACTACTTTATTAACTTTACATAAAAAGTGTTAAAAATAACAAATAAATTGAAATAAAAATAAATCTTTAAAACAACAAATATAAAAGAAAAGGAATTTTTCGGAAGATGTATTAAAAAGATAGTATTAAAAACAAACCCAAAAAAAAGTTCAGGCAGCGAGAGACCAAACGCACCGTATTGAAGAATAGAACCTGACACGTGCGGAGAAACGAATGATACACGTGTCGTCGTACGATGGAAGAAGAGGAGAAATCTGAGTCAGCAGAAGACGACAAGAAGTGAATGATGGCTAGGGGCCCTAGGGGGTAGTAAAAATGTGTGTTTATTTAACTATGGTTCACTGGTCAGGTTCTGGTGAGTCGTGTCCACGTGGCGTTAAGAGAAACCTCCACGCAGAGAAAAGATCTTGACGGTCAATCGATGATGACGATAGATCTTGACGGTAAACCCATCTGCTTCAATGTGACCGTTTACTTGCAGACCGGTGACCGTCAACGTCTTTCAGGTTTTCTTTTTCTTTTCTTATGTTACTATTTCTTTTCGTCGTACCTTTATTTTTATTTTGTATGTGATACACTCTATAATGCTATTTGATATTTCATATTTACAACTTCTTATACACTTTTGTAATATATAGATAATGTAAAATATGGTGTATTCTTGCATATAAACATGATTTTGAAAATGACAGTATATATAAACTGATATTACTGATAAGATAAAATACGTATATACAAAGTTATGCTGTAGAAGAATAATTAGAATAAGATATGTCGGTTTTCCCCTGTAAAGATTAGTTTAACACATATGTTACTTTTTAATAAGTTAGTTGGTTTTGGTGTTTAGATTTGCAGCCCATTTTTCTGTTTACCACCAAATTAAAGCAAAAATACAATGTTCATCGAGCGTGTGCTTTGATAAGGTATATAATACATGGATCAAAGAAGCATCCTGATATTTTTTTTTCAGAAATTTAAAACATTGATTCAACCTAATTTGACTATTACTGGATTGGAATACGTACCCCACACCAGAGCAACCCACAAAGTTGTAGCACAACAACCTAATTTCAAGATCTTACATCTCGTTGCAAAAATGAATAATTAATATATAGATATATTTCCTTTTTCAAAAAATATATAGATATATTCATGTAAATATGGTGCATTTATACTTGCAATATAAACATGATTTTAAAAATGACAGAAAATATATATAAACTGATATTACTGATAAAGATATATATACAAAGTTATGCTGTACAGGAATAATTAGAATAAGGCATCTTTTCTTTTTACGGTTTTTCTTATTTTAGTATTTTTGGTATTTGAAGGGATTTCTATAATTTTTAATCGATTGTTTCTTATGGTTACTTGAAAAACAGTTACAACTATTAAAGTGTAATTAATAAAAAAAATATAAAACTAGAAACAAAAAATAACATTTTTGTCAATTTTAATATTGTTATAGATTTATTATGTGGTGACAGCCTAATTAAATAAAGAAAAGCAAAATAACTACTAGTATATGTTATGACATAATGTAAAAAGCAAAAGTAGACCACAGAACGAAAAAGGACAAAAAAATATAATTGCTCTGTAGGGATTCTTTTTACTTGTATTTTAAACCAACTGTAATTTCAATATTTCTTGCAGTTCTGACACCTTAATAATTATATAATGTCGACATAACTGGGACTTTAAGAGAGAGAGAAATTACATTATACGTGAAACAAAAATAACAATTATTATAATTATATAAAATAAATTCTTTCTTATTATTATTATTTTACCAGCCAAAATAAGTAATAACAGTCAAAACAACAAAAATACAATTAATTTTTACATAAAAATTTAAAAACATCAACTATTTTAGAACAAAAAATACTCTGTAAAAATTTTTATAATTAAAAACGGAAGGTGTATTATTTATATAAACAAACAGTTACTCTCCATAAAAAGAAAAAGAACCAAAAATTGAATAATAAAACCATAGTGTAAAAATATAAAAAAGACAATAAACTATAATGATAATATAATGCATTCACATTCCACCAATCAAAATCTAAAAGTTATACTGTAGTTCGATAGAATATCGAATGAAATACAAATCCAGTTATTTGGGTCCACTAAAACAAGTCAATTAGAAAACAATGAAACGTCCATAATATTTATATATTTTTCATCCATGTTAACTCTTTTTTAAAAAATGTTTTGAATTATTTTGTTAACTAAAGATTTATGTCATAAATTTTAATAATAAATTAAAACGGATCATATTTTTTTATCAACAGTTTTACCATTTACAACGGTTCAAAAATTTAAACTAAAAATACTAATTGGACGGATCACTCATAGTATTAAATTATAACAATAATAAATTTTCTATAATGAATAATTTATATTTAAAATTATAATAATAAATTTTGAAATCATCCTAAATTTTAAAAGTGTTTAATTAAACAAAACGATTGCAAATCTAAATAACAAATATTTTTATAGCAAATTAGTTAATGGAATATTTAATGGAATAGTCCAAAATATTTATGGAATAATGCCAAAACTTTAATTAAAATTTTAGTCGATATTAAATTTTTTACATAATATTTTTATTTAATTGTATGAATTTATAAGAAGATGATGTGTACTTTTGGCGCGTTTTTTTAAATACCATTTTCTATTCTATAATCAGCGATCTATTTTTAGATTATAATAATGAATTTTGACAAATCGTTTATTAATTGTAAAAGTGTTGATTAAGAAACGATGGCGAATTAAAATATTTTATAATAAAATAATCTAAAATACTTATAGAAAAATATAAAGTTTGAAATTAATATTCTTCATTATTTTGTAAAGCATAATAATAATCTTGTAAACAACATGTTAGAAAATACATTTTTTTCTTACATGTAAAAGGTAAAAAACCCAAGGCAACCGAATCAACTAGCTAAAACAGAAAAAAATTAGCTAAAACAGCCAAATCTGCCAAAGTAAAGAATTCCGGCAGGGATGTGCTATCATTTTTATTCTGTCACTTCAGCCACTTTTTGTGCTAATCAAATAAAAAAATCTAATACTGTTACAAAAATTAATTTAATTATCGCTAGAAAGGTAACTATTTTTTTTATTTTGTTACTTTCAGCTACATACATTTTTGGGAGAGAACTTAAAACGTGAATCAGAGAGAGAGAGAGAGAGAGAGAGAATCTGAGAAGCTCACTGCTTCGCTGATTTTGAGGAGAGAGAGAGATAGAAGAGTACCTCGCAAGACTTGCACAGATATAGACGAAGACTTCGCATTGTCTTAGCTAGGCTCTCTACAATTTCTGGGTTCTTCTTCTTCTTCAATAGTCTGATAAAATTCTATCTCGCAAGAAAGAACAAGTCCTGAAAAACCCAGGTATCTTTTCTTTCAATCTCTTCTTCTTTGAAACTCTGATATGATTCTTGCTTTCTAGTTTCTTCTCCAGATTGCAGCTTACAATAGATTTGAAAGCTCGTATGATTTTCTTCCTTTCCTTCTTTTCAGTTTTTTCTGGGTTTTTAAATAATCTGTCTGATATTTCTTCGTTCGATGATCCTTTCTTTTGTATAGACGACTTCTTTGCTCTGGATAGGTTCTTTAGTTGGATTTTTTTTCTTTCTCATCTGGGTTTCTTCTGTTTCCAAAGATTTGCTTTGCTTATTGAATATCAAAGCTTTGCTTTTTTTTTTCCGACATTGTGAATTACTAAACTCTTGTGAAATTGATCGGTCATTTATCGATCAGTCTGAACAACGTTCCCTTTGTTTAATGCCTCGACCTTTCGATCATCATCTAAGCTAACATTTACTTCTTTTGCTTTTGACGCAGATCAATCATGTCTCAGCATCCCAACAATCAAATGGTCTCTGCTTCCGATTTCTATTCGACAAAACCGGAGTTGTCAGGACTCAAGAACCACAAAATCATCTCTGGTTTGTTCGAAGGAAAGTCTCCATCTGATTATGAAACAGCTTGGAGCCCAACATCTCCTTTGGATTTCATATTGTTCTCCAGTTTGGGGAACCCCTTTGGGAGACTTTCCTCGAGGTCAATCCGAAGAATGCATCAGAAGAGCTGGGATTCTGGAAAAGTAGGCTTGGGTATCTTGGATTCTCTTGATGATCATCACACTGATTCATCAAGGATTCTTCTGCCATCACCGGATAGTAGAAACATGATCTTCGGGTCGTTGATGAGAAATGGGAACCCCAAATGCCAGAAACCTCATCAGCCCTTTGCCAAAACTCATATGCACAAGGATGATAAACCCAATGCTGATTTGATTGAGCTTGATAGCTCAATGCTTGTCAATGCGGGGAACTACAATGCTTGCCAGGTGATAAAGCAAACCCAAGGATCGCTTAATGGGCATACTGAAAGTGACATTGAGATCTCGGAGGACTACACTTGTGTTATCTCACATGGTCCTAACCCCAAAATCACCCATTTTTACGGTGATCAGGTCCTGGAGTCGCTAGAGCACAATGGGATGAAGAAAGCTTGTTGTGGAAACAAGAAAGAGAGCATTTTTGTCATTGCTCCTCTTGACTTGACAACGTTTACTGATGTGTTACCTTCCAATGGCTTCTTGAGCTTCTGCTCGTCTTGTAACAAGAAGTTGGGTATGGGGAAAGATATATACATGTACAGGTACTCTTCTTCTCTGTCAGCTCTAACGACACTGTGAATTGGTCCTTTATTTCTTTCTGCATTGGTGTGCACTTAGAAATGGAAAGTTAGGTTCTTTACAGTACTAAGTTAAGCCATATGGTTCTTTTAAGTGTAACCAAATGGAATTGTTTTGCTAAATTTCAATGTCTTGGTTTGGTTTTCAGAGGATACAAAGCTTTCTGCAGTAGCGAGTGCCGTTCAGAGGTGATTCGTCTGGATGAGAAAATGGAGGAGGAAGAAGATGAAGAAGAAGAAGGGGAGTCTGACTCGTCTTCAGACAAGGACCTGTCGAAGAAGAAGAGTAACGGTGTGATCTTCACCGTGGGCTGAGGACCAACGCGCCCACCAATTCCATGATCGGTTTGAGTCCATGAAAAAAAAAGGAAAGGTAGAAGCTAGAGCTGGTCATCTGTTTAAGAAAAAGAGCTGCTGGTTTCTCTAAACCGAGGCGGCCATGGATGATCATTTTTGTATATTGCTTGTGCTTCTACGACCTAACAACAACAAAAACACATTTGGCCTAATCTTTCATGGTTTTGGTGGGTGATTGCCATTGGTACAATGGTTATTGTTATGGATCTTTATAATTATGGTTCATTTATTCAGATAATTATAATCTTAATTATATAAGAGGGTAGAAGAAGCCGGTTTTTGTGGCTCCCCTCCAGTTGAGTCTTTTATCATTCGTTAATTTTTGATGCTACCCAGAAAATTTAAAGGAGCCAGTGGTCAAATGTAATAAGCAAGTCCCATGAAAGGAGGAACTATGAAGAAAGTTTCTCTACTTTTTTTCCTTTTTGTGTATATCATATGATAATAACTCAGATTTTGATATTAGTATATTCTTAATCCGAAGAACATATGCATAAAAATTCCTTGGATACATTCAGATTTGGGCAAATTAGTCCCTCTTGGCTCGTTTCTTTTACGACAACTTTCATAAATGAGTGAGAGAGGTATCGCGATTCTGAACCTCTCATATCAAATTTAACTACAATTTTCGGAAAAAAACGCATTTTTGCAGAGAAGCTGAGGTAGATGGAAGTGATCACCAAAACCTCCATGGATCCTTGTATGGAGGAACATAACTATCAGTAGGAGGAAGAAGCCTAAAGGATCCAACCGTTCTTTCTAACACCGGTCCCATCTGCAATTTATACAAACACTCAAAATCAGACATCTTAACACTAACACAACAGATTAACAGAAAGTAGAGGTTACGGGTTTTGTACCATGTCCCATTGCTTGCCAAGGGTTGAGGCATTTATGGTGTATAAATACCCTGCAAAGTGTGAGATTCAGGTAAATGTTATGAGTTTACATTAGCGTTAAGGCGTGCTAAAAAACTTTACCATCGCGTTCAGCTGTTGAAGAAATATAGTGTCTGTAAAGCTTTGATGCTTCAGCCTGCCCAAATAACATAATAAAGGCAACAAGTCAGATCATAATCAAACCCATTTTGTCTTTAAACAACAAGGATCTGCTCAGAAATAGAGAGAGTTACGATTTTGGTTGGTGATTTTCGAACAAGGTACTCATAGTACCAGTAAGGCTCCCCATCAATCTGCATATATAAAGCATATGGGGGCTCAGGCGTTTTGTAGATTCAATTTTTGTTTTTATTGTTATAGAAGATAATACTTACATCAGTAGAATGTGCATCAAGAACCGAGCTCTCTTCTAGACGCTGACTTGAGGTGACACGCTGCAGGAAATTATACGCACAAACTCATTCAAACAATCTTATTAAAGTTTGAGAAAAGGAATTGTGATGTGTGTCATGTAAGATGGGTTACCAATGCCGATTTATCAGACAAAACAGAGTCCGCAACGTCCTTGGCTGTCCAAGTTTTCTTTTCCTTTGATGTTAGGAATCTTGAGTTTGGGGGACCTATCTGGATCAAGAACCCTAAAAGACATAACGCGAGAAATACGGCAAAGAGAAGCATTTTTATGGTAAGTGGGCAACACCAGAACTTACCGAAACAGAAATTACGAGGTTGTCGATGAGGTCAATTCGTTCAGAAACAATCCTTAGACGTGCATCAGCTGGACCAGATGAAACAAAATTCAGTCAGAACTTGATGCATATACGGTAACTAGATTGGTTATACATGAAAGGATATGAAACATGAGCATCCAGAAATTCATGGAGTCAAAGGGAGCACTAACGAGAGAGTGGTGCAGCTGAAGAGTAACGTTCGGGCTTTCTTGATTCCACCCTGCGCTACCAATGTAAAGAGTGAGATACATCTTGAATAAATAGGAAGCACTTTCATCAAACGACTCAGTTGTGTTCGAGACATATATAATACCATCTGAAGACAAGCTTCTCAGATGGCAACTCCAGTGGGTAAGCATAAGAATAAGCATTTATATCATCCACCATTGAGCCCATTTTCACTGCTTCTTCTGCATGAGTGACTGCAATAACAAGTTGAAGGAAGACCATTAATGGCCTAAACACCGTAAGAGATTCTCTGTTGATTCCATGGACCAGCTCCATTCTACTTACAAATCATTAACGAAGCCCATAAGCCAAAATTCTTAGCTGAAAGTGAAATTCTCTACTAAGATACTGAAAGATGAACAGCAGAAGCAAAAGGATTACCAGCAGACGACACTGGCAAGAGCATAGACAACGGAGAAGAGAGACCAATTAACACTAAATTCCTACGAGAAAGCCCCTCTTCCGAAGAAATCGATCTCGCAGGAACACCAGAACGAGCAATCATCAGATCCTTTGATTCCCCATGATACTTGCTCGAAATGTTGCTGCTCCTGCACCTGAAATTTCGAGAATCACATCGATAATCGCAAAAGCTTTCGACCGAACAAAAAGTATACAAACAGAAGAACAAAAATCAACTAGGCGTGAGTATACGAATGTTTCGGATAATTCACCTGAAAAGACGACAGTTCGGAGAGGGAAGAGACGGACAGAGAAGAGCCATGGGTATGGCGTTTCTGGAGCTTCACTTCTTCTTCCTTTAGCTCATCCATCCACTCACTCTTTTGTTTTGATGGTTTCAAAACCGGTTCTCTTATGGTTACCATTCGGTACACTTAACCAAACCATAAACCGACTTTGTTCCGGTCTTAGCAGTAATGGTCGTCACGTCCTTGTACCGAAAGAGAAGATCAGACTTGGCTAGTATCCCGGCTTCGGATAAGATAAACCGTGTGTCCAAACGGACCCCACTCTCTACTTTGATATAATTATATAAATCCACCATAATTGGGGGGCGAAGCTTTTCTCTTTCCCTTGCCACATTTATCGCATTTAGGTCTCTGCTAATTCGTCGAGCGATCCTCAACGCTAGTTTTTCTCTGGTAAGCTCATTTTCTCTCCTCATTCTTCGTATATCCTTCTCCTTTTACGTCGATCGTTGACGAGTTCAAGCTGATGTCTATTCGTTTCCCGTCTTTTTTTGAATTTGCATATAATCACTCTTCTTCTGATCATTTTCTTATTGTGTGGATAATCTTCTGTTGGTTTCCGTCATCGATCTGTTCATGCAGTATCGCGATTCGTGCCAAGCGCATTTCTTATTTCTTATATTCAGAGTTCGTCTCGGTTAGATTCCTTAATTCTTCTGTTTATTTTCAAAAACAGGTGTGTGTATATGCCTTGAGAAACGTAGGTCTTATGATGCCTTTAGGTTGGTTAGCTTTCACGAATGTTTCTTCATATTGAAACCTGGTTTTGTTTGTGAAGCGCGTAAATTGGTGAAGTGAAATTTTTCATTTGGTGTCATCAAGGACAAGAGATTTGAGAGTAGGATCAGCAAATTTCATGCGATGCATCTTTATGATTCTTTGGAAGAGATTTTATGATTTGGAAGAAACACAATTTCCCGCTTGCTTAGCTTCTTCATCTGCAATGCTTCCTTTGAACTGGGATTGTTTCTCTGGTTGAAATCTTTATAGCATCAAATGAGAGACTGTTTGGTTTTGTTTCTTCCGCGTATATGGGAGCTGTCCATGCTATCTTCTTTCTCTGTCTTTTTTGTTGTTGTTAATGAATACCAATTCAATTTTGGCAGTGTCTTTCTTAGCAAGACAAAGCAATGAAGCCTGGAGCATTTGCATTGAATCCTCATGCGGCATCATATGTACCACTCTCCAAAAGAGTGGATTTTGCTGATATGGACGGTTTGGTGTTTGCGAATCCCTCCACGCATATCGTGCAGGGGCAACAGATAAGTTTTGCGGGCGTTGAGGTGTCGATGCCGAAGAAATCATCTGAAATGGCGTACAAGCAGATAAGGGATGATGATGATGATTTGGATATGGAGATGGATATAGACATGGACATTGAATACCTCTTGGTGACGTTCTCCGGTCTCTCACAAGAGTCTATAACCGATGTATACCTGGCGAATAGCGGTGATCTTGAAGCGACCATTGAGATGCTGAATCAGCTCGAGGTAAATTCATTAGTCATCTCACGTTACAGCATTATAGTTAGTCATATATATATATTGGCATGTTTTTTACCTTTTCGGTTTGAAGCAACAAGCTGCAGTGACAATATATAGGCCATAATGCTGAATTTCTTAATCCGGATTTCCTTTTAGTTTGATGTAATGATCTTAAGCGATGATTTTGATCTCTCTTTCTGTAGATATACAGCAATGAAGCTCAAGAAAACCTGCCAGAGACGCTGGATATTGGGGATATCTCTGAATCAGGGACTTCAACCTCAAAAGCTTCAAAACAAAAGAATGCAGCTACTGAAGTTGCTGCTGCATCTTCGTCATCGGTTATCCCCAATGCACCTGTATCGGCCTGATCTGATGAATCCTTGGTTGGTTGTGAAGTTTTTTTTTTGTTCTTTCTTGGTTTGGGCACCCATAATAAGTACAGTAATGGATGGGGGTGTGGTATCAATGAAGTTGATGGTAATCTTAGGGAAATGATAATGAGAGTGGTTAAATGATGGGAAATTTGTATAGTTTTTGGAAGTGCAAATCTGAGTTGGGCAGTTTATTTGCAGCGGCATTTGTGGATTGGATTTTCCTATGAAATGATATTTTGATATGTTTATTTTTGATATATTGCCATTTTCTTTGCCAATTGATTTGTTAAACAACGAAAAACAAAACAAAAAAATGTGTCTTGCAGCAATGCAGTCTATAAAGAGATATCATTTCCTCCTCGATTTTTTAAATCATTATCAAAATGGGCTGAGCTTAGGATAGTCTGGGCTTAAAATGGCCCAGCCTCAAACGGGCCGGGCCGGTAATCATAACAGTCCTACCCTCTTGCAAGTTCGCAGGAGACCCAAGTGGTGAAGATGAAAACCTTTGATGGAAAGAAAAAGGAACTAAAATCACGTTTCCGGATAGAAGGAAACGAGCAATTCAATCAATTGCCGGCTGATTATGATTCGATGAAAAACCGAGTGATATCAGTCTTCAAGAGAAGGAGTGGTCTCTGGATTAGATTTGACTTCAGTTTCCAACAATCCAGCAAGAATTCAAAACTCAAACGTGCCTTAAGATGTTAAAACTATTGATTATCAAGCTAAGAGCAACTAGACAATTTTTTGTTAAAAGATCCTGTAACAGTTTGAAGGAATCTTGATCTAGCATTCTGTACAAATCTTCAAATCCATTGGGTATTATTATTATTAAAAAACAGAGCAGAGCTTATTTTCGTCTTTCAAGAAAAACACAAAACTGTTTTATAAGTTTCGTTTGAAAAGTTGGATTATTTCGAGCTTTGCATTCTACGATGGCTACAAAACGAAGGCGAGAGTCTTCGAAAAAGCTAATGAGAGAGATTAACGGACCCAAAAAAAACTACAATTACAGAGAACACTATCAACAGAGATTTTAAAATCCTCTGTTTCTCGACCGGTTCCCATCATAGAGTTGCCCTGGGCCGCCATTTTGATTATTATCCCACAACCCATCTTGTGGTGGCCTAACCATCGTTCTGTTATGATCCTGAAGTCCCATCTCGGGCCTGAAGCCGGGAGGTGGAGGCGGCGGCGGTGGAAGCTGGTGGCTAGGTAACTGTGGCTGCCATTCAGGTATGTCATCGTCGTCATCATCATCATCATAGATGCTTGCAGATTTTCCATACTTGTGTATGAGCTTTCTTACTTGATCCAAAGACTTGGATTGAGCCGGCAATGGGTGAGGAGAAGAAACTGGGACGACCGAGGAATTGAAATTAAATTCCGGTAAATCATCATCATCTCTTGGAGCTATAGGACCAAATCCAGGCGGCACATCATCATCATCATCTTTCACAGGTTTACCTCCATAACCATGATGACGATTCCCCATTGACGCAACAGCAAGAGGTTTCTCTGTGACATTCACTCTCTGCTTCTTGTTTTCAGACAAAACAGAGGTTCTGGAGCCAGAAGAAGAATAGTGTGGACGTTTCGAACCGGGCTTGTGAACGGCTCGTCTCCACACAACAACTCCAATCAATCCAATCTCCAAAGATTTGATCTCATCGAGCTGGTCTTTAGAGATGACTTTGGTCAACAAATCTAAAGTCTCTCCACGTGTTGGGCAAAGGTAAAGCTCCACGCCTGAGGCTGGCTCTGCGAAGCCAACTCTCTGATCAGCAACGTAGGAATCAACAACCTTAACCAAAAGC
Source organism: Alliaria petiolata (assembly GCA_020283515.1). Taxonomy (NCBI): domain Eukaryota; kingdom Viridiplantae; phylum Streptophyta; class Magnoliopsida; order Brassicales; family Brassicaceae; genus Alliaria; species Alliaria petiolata. Next base: position 165,131,026 of record JAHZTW010000001.1, on the reverse strand, counting down.
AGAAAACATTTTGAGATTTTTAAGACATGTTTCTGTACACTTGTACAAGACTATATTTAAAGATTATTAAAAATTCTTTTTGATTTCTTTACCTCAATAAGGCTGCCACGCTGGCTCTTAGAAACGCCGTCTTTACAAGCCAAGTACATTACCTGCAACGCAAAACAAAAAAAAGTACCTTGAATTAGAATTAAAACAAAGACCAGACATTTCGATTTTTTTTTTTTTATATGTATATGAGACGTGAGCTTGTGCTCTGACTTTGGGTCTGGGATGGTAAAAGAAAAAATTTACTTTGCAAATTTTTTTTACTACGTTTTTAAAGTGTGGGGACGAAAGATTCTTTGTAAGATTCCCTATTTATTATTCTATACATCTCCCACCCAGACACAGAAAGTCAGATACAGAGTAGACATAAAACGGATTTTGCATCCAATTTTTTTTGGATGAATTGATACAAAAAAATTTCCAATCAATAGAGTTGATTCTCTGCTCCAAACGTGTCGCATTCCTGTGACGGATTAGATGTGAATGGACAGTTTGAATGTAATCTCTTTGCTTTCTGGTTTCCATGAAGAGAAGACAGAAGAGTTTTGAGATGAGACAAAAGTGAGAGTTAAGGACTATATATACGAGAAGTAAAAGGTTTACTTCTATCCTTGTTTGAAGCAAGAGATTATTCAATGTAATGCTACTACAGTGATAACAAAAGAAAGCTTTGGATACTACCATTAGGGTACGGGTTCGAGACTTGGGAAGCTCTTGAATAAACTTTCCAAACCCACTCAGCCTAACTCTACCCTTCACTTCCACCGTCACCGGCCACTCGCTAGTGTCCGCTTTCTCACCACTGCCATAGAAAAAACCCAGTCAGAGATTCTCACTTTCAATTTTAGAAGATCCAGGGTGATATCAAATAACTGGTTTCTGGAACTACCATGGTAAACTGATACAAGGAGACATTAAACCTAGGTATGGACTCTAAAGCATCCCCAACTCTGCTCAGAATACCTGACCCCACTTAAACACCTGATATATCTCCTATTAAAACTGATCCTAGGCACTACCCAGCTTGCTGATGTGGCTTGTGTAGCTGATTAAGTCTAACGACATCTTATCAGTATCTCACACTGACATCTTTTCAATTAAGCTACCTATTCTTAAGCTTATTCAAATACCAATCTAGTTGAATCAGAAAAGAGATTGATTGATAACACAATTCCAATTCAACCAACACTTTTTAATATGTTCGAAGAAATATATACTATCAGCCTAGAGAAGAAATCGTCTATGCCAAAGAAAACAGTATCACAGAAATCAATAATAGAGAGATAATAATAGTTTAGGGGTAAAGAACTTACCTTTTGAAAATGCCAGTGACAGGGACTACTGAAGACATACTTAGTTGCAGTTTTCCATCCCATACTCTTTCTCCCTTGACATCAGCAAGGGAGGGTGTTCTCTCAAGTCCAGAGACATCGTCATCAAGTTTGACATTGGCACCAGATTTGGGGGAAACTTCATCAATCTTCTCCGGGTTTGGTTCAGGAGAACCTTTATCACTTAGTTCATTAGGAGATCCTTTAGGAGATTTTGAGTGTGGCCCAACTTCGGAGTCACTTTTCTCAGACGCAGACACCTGCATTTCAGAATTACCATGAGGACTTCCAAACGGAGGCTCGGAGTCCAGGGATTCCAGGAATTCGTCAAGCGACACAATTGGAGGAAGAAACTCCACGTCCTTCAACTCATCATCCACCGCCAAACCTTGCATGGGATCGATCTCTTCAGTTGAGGGAGTATCATGTGATGTTGTTTGAACAGCTTTTTCTGTCGTATCTTTGAGAGTGGTTTTGGCAGAGTGAGATTTGGCTTTGGGTCGACGTTTACTACGTGACGTGATGCCAGCAGAGACATCTACCGTGCCACTGTCAATGGGATCAATTTCAACCTGGAATTCACCCTTATGCGTCTTCCTCACCAGACGTCTGACATCAATATCTGTATCCCGCAGGACAACCATCTCAGCCATCTTTTCAGCTTTGGCTTGTCGCCACTCAGAAAGCTCCTTAGAAGCCAGTTCTTCGGCTGTCATAGAACACAACCTCTCAGCAGAGATCTCTCCAGACATAACTCTTTCTCTAAGCTCAGGATTGTTCTTATCCTTCAAATTGAATAAGAGGGACCTTCCCCTCTCTCGGTACTTTTTGTTCACGCCTCCAAATAGCTTAAACAGTTCCATTTCAATTTTAGATGCCAAAAGTTCTGGATCCTGAAATGACTTTTTACCATCGGTCCCATAATCCTTTGTCTCGGAGCCAAGATCTGAAACATTGTCCAGAACCCAAGAGAGTTCATTACCCTGTAAAAGGTCATCATTGGGAAAAATAATATCTGTAAAAGGAACATCATCCCGAGGGAAAACCTCGTCATATTGAGACTTAAAAACATCGGATTGAATAGCATCTTCCATCCTGATGTCGATGGGAATCTCAATGTCCTTCTGCACGGAACTTTCAAAACCAGTGGACAATTCTGACACGCTCCCTTCGCCTAAGGAGACACTGAGGCTAGCAGGTGAGGCAGGTTGAAAACTTTGAGTATTCTCCAGATTCACAACAGATGTTTCTTCAGTCTTCAAATTTTCTTTCCCCTTCGGGAATTTATCATGTTGCTGAACCAAGGCCAGCGCAGATGCTAATGACTCCCTCATTTTAGACCTCACAGACTCATTAACTTCATCTTTCGGTTTCACTGACCCTCGAGGTGGGATATGCTGTTTCTTGTTTACAACATGCTTTCCAGATTTCTGAAGGGCAGAGTCCATTTGCGCCACGTTATTGCCATGCATCAGCGAATTTAGTGTCTTCTGAGAAAGCGCATTGGTCGGAATATGCAGAATCCCATTGCTTGCTGGAGACAACTGCTGTAACCATGGTCTACACTGCTTGTTTGGTGCCTCCGATACAGAACCACTTAGAGTGGTCTCAGGTGGTGAGTTTCGCTTTCCTGCTAGCTGCATGGACCTGCTTAACTCTGCCATCTCCATCAAAGTATTGCTTCTTTACAAGTTTCTTAATCCGCAGAGAGAGGCTCCAGATGAGTTCAACATAAAACTCCACAGATGCGAGGAAAACAAACAAACAAAAGAGTCAAAATTACTGTTGTGTTTCCTCCCATAACAATTGATATGCTTGAATCTGGTCGTCACGACCTCAATTAACACAACAGAATCCACTAGATCCAAAAATCCCATGGAAAATCGAAATCGAAAGGGAATAAAAACATGAAATTCCGCAACAATCGTGTAAAGGCAATAAACTAAAACACAAATTACATTCAGAATATCGAATCAACAGCATGCAACAAATAATTCGATTCAAAAATAAGGATTTCAGCTAGATGTATCTGATCAAAGACTATTGACCCAAAAGCTTTCAACCCTAGAAATAAGCCATGAAATCGAAACCAATCAATCTCGCATAGATTTACCTGAGCACAAGCTTAAGCAATCCACCAGAGCTCGTAGATGCAGAGATTCAGCGGTACGCAAGAGATAAAAAAAAAATCCCTAAAGAACAAATCCGGATGAGACGGATTAACGTTTGTGTTGTTAAACTTTTCGGCTGTTCTTCCTTGGAGATAAAAAAGAAGAAACTGTGAGCACTCGTCGCTCGATGTGGACCGCACGTGTGACTTCATATTGGGCTACTGGGCTTAATAAAAAGCCTTTTTGATGGTGATAAAAAAGCCTATTAGATATTAGAGCTCTCATGTTAAAAATATCTACTAAATACTGTACAAGAGTCCAAATTTATTAAAATAAACAAAATAAATTCTTTCAATTTTTCTAAAAAATAGTAGATGAATGTTCTTCCAAAATTTGTTTATTTGTTCAATTTTTTGGTGGAATTAATTAAATTATTTTTTCTAGATTTTTTAATTCAAATGGTGAAACTTTAGAAGAATACTTAATTTCACCAAAATTTATTCAATATAAATGATAAAATTTAGAGGAATGATTAATTCTACCAATTTTTGTTCTTTTAAATATACAACCATTTTCACCCTGCATATTTATCCATTTCCGCTTTTAATAGAATTTTAGTATTTTAATGTTTAAATTAAAATTTAAAATGCATGAAATGTTTTTAAATAATATTTTTAAACTCTCATAAGAATATCCTGACTTTTTAATTTTGACTTTAAAGATGAGTGTGGCCTTGAATATTTTGTTTGTGTAAAATCCTCTGTTCTTCTAGTTTAATTAACTAGATCCTAAATATATATATGGTGAAAGATAAAACTTAATCAAAAGAACACGAAATTGTTAGGTTTTCTTTCTTCTTAGTGCTATACATTTTCGTAGACAACTAAACAACATTATACGCGAACATTAGAAGCGAGAAGGCTTGTAACGACGGTTAGTGTAGGATAACGACGGTTATTAAAGCACCCAAAAATATGAGAAGTTGGTTTAACCACCGGTCCACCGTCGTAACAACGTCCGACGCAATATATATTCGGCTTCGCTTAACCGAGCGACGTCTTTCAACGGTATTTTTTTAGTGGAAACGCGAATCGCATACTAGGAGAGTTGGGAGTTAAGTGAACAACCTATTTTAATATATAGCTTGATAGAATTGATTGAACACACAAAAACAAAAAGGAAAATTCTACAATGACACAAAGATTAAAAACATAAATTGATAGCACACAAAAAAACTAACAAATCAAAATATAAAAACAAATTATCATATACCACCCGAATCTAAAATTTAAAAGGCAAATTCTTATCCTCGTTCCTCTGTATCATATATATCTGTATTACACTTTTATTCTCGTAAATCACCTGAACTCCTCAAAACCCCAATATAGTAATTTTTTTTAAAAAAGACAACATTTCTTCAGCCTTCTCATACAAGAAAATAGATATAAGCAAGACCTTTCTGCCTTATATAAAATCCCTACACCACCGCAACTCAGTATTGACCATCTCATTTTAAAGGCACCAGAGAACGAAAAATATATATATTTTTTTTTAAAAACCACACTGCTTATACGTAAAATCTTCAAACAAAAACAATGACCATTTTACGGCTTGCGAACGCTGAGGAGCTTAACATCGTCGATCACGGGGCCACAAAGCGACGAGAAATCATCGCTTCTCATCGAGTAAAACGTGCTGTAAAACATAACCCTCGTGCGCGTTGAAACCGCCACAAACCGCAAAGAAGCGCGTTTGAAGCCTCCCTTCCCTTGCGACTCGTAAGGAACCTTTAAAGTGTCTCTTCCCGCAAACGCCTCGACAATCATCGATCCTTTGCACGCGTTGTTGGCATCTCCAACCGCAAACGAAAGCACGTAAGTCTTTCCCACAAAGGTCCGAGCCACCTGAGCGATTGCGCTTTCTTTACCCGCGACCAGCTCGACTGCTCGACGGCCTTGTGGGACCGAGAAGTGCTCGACGTCAACGTAATTGACGGCTTTCAGTGATTCGACCATCCAAGCGGGTAAAGGAGAGTGGTCATCTTCTATGAAGGGAGGAATCAGAACGCCGGTTGTTGCGTTTGGGAGTACATAGGGACCTTCTTCAAATCCTCCGTTTTTCAATATATTCTCTGTTTTTTATATAATAGAAAAAAACGCATCAATTGATTAATTCAAAACTGAACAATAGATATAAACTCGATTCATATAATATAAATAAATAAAACACACTTACTGTTGGTAGGTCTCGGAGGGTATAGAGCCTTGATTGCCACACCATCAATGAGTGGTCCACAAGCAGGATCTTCTTCCTCGCCAGGATTATGGATCACGATCTCTGCCACGTCGCTCTCGGCCTGAAACGCCCAAGCGTAGAGGTCCCACCCGCTGCTACTGTAGACCGTCTGTATAGGAATGACGCCGGAGTCAGGTGCAACAGATATGTTGAGCCGTTCGTCTTGAGCGCAAGTCCTAGCGGCACTGAACGTGAGCGAGTAATACATTCCTTTTGTCACGTTAAGCCTCTGTTTGATCGATGCCTCGTTGCCTAACCGGATGGCGAATTTCCCGGCGGGGACGACGAGAAGCATGTCTCCTTGTTTTTGACCGGATTTAATGTATTCGACGAAGCCCGAAAGCTCCCAGCTTGGAATTGCCTTCTTGTTTATCACTTCTGTTCCTTTCAAGTCCGATGGTTTTGGTCCTAGCTCGAAGTCGCCGTTTGGTAACATTCCTGCATTGAAATTACGGGAATTTCACCTCAGTTTGAATAAATTAAATCCCGTTTCTTTGTTTACGTTGATTTTTGGTCAAATGAAAATTAATATTATCTGCAGGGTTAAAAACGGAGAATATATTTGATTTATATCCAAAAGAGACAAAAAAAACTGGGGTGTATCTTATCTTAAATGCGGGAAAGAAAAGAGAGTGTTTTGTGTCAGAAATGGGCAAAAAGGTAAATTAGAGTCTTAAGTCTTAACCGACTTACAAAATTAATGGTACAAACAATGGTCACGACTCACGACCAGACTTTTTGTTTAGTGGCTTCTACTGTCTCAGACTCTCAGTTAGGGATTTTGGTTTTTTTTTTTTTTAGAGACTTTGGATAGAAAGTAAAGAGAATAGAATTAAGAGTTTAAAGAAATAAGTCACTATTTATCCCAAAAAAAAGAGTAACGAAAAATGCAATCATAATACGTAATTAATGAATTACCGTCACGGAAACAGAGGACGGAGGTGACGGTGGCGATGAGAAGAGCGAAGAGAAACGAGACGCCGCCTCCTTTCATTTTGAACGACCAGAGTAAAGAGACTAGAGAAAGCGAAATATTTTAAAATAAATTATGGGAGATTATTTGAGAGGAGCGGCAATTGCTTATATGGGTTTCTAGTTAGGAAAATACCTCTAGGTTTTGCTACAATTTACGGATCTATGCCACTGATGTGGTTTGCTTACAATCCACGTGGGGCCGTGACTCACTCTTTTGGGATTTACCCGAGATTGCATTAAGAGCAATTAGGGTTATTTCTGGAAAAATCCTATCTTTTCTCGATACTCTTTCGTCTGCCGTCTGATTATCATCCTTAAAACAGAAAAAGTTTAATGAATGTTTATTGGCATTAACTCCAAATCGCCAATTAACGTTTCTCCTTTTGTTTCTAAAAGACTATTTCTTCATTTTTCATTATTGTGTTTTTTCTACATTAATAATTTTTTCCGTTTTGTTTTAATTATCGTTCTAAACTTATTTTTTTGTTTCAAAATAATTGTCGTTTTCAGTTTTCAATGCAAATTTATGATAAAATTTTCAGTTTTATCCCTACTTTTTTAACTTATTAATTACTCATATCAAACAAAATAATGTATTAATCAAGGGACAAAACAAGTAAAGTAATTGTTTTCTTAATCTGTATGAAACCACCTAAAACGACAATTAAAACAAAATAGAAAGAGTAGTATCTTGACCTCAATTACTGCCATTAACTCGAATACTACCAACGCCATTTACCAATACGTTACAATTCAAAATCTATATTTTAAGGTGTCCTAAGATAGCTATACTAAGTTGTGATTTCTGTAGCGTTTAGAGTCCAACCTTCTGTTTTGTATCAATGTAGAGAATAAAAAACTCACCTAATCAAAGATTTTTGGACGGTGTACAAAATATTATGGCAGAACCAATTAAATTTTTGTCTAACTTAGTTAAGTATTTTAGAGATCAGAACAGTGGTACCAATCTGAAAAACCATGTTATTCAAGCTACATAAATAAAAAACATAGAGCCTTCAATTTTATTGGTATACGCACTATAATTAAGTGCAGTTGCTGTGTCACGAATGAAAAACTAATGTCGTGGTTATATAATTGTATTATGCCTTAAGCAAACCAGAAACGCACTGAATGATATCATCATTTAGAAGTGAGTTGGCAAAGATTTAGAAGATATTATTCTGTAAATGTATGAATTTTCGTAGACAAAAAGATAACAGTAGACAGCTTTTGCATGTTCTTTGTGTTAATTTAAAGAGTAGTAACAAAAGATTGTGTCGAATGTATATCCACATGGTGTTGTCAACACAAACACTTCAACGGAAATGCCAACTCATGGAGACATTTGATCTCGTATCCAAATATCTGTCTTTGCATCGACACAATATGCAATACGATTTGCTAACCAAAGTAATTTTAAAGTATTAATCTTAAATCATAATAACTTGGGGCTTATTAATCTTTGGAAATTTTTTGAAGTAAAAGGGCAGTTTGTTCATTCGGTCATGTGGTCGAGATACAATGGTCAATGGATGTGCGGTGGAGTTGCTACGAGGAGGATTGGGTGAGCTTTTCTTTGTGATTTCTTTTGTATAAAAAAAGTCATAAGCAGTTGGATCTCACTTTTTTTAAGATTTGCATGTACTTAAATTGATTTCTTTTTCTGGACAACAATTGAATGAGACATTGTCGTTTCTCAGGCTTTTTTGTTTTCTTTATATTTTAGATTTATTATTGGTTTTATTTAAATTCAGTTGTGGTGACTGGTCAGCAGCTATGCTATAGTTCGGCTAAAATCTGGCTCTTCAATGTCGGCCGGAACGTGGTCTTTGCATTGCGTCTTATTCTCATAAAATAATAATTTATAATTTTATTTTTAACTCAAAATAAAAAAAACGAAAAAATTTGTTCAATAACCCATAAAGTAAACTTAAATCTACAAACTAACCAAAATTTCCTTTTTTTTCACTTTCTATCTCTTCATATCTCTTTTTAACAATTTGGTTATTTTTTTAATTTTTTTTTGTTTTGGTTATTTACCCATAAAAAACGAAAAGGATAATTGACAAAAAAAAAAAACTTGTAATTTTTACAATTTTTTTGCAATAAATTTGATGGAACTTACTTTTACTTGCAACCAATTCGAGTCTTGATTTATGAATTTTTTAATTTTATTTTGTTGTTCACAATGTCACCATTTGGATTCTGAATTTGAGTAAGATGAGGAGAGAGCAATTGGCGTAGAGACAAGAACGGTGGTGAATGGAGAAGAGGAACGTGGGTGGGGCCTAATCTATGGGCTGACGGTGTAGTGTGTGAATGGGGCCCACTTGAAAAGGAGACGGCAGAGATGAGAGAAACAGAGCGCTAAATCCACCATCGTGCGACTGTCTCAGCCTCCTTAATTAGTCACTTCTTTTTACTATTTCAGGGGCCCCGATTCCAACTCTGCTCACTTATAACAAACAGCAACATAGGCAACATTTATTTTATACATTTTTAAAAAACTAAGCAAATAATATAATTTCATATCACAGTTTGATAACAGTTTGTAAAAATTGTAATAACCATAGAAAAAAACAAGTTTACTAGTAAAATGTTTCCATAAACTGAAATATGAACTCCATGCTTACGTAATGATGTAAAACTTATATCATCGCTAATACAAGATACTTTTACAAATGTACTAGATATCTAATATCTTTAAATGACTAATTTTTAAGAAAAATATCATGCATGGTATTATTATATTATATGATTTCGTAATTATTATCCGATATTATTATTATAAAAACTAGACACTGGTTATCCAATAACATATGCTCGAGAACTATGGATCACCTAAGATTTGTTTGTCTCGTTTGAATTATTGGTCATTGTTTTTCATAGGAAATTCGAGAAAAATAGTCGAGAAAAATAAAGAAGCAAGTTTGCATGTGAGTGTAGACTGTGGACCGCGTCTTCTGCTTCTTTCCGGCCGGTGGCGGTTAACGTCCACTTGACTCTGTCAGTTGACGTCAACTTCTCAGGCCGTGACGGAGAAAAATCTGTCTTCCGTCCATATTTAACGGCGGCTTAAACGGCTCACGTGGCCTTCCCATGAAAATCCAAAACCACGCTCGTCATGCCCAATTTTTGAATCACGTGCCAACATACGCATCGAGCCACTACACAGACTCTCGACAAAACCCAAGTAACAAACAAACTTCAGAATGTTTAGTTAATTAGTAGTATGACAAATGAAAACCTCCATTATTATTATTATTATTTTTTGTTATTTTATTTAAGGACTATTCCACACAAGAAAAAAGATTATTACTTTACCCAAAAAAAAGATTATTTAATCGGCCATGTTTATCGATAAAGTTCGATTTATAATTCTTTTGTTAGCACATAGCAGACAACAAATCTATAATGAGATAGTTTTGACATTTACAGATTAATTAACTAACTAACACATCTTTCACAAATTAAGATCGTTCTTCATAATAGACTCATAAAAAAATTGGTACTCCCTCCGTTTCATAAAGAGTGTCATTTTGACTCTTGATTTTTGTTTCACAAAGAGTGTCACTTTATGTTTTCAATACAATTTTTAAAACTAAATTTCAGTTTTATCCCTGTTATTTTAACCTATTAATTAGAGAGAGAAACTGATTTAGCGTATTAATAAATGACATAAAAAAAATTTACAAAATTTTCTTAATTTGTGTGAAAAAATGTCAGAATAACACTTTTTGTGAAACAGAATGAATATCAAATAATCAACAGTATTAGCTGGGAACTTATTTAAGAGCATTAATAGAAGACAGGGAGGATAAGCTCATCAATGTTTTAGGACCCTCGTGTGTATGTGACTCACATGGGAAGGGTCTTCACAATCTTTACTTCATGCCTATCCGATCCTTTTCTAGAAACATTTCTCCACATTGATCCCATAAATTGCAAAATCCGTAACTGGAAAGCGAAAAGACTTGGACTTGAGTTTGGGCCTGCAGATTTTTCCAAAGAAGATCAAATAGGCCTCTTTTTCCTCATCAACTATAAGTCAGCAATAACTAACGAAAAGTTTAATGAACTCGTTTATTTATGTAATTGTTGAAGTATGAGAATATCTTCTCGAATTAACCGTATATGCATATACACACATAATAGTACATAGTACTGTGGTTTCTTTTTCTTTTTTGGCTTTTGAATGAGAAAGTTGACTTTTCAAAGGGTTGAATTCCGAGGCAGTTTCCAACCTTTTCCGAAGCTAGTTTCACACTTGGAATCAATTTCAACCTCTTAAGACCCAAATAAGATGTGTTGAAATCTTTGAAACCAATATCAAACAGATTTATCATCATCAACAATGGGAAATTGTCTAAAGCCTCTCAAAGAACAACCTCATTCAATTTCTCCCAAGCCTATCATCAACCTTCCGATTTCAGGTACATCTCTGTTTTTAAATGTACTTTACTTTTGTTTACATATAATACCTAAGTTGGTAATTCAAATGTGTATATATGAAAAGTGGAGCCAGAAGAGGAGAATTTGAGAGTGTTCAGCTTTGCGGAATTGAGCAAGGCAACTAAGAAATTCAAACAATACATGGTCATAAATAGTGATAGTAATGGCTTTGCTCGAACATTCTACAAAGGCTACATCAACGAGACCACCTTTGCTCCATCGAGAACTGGAATAGCTGTCTCTGTCATGGAATGTTTTCAAGATGATTTACAGGCTCTACAAGAGTGGAAGGTAAGCAAAACCTGTCCCTTTTTTTGTTAATAAATGTTTATTTTCGTTTTTTTTTCTAACAATTGTCTTCTTTAACATTATGTCTCTGATGGGAACAAAAAAACTATTGGGTGGCAGGAAGAAGTGAAGTCTCGAGGACAGATTTCTCATCCCAATTTAGTCAAGCTTTTAGGTTACTGTTGTGAAGATAACAAATCTTTCTTGGTTTTCGAGTACTTGCACAAAGGAAGTTTGGACCGTCGCATTTTCGCAGGTTAAGATCTCTTCTAATTAATGGATCCATTTCAAAGATCGTTATAGAAAGTTTTTTGCTTTTACAAACATTTACATGTTTCTATCAACAGAAGAAGAAGCATTACCGTGGGAAATACGGGTTAAGATAGCCATCGGAGCAGCTCAAGCTCTTGCATTTCTACATTCGGTCAATAACAGCGCGCTATCTCGAGAACTCAGAATGTATAACATTTTCCTTGACGAGGTAATGACTTTATAGTCCACTCTTGTTCTTGTTCTCTTTATCATCTTACTAAAATTTAACACCTGATGTTGGATTCAGCAGCAATACAATGCAAAGTTGTTTGATCTAGGATCAAACAAACTAAGTTTGTTAGATGCACATATCACGACCCGATTCATGGGAAGAACTGAATACGTACCTCCTGAATATGTAATCTCAGGTACACCAAAATCTTAACTAAATACGATATTTTTTTAACGAAGAAACAACAACAAAAAAAAAAAAATCTACGTAACGTTTAAGGATTTTTTCCAATGTTAAGACAAATTGTGTAATGTATGTCTTAAGGTCATTTGGGTACAAAGAGCGATGTGTATACATTTGGTGTGATCTTGCTTGAGATTTTAACCGGGTTGAAAGCTTTAGATGGAGAAAAGAATGAGAACAAGCAAGGGTTAGATATATTCTCGACTAAAGCTTTCTTGTCCGATCAAAATAAAATCCGGGAAATTATCGATCCACGTCTCGGGAACGATTATCCTTTGAATGCAGCAACACAGATGGGCAAGCTCATCAAAAGATGCATCAAGCTTGACACTAAGAAACGACCTCTGATGCAACAAGTTGTGGATGGCTTGAATGATATTGCAGAGATCAAAGATTAATGTGTAGAGGTAGTGAGTTTTGAATTTGAATAAGTTTACGGTTAACTTTGAAGATATTACGAAAAACAAAGACTATTTTGAATGTTTACTTTTAAAGCATACTTTTTACAAAAACTGAAAGTACTCTTAGCTTCAGTTAAAGGCTTGGACTTGAATTTGGTACCGTAGAATAGCTAATCTTTCCCCAAGAAAATCAAATCGACGTCTATTTCTCACGAACTAAGCAATAAAAGTCAAATAACTTGCTAAAATGGACTAACTGGTTTGCTTAAGTCTCAGAATTTTTTCCTAAATTTGCCTTTTATGGATATATCCATAGTAAATATTGTGGTTGCTTGTTTTGCCTTTGTTTTGTCTTAAGTGAGCAAAGTGTTGAATTCTGAGATCGTCTAATTAATATATGAAGACGCGTTACACTTTGAATCAACCTCTTTATAAAAACCCAAATAATATGTGTAAAAAAATCTTGAAACCAAAATCCTACAGATGAATCATCTCCATAACAATGGGAAACGGTCTAAAGCCTTGTAAACAACGACATCCTTCCTTTCTTTACGAGCCTCTCATCAATCCTCCAATTTTGGGTACATCTCTGTTATTAAAAACATTTTACATTTTGTGTTTACAGATAATAATCTCTAGATACGTGATTCAAAAGAGGAGGAAGAAAACGAGAATCTGAGAGTCTTCAGCGTCAAGGAACTGAAGAAAGCAACGAATAAATTTAGAGAAGACAGGGTCGAACTTGGCAAGGATCGCTCTCGTCGAACATTCTACAAGGGCAAGGGCTACATCAATGGCACCACATTATCAACATCAAGAACTAAAACCGGAATAGCTGTTTCTGTCATGGAATGTTTTCATAATAGGTCACAGGCTCTACAAGCGTGGGAGGTAAGCAAAGTCTGTCCATTTTCACTTAACTATTTTTTTACTCACTTGTCTTTAAAATGTCATGTCTACTTATTAAAGTATATGTGATTGGCAAAAAAAAATCTATGAGTTGCAGGAAGAGGTGAAGTCTCTAGGGAGAGTTTCTCATCCAAATTTGGTCAAATTTTTGGGTTACTGTTGTGAAGATAACAACACGACACTATTGGTTTACGAATACCTGCACAAAGGAAGTTTGGACCAGTACATTTTCGGAAGTTAAGATCTCTTCTAATTAATTCGATACATCGGTATAATAGATAAGTTTGCTTTACATACAATAGTTTCATGTTTCTCTCAACAGAAGGAGAGGCGTTGCCATGGGAAACACGGCTTAAGATAGCCATTGGAACAGCTCAGGGTCTTGCATTTATCCACTCGATCAAGAACAGCACGCTACATCGAGACCTCAGAATGCATAACATTATGCTTGACGAGGTAATGCTTTTTTATTTTATTTTATTTCCATTCTTCTTCTTCTGCTTCTTTTTGTTTATCATCTTAGAAACTAATACCTAAGTTTGGATTTCAACAGCAATGCAATGCAAAATTATTCTACCTTGAATCAAACGAAGAATTGGTAGAAGACAAGATATATCCGGGAGAAGCTATATACCTACCTCCTGAATATCTAAGTACAGGTACACCAGAATCTTAACATTTGTTTTAGAAATCCTTATTAATCTTTCATTGTTCAATGTTTAAGACGATTGTGTAATGTATGTATAGGTCATTTGGCAATGGAGAACGATGTTTACACATTTGGTGTGATCTTGCTTGAGCTTTTAACTGGTTATAGAGGAGACAGAGTGAAAAAGCAAAGCATAGATGATTGGATTAGACCTTTCTTCACTGGGGAAATAATCGATCCCCGACTTGGGAACGATTATCCTGTGAATGCAGTGATACAGATGGGCACACTCATCCAAAGTTGCACCACGTGCGACAAGAAGAAACGACCGGTGATGCAACAAGCTTTGGATCTTCTCAATATTATTGCAGAGATTAAGTATTAAATGTGCAGAAATACTTACTTTACATTGGACATTGAAGTTTATTTGTAATAATTGAAAGAAACAATACAGTGTTGCTGAGACAAAAAAAAAAAACAAAACAAAACGCGTTTCTGTAATTGTTTAAAGTATGAGAATATTTCCTCCATAATGGGATCACCATAGTTTGCGTTTACTAACATACTTTTTACAAAAAGTAAAAGTATTCTTAGCTTTAGTCAAAGAGGCTTGGACTTGAATTTGGGACCGTATAGAATAAGATCTTTCTCCAAGAAAATAAAATCGACGTCGATTTCTCACCAGCTAAGCAACAAGTCAAATAACTTACTAAAATGGACTAAACACGTTTCTGTAGCTGTTTGCTTAAGTCTCAGAATTTTTTCCTAAATTTGCCTTTTATGGATATAGTCAAAAGTAAATATTGTGGTTGCTTTTTCCTCTGTTTTGCCTTAAGTGAGCAAAGTGTTGAATTCGGAGGTTGTACAACTAATGCATGAAGACGAGTTCACACTTGAATCCACACACCTCTCTATAAAAAAACCAAATAAGACGTGTAAAATCTTGTCTCCAAATTCTACAAATTAATCATCTCCACAGCAATGGGAAACGGTCTAAAGCCTTGTAAACAACAAGATCCTTCATTTCTTTATGAGCCTCTCATCAACCCTCCAATTTTGGGTACATCTCTGTTATTAAAAACATTTTACATTTTGTTTTACATATAATAATCTCTAAATAAGTGTATATGTATATATGAAAAGAGGAGGCAGAAAACGAGAATCTGAGAGTCTTCAGCGTCACGGAATTGAAGAAAGCAACGAATGAATTCAGCAAAGACAGGGTCGTACAAGGCCATGATGGCTCTATTCGAACATTCTACAAGGGAAAGGTCTACATCGACGACACCACATTTGCACCATCAAGAACTAAAACCGGAATCGCTGTTTCTGTCATGGAATGTCTTCAAGATAGTTCACAGCCTATACAAGCGTGGAAGGTGAGAAAATTCTTTCCATTTTAACCTAACTATTTTCCTTACATTTGTCTTTATATGTGTTGTGTACTAATTTAAGTTTATGAGTTGCAGGAAGAGGTGGAGTCTCTAGGGAAATTTTCTCATCCAAACTTGGTCAAATTTTATGGTTACTGTTGTGAAGCTAACAGACCACTCTTGGTTTTCGAATATTCGCACAAAGGAAGTTTGGACCATCACATTTTCGGAAGTTAAGATCACTTTTAGTTTGTGTGTCCATTTGATACATCGGTATAGCTAATTTCGCTTTACATACAGTTTTATGTCTCTCTCAACAGAAGAAGAGGCGTTGCCATGGGAAACACGGGTTAAGATAGCCATTGGAACAGCTCAAGGTATTGCATTTCTCCACTTGATCAGGAACATCCCGGTACATCAAGAACTCAGAATGCATAACATTATGCTTGACGAGGTAATGCCTTTTTTTTTTTCCATTCTTCTTCTTCTTCTTCTTTTTGTTTATCATCTTAGAAATTAATACCTAAATTTGGATTTCATCAGCAATACAATGCCAAATTTTTTTACCTTAAATCAAACAAGCAATGTTCGGATGATGATACATATATGGGAACTATACACACACCTACTGTATTTTTAATGACAGGTACACCAAAATCTAACTTTTGTTTTAGAAATCCTGATTAGTCTTCCATTGTTCAATGTTTTAAGACAATTGTGTGATGTATGTAGGTCGTTTGGTAATGGATGACGATGTTTACACGTTTGGTGTGATTTTGCATGAGCTTTTAACTGGTTCGAAAGGTAGAACAAAAAAGTACAAGCAGAGCCTAGATGTTTGGACTAGACCTTTCTTCATTGGGGAAATAATCGATCCCCGACTTGGGAACGATTATCCTGTGAATGCGGCGATACAAATGGGCACACTCATCCAAAGTTGCATCAAGTGGGACAAGAACGAACGACCGTTGATGCAACAAGTTTTGGATGTTCTCAATAATATTGCAGAGGTCAAGTCTTAAATGTGCAGAGGTCGGTTTATTTGTAATAATTGTAAGAATCAGTACAGAAGTGCTGAGACAAAAACAAAATTGAAAGAGTTGGGGAGTTAACATTGCAGATATTTAAAAACAAGAAGCATGTTTTGACTTTTTTTGTAGCAGATTTTCTGTAATTGAGATTAGCCAAAAAAAAAACTAAAATATAATCTGTCATTGTATAAACTAATGACAAAGAGAGAAACAAAACTGAAGCCTATGAGATTCTGCAAAAGTTAAGACTCTAGATGTTTTGTTGGGATATAAAATAAACCATTGACGACGTTAAGATCACGAAGATTGCAACGAGAATTTGCTTGAACCCAAGGGCTCCAACATCTAATCTCCTTACACTTCCAATATCTGACCTTGATTCTGTTTCTTCCTCCTACAAAAACCGTGAGCACCATTTTGTTTTATAAGGTCTTTAAAGAACAAAGCCAACATTAGTTTCGTAGTATTCAATTTACCTCTACATTAGTTAGTGAAGTGACGGTGGCTACAGGTTTACTTTCTTGATGGTCAGACTTTGGTGAAACTTCACTTCCATTTCCACTCTCTACATAACCGGTCTTGCCAATCTTCTTCAATTTCACCATCAACACACAATTCTCTCTTGACAAGTTAGTTATCTGCAAAAAAAGTCACTAAACCTAAGCATCCACTACGAAGATGATGGTCAAATTCAAGCCTACTTGGGAACCGGGTTTTTGTGAGTAATCACTACGGTAATGTCTTAATACCTGTTTATGAAGGCGTTCTCGTTCAGAAGCTAGTTGCATGACCAGTTTTTTCATGATCTTGTTATGTACAGCGATATCTTTAGCGGTTCGCAATTTTCTTTCTTCTGCTTGCTGTAGATATTTCTCCATGTCTTTCAATCTACCTTTAAAGAATTTCAGTTCATCGTTGAGATCTGCATTAGACTCAGATACCATGATCAACTTCTCTTCAGTGTAGTCAGCCCTGTTTTCAGCCTTGGAAACTTTTGATTTTAGATCCTCGATCACATCCTCCATATCAGAAACGGTAGAGTATAACAAATTCTGCTTTTCTTTACTTGCTTCAACAGCTGCAACTGCATGTTCTAGCTGAAGATCTGAGTCCCTCAAATGTTTCTCAAGCGATGCTAACTTCTCCCGAGTGACGCCTGTTGCTCTGAAATTCTCCAACTCGTCTTGAAGCTCGTTTTTGCTTTCTTCTAGTGTTTTGTATTTGGATTCCGCTTCCTCAGCCCTTGCTTCAGTTTCCGCTAATTTATCTTTCAGGTCCTCGTTGATACGTTCTAGATCTGTTATCTGAGCAGCAGAAGTTGCATCCACATCTTTTGTTTGAAGCTCATATTCATTCAGTTGTTCCTCAAGGGAGCTAACTTTTTCACTTAATGTTGAGTTCTCAGTGCTCAACAGAACCAGTTTATCTTCAGCTTCTTTCAAACTCTCTTTTAAGCCTTCTGTTTGTGCCATAAGAAAGTCATGAAGTCTTGCGTTGCTGCTATCAAGTTTGTGCAAGGCACATTCCTCAGCTTCTAAACGTTCCTTGAGCTCAGACTTCAAGTTGTCTTCCCGCTTGAAAGAGCCGCTTAGATTAAACTGAAGAACCTGGAGTTTTCCAGACATCTCCTTTGACATTCCCTTAAAGACTTCAGAAGCATTCTCTGCCTCAAGCCACCTGGAATACGCATCTTCGATTACTTCTTCCATGTAGACAACATCCTGCTCGGAAGAATAGAGTTTCATCCCTAGTTCGTACTCAGTATTTCTTGACTCACTTAGTTTCTTCTCGAGTTCCATCTCCTTGGCCAAAGATTTCTCAAGCATCCTCAAAACGTTCCTCTGCTGACCAGCAGTCTGCATATTGATCTTAGAGCTCAGATCACCAAACTCACCATCGTTTTGAGATTCTGCAGCACGCCCTTGGGACCCTAACAAAATAAAAGTTGACATATTTTCCACCAGAGCCTGAAAACCTTCTTTACTTATACGGAACATGAGAATCATAGCAACAACGAGGTTAAAAGAAAGCATGGATCAAGTTAAATTGGTCTAGTTAGGTATGTCACTTACAGCTTCCAAGTTCATCCAAACCAGAAGATAACTTGTGGAAGTTAGAGGATTGCTTCTTCATCTCCAGGACTTGGTCTATTAACTGGCCCAAAGATTGTTCAGCATCATGTAACTTTCCTTCCAAATCCGAGATAGCTTCTCCTCCATCATGTTGAAACGGAGATATCATGACACGGGCACTTTGAATTTCGTTCTGGAGAAAACCAAGAAGCGAGTCAACTTCTTTAACCTCTGAGCTGAGGATTGAAGACAAGAGATCAAACTCCAACGCCTTCTCAGCCGAATCATCATCATTACTCGAAGGTTCTTCTTCCTTCTCAGAAACAAAGGACTCAAAGTCGTTTTCCCTCGAGCCGAGTTGCATAGTGAGAAGACTCAGATTCACCAACTTCTCGGAGACAAAAGCAAAATCCAGTTCAACTTTTGTCAGAACTTCGCCTGCAGTCGATAGTACTGGGTTCATAACTTGGCCACTAAGCGAGAAATCTTCGAGAAGGCTTTCTTTTGTTGAGCTAGGCTCTGGTAAGAGGCTGTCGTTGTCATCGACAGAGACAGTTCTATGGTGTTCCGTTTCTATCTCCATCTTTCAGGTCCAAAAGAGAATTGCGACCGCGTAAAGTTTTAACTGCAACAGAGAAAAGCATCATTTTGTCAAGAAATTGAATGATTAGGGTTCCTATTAGATGCAACGATCCTGGGTTCCGCTAAATCAGAATTAATCTCGATTCCAGAGAAATCTAAGGTAAAGTTTCTACAACAGATTTATTAATAATACAGTACTACTTAATTCCGATCGGCTTTGAGATCGAAACAAAGCTTGCGGGAAAGAGAAAACTTACATTAAGAAACGAAACCACGCGACTCAGATCAAAGAAGTTTCCTTGGGAGAAAATGATCGAGACGTCGAGAGAGAGAGATCGAGAAGAAGAATAAGAAAGAAATCGGATTACGAATATGGTTTTTTTTTTTTTACAGTAACACTTTCCTAAATTTTAAAAGCTTTTATGAATTTCGCAGTATGAAAAAGTCGAAAGTACACGTCTATTCTATATTTTGTTGTTTCCCATCTAAAAAGGTTGAAAATTAATTTTAAGCTTTTAGTGCATAATTTTTTTTATTTATTCACTTCAATTTTCACCTCTACAGTTACAACTTTACATAGCAGATCCATTTAAGCTCTTCCAAAATCTGAACAGAAATGGGTTCTTGAATTCCGAATATATACTATTTACAGTTTTTGCTTACGAAACTTAATAATTACACTGATCATATTCACTCCTCAAGAGTTAAAAAAAGTGTCATAATGTGACGCCTCTTTAAGTCCTCTAATCTTCTTTGCAAAGGTAAAATCTACATGAGAAGCTTAAGCTAGCTCATGAGAAGCAATGCTTCACGAGTTCGACCCAAAAGACTCAGAGCGGTTGCTGCTATGTGATGTCCCGTTAGCCCTGCAAGAGCAAGCTGCTCCCTAGGGGAAGCTTCTTCGATGTAGCCATCCGGTAACACAATCGGTCTCCACTACCAATGTTTAATCCCAAAAAAATAGTAAATTAAAACCCAAAACCAAAAAAAGAAGACAACTTTGAAGAAGATGTGGTTTTGATTTGTGAGTCTACCTTGATTTTCCCATCGAGCTGGCCATCGAGGGCTATGAACTGCGCCACATGAGAACCAAACCCTCCAACGCAGCCTTCTTCGACAGTGATTAGGAATTTGTGGTTCTGACAAAGATCACGCACGAGTTTTATGTCGAGGGGTTTGCAAAATCTTGCATCAGCTACGGTCACGTTCAAACCAAGTTTCGAGAGAAGCGAGTGAGCATTAAGGCAATTCTGAACCATGGCTCCATACCCGAGCAAAGCCACGTCTTGACCCTCTACAACAACTCTTCCTCTACCGATCTACTCTAATATGATAAAAACAGTTCTTGTGTCACCATGGCCTGTTTTCGCAACAAAAAATGATTTGATGATTTGATTGGAACTTACTTCAATTGGTAATCCAGTGCGGACGAGATAATTCTTGTTGATGATGGCGCCTCTGGGGAACCGGAAACAAACCGGGCGGTCAGTGATGTAAGCTGCAGTGGCAACCATATTTACAAGCTCATCCTCATCGGCTGGAGCCATGGCTATCATGTTTGGTAAGCATGACATGAAAGCTATGTCAAAAGCTCCACACTGCACTGGACCATCGGATCCAACAAGCCCTGCGCTTGTAATAACAAATCGCACCGCTTTTCTCTGCCTATCTACATCATGGACCACCTAACGAAAATATCAAAGACACTAAGGCCCTTTGCTTATAGTAAAAAAAACCTTTTTAGAACAAGCTTACTCTATGCAAGAGAAAAGTGAAACCTGGTCATAAGCTCTTTGAAGAAATGCAGAGGGAATAATGCAAAAGGGCTTGAGACCACCAGAAGAAAGACCAGAAGAGAATGTGACAGCGTGCTGCTCAGCCATTCCGACATTGAAAAACCTGTCTGGAAATCTCTCCTGAAATGTAACAAGTGATGGATCCATCTCCATTCCTGCATGGACTACAACTATATCTCTATCCTTTTCTGCCTCCATCACCAAAGCCTCAACAAAGCAATCACTGTAAGTGCGCCTGTCTGAGACATAGAAGTAAAACGTCAAGAGTTAAGATTTGGATAAGCATATATATTGTCAAGAAACTAATATAAGCAGAGAGAGATACCTTTGACAACAATGTTTTTAGCGGTTTCTGCATCTCGTTTTTCCTCTGTGATCACATGGACCAACACAGGACCCATCGAATCTAGAGAAGCTACTTCTCGGAGAACACAAACTAGATCTTCAATGTTGTGTCCATCAACAGGACCAATGTAGTACAAACCAAGTTCTTCAAAGAGAGTTGATCCTGTTGGTCCCACCATTCCACGTGCATACTCATCGACTTTGGCTGCCCATTCATACATCCCCTTTCCCATTTTTTTCGTCATAGCCTGCCAATATCCACAGCAAAAACAAATAATCAATAATACTAATTGTTGAACACTAAATCTCCCGCCATAGTAAGCAGCTTAGTTTCATAAAGAGAGAGTATGGAGAAAGCATACTTTGGCTAGTTCTCTGAATTTACGAAAAAATTGGCTAGACTGGATTTTGCTCATGATGCTGGATAGTGCACTGATGGATGCCTTGGATCCCTCCGCCATATTTGGATGCAAAGAGTGACGGTTATCATTTAGTATAACAATCATATTAGAATCCAAGTAACCAGCATTGCTCATTGCCTCATATGCTTGACCCGCCGTTATTGTCACATTGTCTATCACAGCAACAACCCGGTCCCTCTTTCCTTTAATATCTCGACCAACCGCTATTCCTAAGAAACATAAATTAAACGTTCAGCACACAGAATCGAAAAATAGCATTCATTAGCTAATATATAGCTATCTATATGCAACTGACTCTTCAACAAAGGTCAAAGGGTGACGAAAAAAATTACCGAGCCCAGCAGAAATACTGTTGCAGCCATGCCCGGTCCCAAAAGAATCATATCCACTCTCTAATCGAGAAGTGGCCCCAGAAGTACCATTATTTGGTCTCGATGGTATCGCAGACCAACGTCCTGTCAAGACTTTATGTGCATATGTCTACAACGGACGAAACAAGGTATTAACACCACAAGAAACACATCAAAAATTCAGATCATCAATACCCTGAATTTCGAAACATAAGCTTACTTGTTCCACAGCATCCCACAATATTTTGTCAACAGGGGCACGAAAAACATAATGCAGAGCAAGGGTAAGCTCTATTGCAGCCAAGCTAGGTTTGACAGACTTTTGGGTCTTCCATAGTACAGAATTAAGCTCTATACGGATTTCGTCAGCTAATTGCTTCAACTCCTACAAGAAGAAAACCATTCCTCATTAACCTCAAGCCCTTTGAGTTTCATTCAACTACATATAGCATAAGAAGATCAAGACTTTACCTCAACACTCAAATTCCTCAACTGCGATGGAGTTTCAATGCTGTCTAGTATTGGCGACTCAAATTTCTCATCGCAGTACTCATCAGTATTTGGCAAAGAACATACCCGAGCTCGATTTGAAAGTTGCTGGATATCAAAAGCTACATTAGGAGGAGTTTGGAAGCAAAATACGATCCAAATCCGAAGCAAAATAAGCACTTGATTAAAAGTTTGGCACTTTTGAGTTATTGGCATAAACGAGATCAAGAGAAAAATATGTAATCAGACAAGGCGTACCTTGTGAGTGGAGCTTGCAGCTGAGAAGAAGCTCTTTCTGAAAACATCACCTTTACACGAAAATGAGGGGACAGTAAAATCCGACCTCAAATTAAAGTTCCCGTCAAATCGAGCTGAGATTCCGAATTGATACCCAATCGAAACCGAACCCATGAAGAAAATGCCTCCAAAATCAACTACAAAGGACGATAATTCTAGAGAATCATCATGCAAATTCGAAATAATTGCCGCGAAAGACGCCTGCAATGCTGAGAATGAATATTAAATATGGAGAATGGAGAAGCTTTTGCGAGAATAGCAAAATGGAGAGAGAGAGAGAGAATTTCACAGAATCCAGATGAATTGGTAGAGAGAGAGAGAGACGAAGAGGAACATTTGTGCTGCGTTGAGGCCTCAAGATATATTGGCTTCGGCTTTGGATAAACCCATTAGTTTCTTTTTTGGGCCTATTCATATCCTGATTGATCCAAATTTCGCCTCCTTTTCAAATACAAATTTTATTTATCACAGAGGATAAATAAAATTTACCATACAAATAGTAAATACCAAAAAACTCTGTACAATGTCTCTCAATACTGGTAGACTCTATCAATAAATGGTTGTGTACACATGTTCTTTTATACCACGCAGAAAACATACTACAACTGAAGAAACTAAAAACTTAAATTAATTTCTCTCTTTTTTTGGGTCTTAATCTCGAGAAGCAAAACAAGCACAAGGAAGTTGGAACCAGAACAACCCAATCTTTCTACGTCACATGCTTGTTTTGTTTTTGAAACGAAAAAAGAAACCGACAAAAAGGATTACGATAATTTTAATCTTTCTTCTTAGATTTCCAATGAAGTAACCACATGTTTAATATCAGTTTTTGGGCGGACTACTCTTGCTGCTGCAAAAGGCCAACTCTGAAACCAGAGCAATGTGATCGCTTCCCCATTTCTGTAACAAACAAGAATGTTAGGCTAAGTAAAGAAGAAGAACATACAGTATATCCTAATGAAAAATAGCAAATGTTAGGCTAAATAAAAAGCAAGATCATGAGGAATTTACTGGAGTCGGGAAGCCTGGTGTCCACTGCATTGCTTCTTTCGGTATTGGAGCAAGCACACGCACCGTTTGTAGACCTTCCGACCGCCTAAACCCAACCAGAAAGAAAACATGATAATATGTTAAAACCCAAAATCCATGATAATCTAATCCCAAGGCTTGTCACAAATGCTATTACCATATGTAGTCAACTGTCCCCATGAAACATCTGTGATAACTGGTCACTACAGGTTCTCCGTTTTCATCTCTTGTGTTCGCTTTACCCTAACAAAAAAAAAAAAAATTATCAACAGCTTCTTCAAAATTTAGTTTCTCAAGGAAACACAAGTGAAAGCACAAAAGCGTAAGGACTAGGGAGGATATATTACAATACCTCAATTTCCGAGTAAGTGCTTTTAAGCTCCATAGCGTGTTCAACTGTAGTTCTTTTTGGGTCGCCTGTTGCAGTTGCTATCTCCATTGGTGTCCAAGAGGACGGATTATAAGTGATTTTCCCATAATCAAAAGATTCTGAACGTGAAAATTCATTCACAAGTTCCTCTTTCTGACTTAAGTCATTATTGTGTAGCTTAGCCAAAAAGGTTTCCCCATCTTCACCTATACCCTCTTCCTCTTGCGCGAATACAACTGCTTCGTCCATTGTTAAGCCATCTAGTTTCATCTCGGCTAAAGTGCCGACTTTGCCGGAGAGACTAGATGAAATGTTATGAGAATTAGGCACAATTTCCTCAGGAGAATGCTCTGTCGCTGATAAAACAGAACTTGCTGAAAGTTTTTCTCTCGAATCGTCTTTAGCATTGGAAGCATGTGGAGGTTCTGGATCTGATATGGTTACTGAATACAGTACTTCAGCTATCGAGAGATCCCCGGAGTCATCGGGTTTTCCGTTTTCTCTTCCTAGATTACAACCTGAGGCCACATCCTTGCCAGGTAATACTCGTTCAGAGCTGGAGGCGGCTTCGTGACCAGCAAGAATTGTATCATCACATGGAACCTCAGATGTGTTTCTGGAGGGGGTATTTCCAACATCTATGTTGGAGTTATTTTCCATACAAGCATTTGCAATCGAATCTTGTGGTTGAACTTGACCTTGTGGAGATTTATTGGCGGACTGAAACCTAGAAAATTGAATAGGTTTATCAATCATACAGACAAAAAAAAAGCAGAATAGAACCTGAGAGATTCTAGGATAAACATAAAGGGTGTTAGGTTGCACAACAAAACGCATACTGATGTTCAAGAACTTGGTGAGTTCATGCTTTACCTTGTTGTATAAATTTCTGGCCTTGGTGGACGAAATTCAGCAGAAACTTGCCCCGAAACTTTGTCTCTGGCCAAACCAGACAAATCCAGCTTCCGCTCCGAAATAAAGTTGTACAATTGACTCTGCAACCAGGTAAAAGAATGTAATAATTATCCATGTCACAAAACAAGTGGTTTTCGGTATGTCAACCGGTTAAGGTAGGAATGTCCTACCTTAGGTGTACAATTGAAATCCCCACATAGAACAACAGGCGCATCATCCCAGAGTTTCGAAACAGCATGAGCTCTCTCTAAGAGTGTTCTGACCTGTGCAGCAGAGATAAATACATAGATGATGACTGACAATAGGCATCCCTTCGGATAGGAGTGCAATGTTCCATGAATTATCTCAGACAACT
This sequence comes from Alliaria petiolata, assembly GCA_020283515.1. Taxonomy (NCBI): domain Eukaryota; kingdom Viridiplantae; phylum Streptophyta; class Magnoliopsida; order Brassicales; family Brassicaceae; genus Alliaria; species Alliaria petiolata. The sequence continues at coordinate 165,105,414 of JAHZTW010000001.1, read as the reverse complement.
AACACATTTTACATGGTCATAGCTTATAGACAGAGTTAAATCAGAGTATCAAATTGTCGTTTGGCAATAGATTTTCTACAAACTAGAATATGACATAATGGAGAGTACCTGACCAAGTTTGAAGTCTCCTCTTTTAGGATTAAAAAGCACGTGAATATTACAAATGACAACTCGGCGGGAACAGCTGCAAAAGTAAATGGCAGTTCACTTCAACCCAACCATTAAGTATATTCCATAACGAAAACCCATGAAGACTGAAGAAAATCAGCCACAATTCCTAGTGAATGACAATCATCCATCCATAAAATAATATGATATCTCATTAGGTTACCTTTCAGATGGAGAGACCTCATTTTCTTTTGTTTGTGAATTCAACAGCACTGTCTACACAGAGCAAATTTAATTTAGGGGGAAAAGAAAATGCAAAGGTATGTAAGTCACTATCAACATAAGGTATCCATATTACCTCAAACACACATATCTGAGCAACATTATCCCGGAGACCAAGTTGATTGAACTGGATGCTTTCCTCGTGAACCAACTTGAATCTAATATGGTAAAAATGAGAACCCAAACGAAATTCCAGACAGAACTACACGAGGCAGAACAAGGGGAATCAAACCTATTTGATCGCCAAAATATTGCACATCCGTCAACAGCATTACCCGTCCGCATCTACATATTTATACAATAGAGTTAGCCCCACATTTGAAGCCTAGTTCTTAAATCCTTGATACATATGATACCATTTAATCTTTACTCCAAGACAGTCATTGCAGATGATGCCAATCCTAAAAGTTTTTCAACAAATTTAGTACATGTATACGTTACCTTCCAAATTCCACTATATCCCCGGAGCTTCATCTCTTCCTCTAAGTCCTGAAATCTATCAACTTCCTGATATATGCAAAGTAAATATTAGATTACTGTACATATGGAAGATATATGATGAAAAAGAGACAAAGCTTTGTCTCCATTGTCTCTCACACATAAGCGATTGCAGAAAACTATAACCTGGAGGCACATTATATCTGCAGACCATAGGCCAAGCTCGAACACTAGTTTGCTCTTCCTCCATCCCCAACTCAACATATTCCTCGGAATGTGAAAGTAAAGACTTCTCCAGTGATCATTTGCAAGGTAATCCGCTAAGATGTTATACGATAGAACAACAAACTTTTCTGCAGGAAAAAAAAACAACATATCAAAATACTGAAGCGCACAGAAAGTGGCGTGAAGTGAAAAGAGATGGTCAAATCTTTTTAAGCAGAAGTTACCGGACCCAGGAAGCGGTGCCGTTTTGGCATATTCCCATTCTCGGTAATCGGAGGGTTTAGAGCGTGGCCGTTGACGTAAGCTCCGCTGCGGAGGCGGCCGAGACATCTGGTTTTGATAGAACGGAGGGGGAGGGCAAGCCGAATAGCTTTGACTGGACGGCGAATGATTAGGTTGATGGAACTGTTGCCACTGGCCTCGAGGAGGCGGAGGCCGAAATTCGTAGTTCTGATTGAACGGCGGTTGCTGCCCATGGTTGTAACGACGGGGATCGAGGTTCGGTGAGGAGCCTCTGTTTCCATGCCGGAATCCGAGATTGGCGTCGTGGACTGACTGGAAATGCGAGTCTCCAGTGACGAGCTGATCTCTTCCGGGGTCGTTGTACGGACGATCGGAGAAACTTCTCACGCCTCGGCCTCTACCTCGCCCTCGCCCACCTCCGTACTGCTCCGTCAGAGACAATCAAACCAGATATCGTCCATTAAGCAAAGCTAGGTGATATCGCATCAAGAGAATGGCTGAGGAAAATTACCAGAGGGCGACTAGACATGGCGACGATGGGGGCACAAGTAGTGGAGGGGTTAGAGAGTGCAGCGTCGGAGAAAACTTGGACAACTAAACGCGAACGCCGCATCGATGATCAATCGATGGGAGTGAGAAAGAGAGCGAAGTCAAATCCGATGAACGGAGGAGAGACTCGTAGACAATCGTGCCGTTTTTAAGCTCCTGTCTTCACTGTCAATAAATGGCACACAAGCCAAAGCGAGACATACCAAAACTCTCGGCTTTACTTTCTTTTACATCTACTAACATCGGGAAAGAGACAGCCTTCAACACTCATCATTACAAGAATCTTGCTTGGTACCTCTCTATATTCTCAAATAGATAGAACCATGTTTTATAAACGGGACCTAAATATCTGTTTAGCATCATTTCATTTGATCAATCCCGCGAGTCAAGATTGCAAACACCATGAGGCATGAGTAGTAAACAAAGATTGAGTTGCAAAGACAAGGGATCTATAGCTTTGGGATCAATAAGAATCTTGAACGTCATTAGAATTTCATTGTTGTTTACAGATAGAACAACATTTAAGAGTAGTAAATAAAGATCGAGCTAAAAAAGTTAAAACTTATCCAATAAAGCGGTCCAAAACCAAGAGGTCATTAAAGAAAATGTAAGAATATAACCATGAATCTATAGCTTTGAGATCAAAAAGAAACTGTAAGGTCCGCAAAACTCGGAAACAGACACATCATTAATAATAGATAATTGAACAAACAAACTGGGGAGGAATGGCTTCCCCAAGTTCGCGTATCGTCGTCATTTGTTGGCTTCAGATTGAGCAAAGGACTTGGTGACAACATAGCAATCCCTTGGCTCGATATTGACGTAATAGTTTTGTATGGTATCTGTGATCTCAAACCCAAACTTCTTGTAGAACTTGATCGCATCTTCGTTGTTTGTCTGAACGTGCAAGTATATCTCAAACATGTTTTCCTTGGAGCACATGTCAAGAGCATGATTCAATAGCTTTGAACCTGCAAAAGAAAAAGGATCTAGATTATCTTAAATCTTGATGTTTAAGGGAATGTTTTGGTAAAACTAAGACATGCACATATACATACTATGGACTATTTTTTGGTGGCATGGATCTGTGCTCGAGATCAAAACTACGAAGTTACGCAACATGCTAGAGCTTTCTATATTATTCCTGTTTTGTCGGTATCACGATTCAAGTTTGCTATAGCAGATTTATGACTCACCAATGCCAATCCCGCGGTATGGTGCAAGAACACCGAGTGTCATTATATACACTCGCAGGGCCCCGTCATCTTTCTTCTCCAGCCGACAAGCAATAGCTCCAACACATATGTCACTGTAATAAGCTGAGAGGAAGCAAATCCATCATTAGAACATCAAGGGATTTTTCATGTCTCACAAACTGGAGAAAACAATGTAACCCAAAGAACAAACACTGTCAAAATAAAATAAAAAACATTAACTAGATGGTGTCGAATTTAAGATGTTAAAAGTCTTTAGTTTCATAATTGCATAGTTTACAAGATATCATATAACAAACTGGCTCGCGCATTTCAAGATGCATATAATTAAGGACTAGTAGATACAAAACAAAATGTGCAGTCATTCCACAAAAATAAGCATGGGACTCAGAATTCATTCTTTAGAGAGCGACCAAAAATGGGTCTAAACAACTAACAACTAGACAGCTAGGTGTTAACGCTAAACATAAAACTTTCACTTGATTAAAGAAAATCATGCAAGTATTCTTCTAACAACGTTGACGACAATACTTTACTTACTAGCAAACATAGAAACATCAATTGTGTCATTTAACTATGCCCACTTCTACATTTTCACTGAAGCACCAACACAAAGCTAAAACATGAGTCAGCTTTACCAAACCATAGACAATAGATGCAACTAAATTGGTCTATTCAAGGCTTCGAAAGAAGGAGAAGCGGTAACGGGAGCAGATCAAAATGATAGAAGAGGCTATTTAGGTACTACAAACTATATTATCTTCTTCTACCCTTCCGACAGTCAGATACCACAGCTGAGCTTTAGATATAACATGGCTCGGTCAAGAAATTTCAGTGACTAAGTTCATCTTTCCGAGAAAACCAGCATTTTTACCAAAGGACAAGATCAAGTAAACAAACCACAAACCACAATCCACACTTCAACACCTATGGCAATGGCCAGTGAGTCCACTAAGCAAACAACCAGGATCAGCAACGCAAAAGCACCAAGTCTGTCAAAATATAAGTAATAAAAAGAAATACCTTTATAGAGTCTTCTAACTTGTTGTCTACCAAGCCTAATCACAGAACAGTTCATAAGCCCCAAAGCAACAAACTTTTCCTATTAAAGGAAGATAGTAATGTTCCATAAGGCAAAAACAAATCCCACAGAAAAAAAACAACACAATCCTATCTGACTCAAAAATCACATTCCTAGAAAAGTTCACGATCAGCAAAACCAATGTAACATATATAAGAAAAATTAACCATCATTACACACACGCAGGAGGGGGGGGGGGGGAAACAAACAGAAATTACTGGAAAAAAAACCCAAGTAAGAAGCCGAACCAAGCTTGGTGAATTCGCCGGATGCGATTGCATCAGCGTAGTACTTGTCGTTGTAGCGAACCGGGAACAGAACAGTGTTGAGTTTCTTAAGCTGCATCAGGTTTTTGTCTCTGACTCCATCTAGCGATAAGCTGACTTCTCGACCAGTTCCCATCGCCGTTTTCCTCTACCCGAAGAATCTAGAAAACTACTACTGCGAAAAAAAAAACAAAAGAGAGATGGATTCGTCGTCGTAGGGACAGGGAAAGGAAAATCGAAGGGGAAGCTTTATTTAGGGGAAATCGAGAAATATTTAATTCGGGACATTTATTAAGGTTAATTTTTGTTCTCCCTGATGGGATTTAGGGAAAATATATTATTGGGCCTATAATATAGTTTGGGTCTGAACTAAGCCCACCTATTTCCAACACTATCGTTATAACAACATTTTGTGAAGCAGAAGTATCAGGAAGATGGGGAAAGCGATGATCATTGTAGGAGAAAGTATAGCAGGCGTATCGTGCGCACACTAGTTCCACGTTAGCATGCTAGTGCTCGAGAAATCTTTCGAACCTCCAGATATTAACGCTCTTGCAAAAGAATGCTCATCAGCTTCGTCAGTGGGAAAAGATTTTGGGAGCAGGACAAGCTTACAATTTTATCTATCTACAAAGCCAAAGTCTCGGTCTTTGAGTTATCATTACAACTAATCTTACTTTACACTTAAGTTAACCAAGTTGAGACTCTTTGATAGATAAAGCTTTTGTAATCGAATCGTATACGGCTCATGTATATATATACTCATGTGTAGTAATGAAGGCAGATAATGATTATTGGGATATTACTTTAAACATCCAGATAAAAAAAACATCATACTTGGGTTATAATGAAGGCATATTGTTGATTAGTGAGCTTACTTTTAACATCCAGACCCAAAAAAAAAAAACAGTTGAAAACCACCAAAGAGCTTCGTCTTCTCCTAAGAGAGGGATTTCCACTCCGTGGTCTTATTCTTCTTCGAGCTTTTCTACTCCGTGGCCATCTTCTTAATTCCCCCCTAAAACAAACCACGAATTAATGAGAGGTTTTACTTTGTTACAAAGAATCAAAAAACAAGGATCAAGAATAAAAAATCATGTACTTTGTTGGTAATGTTTGGAATTGGGGTAATAGCCAATCATGCTGCTGCCCGGTCTTTCTGGCGCCGCAACCCTAGAAACTTCAATATTCTTCAATCCTTCCACATCACATCCACTAAGTTGCAGTGCCTTCTCTATTGCGTCTTCTCCCCCGAAGAGTAACCAAAGCTTCGCTATAAAAAACCAACAACACACAAACAAATGTTTGGTTAGCAATTCATAACATGAGAGTTTGGGGGAAAAATCACGACTGGTAGCACTTGTCAGAATAGAAAATTGGGAGGAAGAAGCCAGAAACCTGTAGAGAACACCTTTGCTTTCGTCTATGTGAACAGCAGCACTCAGGACACGTCCACATTTAGAGAAATGTTGAATCAGCATGCTCTTGACATAATCCTTACGAAGCGAAGTGCCATATCCCGTAACTGCCATCCTAATAATTTGATAATATTATCAACATGACAAGAACATCTCTTACTCAGACAAAAATCTCCCAAAAAAAAACAAAAACAATTTACACGTGCTGTCGCTGATTGTCTGCGTCTCTAATAGGAGCCAACTCAGGGTCAAGGTGTTTGGCATGAAACGGGTAAGGCTTAGCAACTACATTGTGTCCTCCCATGTCACTTCCACTTAGTTTCAACGCTTTCTCTTCTGCACCTTCTCCCCGAAGATAAATCAAGGCAAATCTGTAAAACAATAAACAAGAGTTTATATAGCAATTGCATTTTCTGGCTTCTTCCTTAACGCTTATATAGCAAAGCATTTCACTTAAAAGCTGAGAAAAAAACTGGAGGAAAGACCGCCACAAACCTGTTGAGAACACGGGTGACATTGGAATCGTATCCGGGAATATAAACATGTATCACCTTTCCACATGAAGCGAAATGTTCTCTCAAAGCGTTAACGAGAGCATAGCCAGAGAGCGAAGTGTCGTATCCCTCAACGCAAATCCTGCTCATAATGCTACTGCAATTGATTTGATTGCAGGTGATATAATATATTATTTAACATGACCAACAACAACACATCTTACACATACAAACCTCAAAAGAAAGAAAACAAAAATCAATTTTTACCTGCTTTTTCGAATGTCTGCATCACTATCGTTCAATTCCGGACCCTAAGGTACAAAAGATCTGATGAGACCATAATCTAGAGTAAACCGAGCAGAACCAGAGTAAATTGTCTTATGGAATGATAAGAGGAGAAAACTGAAGTATTTTGTGTTCTTTGTTCTTATTGTAACTGTTTCGATTTGTCCTATAATTGGGACCTATCAAGATCTAGTCAGGAAATTCTACTACTTCAACTATTTTTCAGAAGAACAGCAAAGAAGAAAAACATAAGGAGAAGGAGAAGAAGAAGAATTACTTTGATGGCGGATTCGTCCATGGTATAAGTTGGGAAGATCGACTTTGCAAGGTTTTCGAGAGGCAATATATTGATCGGCAATACCCCTTTTTTTTTTTTTTTTTGGTGGTTAATTCGACTCTTGGTGGTTTCTCTATTGCCTTAAAAACAAAAGAAATCAAAATCAATTAACGTGAAGCCGAACCAAGGTTGGATTTAGGGAAAAACGGAGAAAGAACAAATGATTGGGCCGATAATCTATTTCGGGCCAAGACGAAGCCCATATAGTTCTAATTGTCTCAAGTCACATTTGATTTCACTTTTATCATGAGCATTTGTGAAGCAGAAACATCCGCAAGGAGGAGTTGGCGAGATGGGGAAGAAGGGGAAAGCGATCATTGTAGGAGGAAGTATAGCAGGCGTATCGTGCGCACACTCGCTCACGTTAGCAGGCTGGGATGTATTGGTGCTCGAGAAGTCGTCCGAACCTCCGGCTCGGAGCCCTACTGGTGCCGGGCTCGGACTCGACCCTCAGGCTCGGCAAATCATCAAATCCTGGCTTCCTCATCCACACCTCTTAGATGAAATCACCTTGCCTCTCTCTATTGATCAGGTAAACAAATAACAGTTAATTTGATTCGAGAGTTGCAAGAAATCGGAGTGTAATTTTCCCGCCCTCCAATAGGTTTTTTTTTTTTTTGGGTTCATTCTTGTTTTGCTGGTTTATAGAATCAGGCAACAGATAGTGAGAAGAAAGTGACGCGAATTCTAACAAGAGACGAGAATTTCAATTTCCGAGCAGCTTATTGGTCAGATATTCACGCTCTTCTGTATAACGCATTGCCCCAAACCATGTTTCTCTGGGGACATAAGTTTATGTCTTTCACCAATTCACAAGATGAGTCCTCTGTAAAGGTTAAGACTTTAGTAATCGAAACTCAAGAAACCGTTGAGATCCAAGGAGATTTACTCGTTGCCGCAGATGGGTGTCTGTCTTCGATTCGGAAAACATTCCTGCCAAACCTTAAATTGAGGTTTGTTATCAGACAGAGTATGATCTTCATTTTGTGATATTTTGTGGACTGGATCATTTTGGCTCTTTTTTTGGTGGTTTTTTTCCTTTATGTAAGGTACTCTGGTTATTGCGCTTGGAGAGGTGTTTTTGATTTCTCAGGGGATGAGAACTCCGAGACGGTTAGAGGAATCAAGAAAGAGTATCCAGACCTTGGAAAATGCTTGTATTTTGATCTCGGTACGCAGACTCATAGTGTCTTCTACGAGCTTATTAACAAGAAACTCAACTGGATTTGGTATGTCAGTCAACCAGAGCCTGAGCTGAAGGTGACGACTACTAAATCCTGTCTCTTTTTTGTTTCGATTAGAATGCTTTTCAAGTAGATTTTTTGACTCTTTTTCGTTGTTGTTGTTGTGGAATTACAATATCAGAACAACTCTGTTACCCTAAAAGTAAGCGAGGAAATGATCAAGAAGATGCATCAAGAAGCAGACACTATCTGGATCCCCGAGCTGGCGAGACTCATGAAAGAAACAAACGATCCTTTCCTTAATGTTATCTACGACTGTGACCCTTTAGAACGGATCTTCTGGGAGAATGTCGTGCTGGTCGGAGACGCAGCTCATCCCACGACCCCTCATGGTCTAAGAAGCACAAACATGTCGGTTCTTGATGCGGAAGTGCTAGGCAAATGCTTGGGGAAATGTGGACCTGAGAAACTAAGTTTGGGTCTTGGGGAATATCAGAGGATAAGATTGCCTGTTGTTTCTGAGCTATGCAAGGCGTTTGGGGCGTATAAAGCAAGGTCTGGACCGTGACGGAATTGGCGGTGGCGGTTTTGGATTGGAACAGAAAGACATGCCACTCTTTTCTGGTGCTCCTCTTGTCTAGTGATAATATCTGATGCGAGAGATGTTGTATTGTGTAACTTGTGTTAATTAAAGAGACAGGTACTTGTACGTCAATGCATGCAGAAACGAAGGATACAAAGATTTATAAAATTGATAGGATAAAGAGTAACAGATTTATGTTTACGGACAGACCCAAGAGAATGAAAACAACAAAGGAAGAGAACAAGAAATTGTTTTATTGCCATTTGTCAAAAGCAAATAAAAGTTATATATATATTGTCAGTCGGAAACAAAAAAAGAACAAAAAGCTGCGTCTGCCGGGAGTCGAACCCGGGTCTATTGCTTGGAAGGCAATTATCCTAACCGTTGGACTACAGACGCTTACATTACATTTCCACATATTCAATTATTTAATATGACACTGTTTTGTACAACAGCTCCATCTGTCTTGGCTGTGAATAAATGGCACGCAGGTCAAAACGATAAAAATGTAAACAAATCTCTTCTTTTCTGCCTACATCGTGATACAGACCAGACCACTTTCAAGTTCAACGCTCGTTGCAAAGATCTTGAACGTCATTAGAATTTCATTTTTGTCTATAGATTGAACATTTAAGATGGAACCTCAATACTGACTAGTAAATAAAGATTGAGCTAAAAAGTTCAAAAATTCCCCAACAAAAAGGTTCAAAACCTTTAAAAACCAGGAATCTATAGCTTTGGGGTCAATAAGAAACTCTAAGGTCAGCAAAACTCGTAAAATAACATCAACACTAGGTCCTGAATTGAACATACAAACTGGAAAGAAATGATTTCCCCTTATCGTCATTTGTTGGCTTCAGATTGAGCAAAGGACTTGGTGACAACATAGCAATCCCTTTGCTCGATATCGAAGTAATAGTTTTGTATGGTATCTGTGATCTCAAACCCAAACTTCTTGTAGAACTTGATCGCATCTTCGTTGTTTGTCTGAACGTGCAAATATATCTCAAATTCTCAATTTACGTTTTGCTTGATGTTTAAGGGAATGTTTTGGTAACTAAGACACGTACAAAAACTATGGACTATTTTTATGGTGGCATGGTCATGGATCTATGCTCGAGATCGAAAAGGAGAACTACGAAATAACGCAACATGGTAGAGTTTTCTTTATATATACACTCGCATGGCCCCACAACATGCTAGAGTTCCAACACATATGTCACTGTAATAAGCTGAGAGGAAGCAAATCCATCATTAGAACATCAAAAAATATTAGTGTCTCACAAATTGGAGGAAACAATGTAACCCAAAGAACAACACTGTCACATAAAATATACTAACCTAATGGTATTTAAGATGTTAACAGTCTTTAGTTTCATAATTGCATATTTTACAAGACACCATTGATTTGTGATTAAATTGGTGGTTTTGGATTGGAGCATATAAATATGTCATTCTTCGGTAGTGCTCCTCTTGTTTAGTGATAATATTTGAGTGCGATTGTGTTAAGATAGGAGGTACGTGTCAATATAGAAACTATGAATACTTCGAAAACAAATTTTATAAAACTAATGAAAGAATGTTGTCAACAAACAAAAAAAACGAAGGAAAGAAAAACAGGAGAAAATTTTGCTTTTAATTGTCAAAAGAATCTCGCAGACGTTTTTGATTTTAAAATAAACTTATTTAATTATGATAGTGTTCCGTAATGGTCAAAACAAATACGTCATTGTCTCATTACTGGTATTTTGCATAAGATGACACTTTTGAGTACTGTAGATTTTTCGGGAGATTCTTGCAAAATGGATACTAGTTTTAGAAATCCTCATGTTTTTTTGGACAGTTTTTATATACTACGTAGTACGTACCTTTAGTCATTGTTCATTCTGTAGAAAAACAAAAACATTGATGTGATGCGTCACACAAAAATGCATTAGTTATTCGTACAAGTACAACCATCCATTAAACTTTTTTGATATTATTTTTCTTACACTACTACGATTTTTTTAAAATCACATTTTGGATAAGGTATCATGTACATGTTTTCCAAATTATATTTAACATAGCTTTACACACACAAAATAAAGAAAAGTAGATCGCATATAATACATGCATGCTAAAACAGATATAAGATCATATCTCCAATGGTTTACTTTATTTTTTTTATTATAAAATAGAGTATTTTTTAAAGTAGAGAAGAATTTGCTCTAATGGTTTTCTCTATTTTATATTCTAAAAAAGAATATTCCAACTATCTTCTATTTCTAATTAGTTATTTTTTTTTCAAGATCATCATTATTTTTTTCAAAGTTTCATATATATATATAGATCCTTTTTCATAAACATTCCTTATAAGCTTCGCACTATATAAAGCCACATCTCAAACTTAAGAACCCAAATCTTAAACCAATCCAAACGTCAAAACTCTAATCTGAACCTCTAAAACTCAAAGCTAAAAAACAGTCCCTCCTCTATCAGTTGATTGTTTTATAGTAGTATCTCAGCTCTCTAACACGCGTATATGTATATATCATGTGTGGTCATGTAACTATGATGAGACAAACTGAGGGCAAATTCAAGCCTGACAGAAAAATTCCAAAGAGCATTGAGTCGGAAAATGCAGAAGGAGAAAAATTGAAGAAGAGGCCAGAGGAAGATGACGCTGTTATGGGACCCAAAATCTTTTGTCTACAGTGTAAATTAATATTCATATTTTTGTCATTATCGATAGTATATAAGAACATCTCTATTGTAATTTCTTGATAAGTATCTTATACAGAAAGATAAAAAAATAATCGATTCTCGTTTTAAAACTTTTGAGAACCAATTATGAAACCCTTTACATAAGATATATATATATATATATATTTTTTTTTATGAATAGTATTTTTTTTAATAGATGAAAAAACACAATAGTTTAGAATATTAATTAAAAAGTTTGTATGTTGTTATTTATTTATTTTAGTTTTTAACAAATTATAATATTATATATTTATCAAATTCTATTATGCTTAAGTTTAAATTATATACTAATATTATTTTTTATTGATATTAGTTAAAAGGTAAAACTAATACAGTAATATTAAATTATTATTATTTAAATTAATACTATAATTTTAAATATTCAAAAATCAAAAAAATTTAAAATAATTTGTTTTTGACATTTTGTTAAATGTATTTGTAATTATTAATTTTCTCCTCTACATATAATATTAAACTATACAAAAAATATAAGAGTAGATAAAAATATTGATATTATATTGATTAAAGATTTAATAAATTTACTGATGAAGATCAAAGTTTATGACGAAGTTCTCAAAATAAAACAAAATAAAATATTTAATATTATATTAATAAAAAAATTATGATATCTCACCAAGTGCTCTAACATTGCTGATGTTGATCTATCCAAGATCCACATTCCACAATATTCCTCGTCTAACCAAAGGGACCATCGATACACCTATGTAACATGCATATAAAGTAGATTACTAGTAGCTGATACACTTGTATAACTTGTATTTTTCTTCCAGCGTAGTCATCAGTCTAGACTCTATTTAACCGTAAGTTAGGACCATATTAATTAACAAAAGAAAAAGTAAGGACCATTCTGTTATACCAAGCATGCATAAATAATCAGTCTATAGAATTTGTTTGATTTTGAAATTATAATGTGTAAGAAAACATATGATTTTCGTTCAAGTATCTCAAGTTGGTCAGTTAGCCGCCTATTACTAATTAATGCACACCTGCTCTTTGAAGAGCTTGTGTATAAGTGCTACAAATTTTGAAATTGTATTGTACTTTCTATCCAAGTAGTATCTTTACCTAATCGCTAAAAAAATGTATATTTGCACCTAGCTAGTATTATTTAGCACGAAATAAGTTTTTACTAGGACTATAAATATACATGCAAAATCACTATATAAAATAATATAATATATATATATACCTTGAAATTATAGTTATAAGAGACCAATTTTTTAAAAATATTATATTTTAATCAATAAATTACATGGAATCATATATACTATACATTTGTATAAAAATGATGAAGTGCAATGGGGTTAGTTCATTTGTGTTTTAGATTCAATTTTTTTTTTAAATCAAAATATTTAAATGTTGATTCTGGTTAGTAGGAAAAATTATCGTGCAAGGTCCGAAACTCCTATAATTAAAAAAAAATTAATGATTAGATATGTGGACTATAACGTAAATAGTAGGCATGACACATCAAAGAGTTGGCATGTTAATTAAATATAGTTAACCATTTATGACATCGTTTACGTCTTGGTTGTGTTGAATGGTATCCATAATAAGGTCAAACCTTAATCAATGAGATGAGGTTTAGCATGCATTAAATCATTGATTTACCGCTTAAAACACTGTCATGCGCAAACATTCCAGAATAAAATAACGAGGCACATACAGATCTTATTTTCTTCCCCTTTCTTTTATTCTTTATCCCTCTCTCTTCCTAATGTATACAGTATACACAAGCAATTTATCTTCCCTTTTTATAATAAAAGTGATTAATCTTAAACTAGTAGTTAATATAAATAGCAACTATTATTACATTTTTGGCTGCAAAACCTGAATGAATGTGATCGGAAGGATTTAGTTTAGTAATGTTATCTCTTAATCTTATGGTTTTGGTTCTATCGGCGTAATTATTTTATATGTCATGAAAATAATTTTGGTTTAAAACTGTTAAATTAGTAGCTAGTTACATCATCTATATATTGACATACTATATCTTTAAGTGTCGTAGACTTATAAATATATATGTGATGTTGTGTCTAGCTCTGTTAAAATCCAAGTTATAACTAATAGATTCATACTAATAAGTTTCTTTGGAAAAAAGATGCCTTCGCATAAACCATGCTAAGTATTTATATTTCATCCTCAAAGGATTCTAGGGGAAGTGGACGTCGGCTGCATTAGTTTGACATTTAACGAAGTAGGGGTCAGTCATGCGCAGCGCAATTACATTTTCCACATATCTACAATATTAATTATGTGTTTGGTACAATCCTCATTAATTGTTCTTGTATATATCACTCTGGCCGCCCCAAAACAAAAGTGTAGAAGGTGTTATCTTTTTAATTCTTGTGACTCTTTTGAATATCTTTCTTTTGCACGAAAATAAAGCCACGCATAGGGGGATCACACATATGACATACAACAAAATCGAACTCAAGATATATCGAGTTTAATAGTAGCCAATAAATGTCTTCCGGTAGATATTAGCTGTGATGACACTTATCAAGTTCGTCTGTGTCTGTTAAATAAAATATAGTAACACTTTTTGATAAATTTTCAACTGAATTTAAGTTATATATATAAATATATATTCGTCGATGTTTTCTCAATATATTTATATATATAGACTCTTCCTGTGTTGTTATTTAATTTCTGTTGATTTTAAAATATATCTTATAATCTTAAAATATACTCCTAGTAACAAAAACATGATGAAATAAAATAACAAAAAAGAGTTTACAATTATACACCTTTCCTTCTATCTTAAGGTTTAATTAGTTGTGAAAAAAGGGTAACTTCATTACTTTTTTAAATGATCCTCCATGAATACTAATGATGGAAAAAAGGTCAGAAGGCCATATAGGCATTTGTTAAAGCAAGAAATGTTCATTATTAGGCATTTTATTACATGGGTCTTCTATTTCTACTTTCTTGACCTCAACAAACTTTCGGTAGAAGATTAATAATAAAAATGTATAAAATGGTACGAATGTGATGATCGTATTACAAGTATTAAAATCCATCTACATCATGAAACAGAAACACGTTAACGCTAATATCATTATATATATTCAAGGGATGTTCGTTGTAATGTTAAAATACAATGTTTAAACTTTCAAATCAACACTGTTCGTTTTAACAAATATACTAATCATACTTCTTAGTATTTGGTTGCTTTTTACGTCAACCATACCAGGTTTCTATACTCTAGTATTATTTTGTTTGTTATCACATTCTTCGAGTTCACAAGCCAACCATACCAACTCTCAATGTCGTTCGAGAGTTTTTAACATATATTTAAAAAAATCTATTAAAAAATCTATTTTATTCTTTAATAATACAAAAATATATTTATTTCTCTAATTAATATATTAAAATAATAGAATTAAAACTATATTTTTTTCCAAAATTTTACATTGAAAATATAAAACAACACTATTTATGAAAGAAGAATTAAATTTTAAAATGATAGAAACGAAAAAAAATATATTGAAAACTAAATTATCTTTATTTAAATTAATACAATAATATTAAATGACATTTACAACAGATAATCTAATCTTTGACGACGAAAAAAAGAAAAAAAAAATCTAGTCTTTAATCGTAGAAAGAAAAAACAGTTTGACTAGTAGAAAAGAATCTATGGCAAAGATTTTTCCAGTGGTTATATTTAATATCTGCACCAGTTCCCCCCCCCCCCCCCCCCCCTTAGACCTACTCTACTCCCTACACACATCATCTCTCTCTTTCTCTCTCTCAGTACCCAAACAACAAGAAGATGAAAAACCCATAAAAACCATTACTAGGCATTGACAATCACACACACACAAATCCTTTCCTTTTCTCTCACACCTTGTCTCTCTCTCTCTCTCTCTCAAGCATTTACTACACCTCATCTCTTCTTTATAATTTCCAACTTGGTTTCTTGGTTTTTCCCGAGAAACAATCAACAGAAGACCCTAAAACAGGACACTCCTTAGGTTCGTGTGATCGTCAGAGAAAGATAAAGACAGCTTTTTTCTTTCTTCTTCCTTTTTATCCTTTTTTTTTCTTACTCGAGTCTCTCTTCTTAATCGACACATGGGGACTTGTCGAGAAGAAGATCATCGTCGAATCTTCGTTCCCGGTCCGATCATCGTCGGTGCCGGTCCGTCCGGTTTATCCGTAGCGGCTTGTTTGTCAAACCGAGGCGTACCATCGGTTGTCCTCGAGAGAACCGATTGCTTAGCTTCTTTATGGCAAAAACGAACCTACGACCGTCTCAAACTCCATCTCCCTAAACACTTCTGCGAGCTTCCCCTTATGAAATTCCCTAAAAACTTCCCAAAATACCCTTCCAAGCAGCAGTTCATCTCCTACGTTGAGTCTTACGCTGCCCGGTTTAATATCAAACCGGTATTTAACCAAACGGTCGAGAAAGCTGAGTTCGACGTCGTCTCTGGACTGTGGAAGGTGAAGACGCAAGACGGCGTGTACACATCCACGTGGCTGGTGGTGGCAACAGGGGAAAACGCTGAACCGGTGGTTCCGGATATATCCGGTTTGAAGAATTTTACTGGACCGGTTGTTCACACCAGTGCGTACAAGTCCGGTTCGGGGTTTGCAAACCGGAAGGTTTTGGTGGTCGGTTGTGGAAATTCAGGTATGGAGGTCTGCTTGGATCTCTGTAGACACAATGCTCTGCCTCATATGGTCGTTAGAAACTCTGTGAGTAATAAATAAATTAATTATGCTCATAATCAAAGTAGACGAAAGAAAAAAACGGGATATGCTGAACAAACCGGATTATTATAATGACGCAGGTACATGTATTACCAAGAGAGTTTTTTGGTCTGTCGACGTTTGGAATAGCAATGACACTGCTGAAATGGTTTCCTTTTAAACTGGTAGACAATTTGCTCCTGCTTCTTGCTGAGTCATCGTTGGGCAATACCGACCGGTTAGGCCTCCGACGACCTAAAACCGGACCAATTGAACTCAAGAACGTCACCGGGAAAACTCCGGTTCTTGATGTCGGCGCAATTTCTTTGATACAGTCCGGACAGATTAGAGTAAGTTCATAATACTAGTTTTTTTTTATAACTAACGCTATTAACCTTGTAGAATTAAATTTTCTTAGCAAAAAGATTAGAGATATAAATTAAACGTAGCATCTTTTATTACAAGCGTGCGCGTTTGTACTTTGTTTATGCTTTATGGATATAGCTTTTTTTTATGAGTTTCTATTTTCTATTTTTATTTTTTCTAACATAAATGATTTGTTTTGTGGATAGGTGACGCAAGCGGTGAAAGAAATAACGAGGAACGGAGCAAAGTTTGTGGACGGGCGAGAAATGGAATTCGACTCGATAATATTAGCCACTGGGTATAAGAGTAATGTGCCTGATTGGCTCAAGGTACTAAAAATCGTTCTCTCTCACTAGGTCGTCTGTATATACATTATACAAATATATAGATATATGTCTGTGATGATGATGAAATTATGCGAACCAACAACATACATACGCATGCAATTGAAAAAAAAACAAAAAAAAAATCGTTTTCAAGAATAACGGTGATGGTGATGGTAAAATGATAAGGATATGCATATGTGGATAGGCTATAGCATAATAATAGTTTCTAGTGTTATCATTTAGCGAATCATCCATCGCTTTCTATGATATGGACATAACACATGCAACAAAGGGAACAACCCTCCAAAACTCTTCTTTTCTCCATGCAAAATGGAATAAAACCTCCTTCACTATTTTAAAGTCCCCAAAATAGTGACTTTATTTATTTATTTATTTTTTTTATTTTTTTTTGTATTTTTTTTTTAAAAAAAATATCCGATCCTTTGAATTTTACAGGACAGTAGTTTTTTCACAAAAGAAGGTATGCCGAAAACGCCCTTTCCTAACGGTTGGAAAGGAGGGAATGGACTTTACACGGTGGGTTTCACGAGAAGAGGACTCTTGGGAACGGCCTTTGACGCCGTTAAGATCGCCGAGGATTTAACAGAACAATGGATGAAATTTAACGGGCCGTTAAGTAGTAATAGTGTCTGTAGTTCACATATTATCCACCTTTCATTTCAATAAATCATAATAATTCGATTACAATTTTTTTTGGTTCTTGCTCTCATTTTTTACTTCTTTCTCGGTTTTTTTTTATGATCCCTGCTGAGGATAGTTGAGTGGTTCCCCCTGATTTTTCAACTTCTTTGTGTTGTAAATTTGGGTAATTTTGCTCTTTTCGTTGTAAATAATATTGCATGTTTAGTCAAAAAATAATAATATTGCATGTCGTCGTGCTCTCTTAATCTTGGTGCAATATATGTTAATTTGAATTTGATACATGTTTCTGCTTATTATTATTATCTTTCAAAGCAAATTTAACGAATTCAGGCTATCAATAACACATTTTCTATTATTTTTTATATTTTTTTTTGTCAACAACACATCTAATTTTGAAAAGGTTTGAATTATTCAGAAAATTACGATTACAATAATTTTTCTCATCACATAATCTTCTATTTCCTAGTGAATTATCACACGTTTTAATATTTCTATACCTTTCTGAAATGTTCTATTTTTAAACCAAAAAGCTCTTGACATCCATAATACGTGCTTCTATGAATAGTAGCTAAACGAAATAACAGCACACAGTTGTTGATTATTCATTGTTGTGTGCCAGTAGCCACATTATTTGTTTGCAGCATGCATTGTGCAGTTAAAATTTGATAGTTTGTATATTCAAACGTATCTGTTAGGTTTAATCCATCTAATATTATTTTCATTATCCCACGTTTGTTTCGTTGAAACTTTTCAATTAATTATTGCATATGTTAAATTAGCGGAGATTATAATTTATAACCCAATTTTTGTTGTACTAGAGATTGTGGGTCATTTCATAGATATTCGTAAAACAGTTGAAGATATTTTTTTTTTTAAAAAGCGAGAAAACAGTTGAAGATATATCTATACATCTAATTATCATTTTTGATAAATTGGAAATATAGGTTTATGATTTGGCCATCATTTTGACACATGGATGGACTGTGACTGAGTACTGATGATGACCTCAACATATTATTTTCATAACTATTTTTTCTTTTCTTTTGCCAACCTGTCCTCAGTTTTTTTTTTTGAAAGAAAAAAAAAAGCCTATACTATTACCTAGTTAATGATTTAAAAATTATTTAGAACATTGGTCAATACTATTCAGTTAATAGGAAAATATACACGAGTTTTAAATAAAAATTAATTTCAATTTATCAGTTGTCCACGAGGACGACAATGATGGAGCTCTGACAGATTTTGGATCATCTCGTACGAGAACTATCAGACAAGATCTTCTCTGTACGCCTTACGTCATAAATAGTCAGCAAAATACACGAATAAATTATATCGTAACTTACTAACTGATGTGCGTGTGCGTGTTTTATATACAAGGAGAAGAAAATTGTGTATTTGTGTGCTTCGTATATATATCTATGAGAGGCACCTTACGTCATATCACCAGATGGGTTAAATTTTAGTTAGAAGCAACATTTAATGAGAAAAGATTGATAGGTTCAAAAGGGAAACATTTAGAAAGTTGTGATGATTATTAAATGATAGTTTTACTTTTAACAAAGTCAAGTATAGACACCAAAAACAGTGTATAACAAGAAAATCAACTTATATAAAACAAAAGTTTATAAATAATAACGTCCCAATTAATAACCATAATCAACATAAATAGATAAAAAATTATAATTAAAAATTGACGTAAGTTAACTATCTGAATAAATGCCAATTGCAGATAAATAAGTTGTGTTTTTTCAAAATTATTATTAGTATCTTTATGTTAATCCAAATTTTATTCCAGTAAATGTCATTTGTGATTGCGTTTTTTCATCAATTAAGTATATTTTTGTTATAACCGTTTCTATGAAAATTACTTTTTTTACTTATATCTTTTCAAGATTATTTATATCGCTCAAAATCATACAAAATTAAAGGTCATTTGATAGTGATTTTTGATATAATGGTTTATCAAAAAGTATGTTATATATCTCAATGAATTGCTCTAAATAAAGAATAAAAAAGTAAAAAATCCAACATATGATCATTTTCGAACAAAATATGTATTTACATCATATTTTTGTATTGCATATTTTTATACATATTTTTTTAACACTGCAAACAAAATACTCTATAGAGTTGTGTGTCTTATAATTTTTTTTCTCATTTTTTTTCTTAGTAGTTAAATTCTTTGAAAATATTTTACAAATTTTTATATTTGAATTATTTTGTAACTTTTTATTTATATTGTTAATAATCCAAAAATTTGTTTTTTAAAAGATTGTATCTTTTTTTTTAAGAATTATAATTTTCTGAATATTAATGTATTTTTATCATAACTTTGTTTTATGTATTTTCACTTATAATAATTTAAAATAATTTGTTTGTTTAAGTTTTAATATACGACAAATATCTCCGCGAAGCGGGTGTTCTATTCCTAGTATTGTTAATAATGAAGTAATCGCAAAAATTACCCTAATTTTCTATCTTTTTGTCGTTATTTTTGTTTTTAATTTAATTTGAATAAGTTATTTCTATTTATTTTTAATATTTACGAAATTAAATATATATGGATTCTAAAATTTTAGAATGGCTCTACTAAACTAAAAACATTCTATATATATATGGATATAAAATTACTATTCAAACAAAATTAAAAGCTATACTATTTTATTTAGAAAAAGAAAAAAAGAGAATGACATAGGCAAACGTCTCTATTTTGCCTATATAATCATGGTTCTAATTATTTTGACCGGTGAAATAAATAAGAATGATTAGATACTTTAACTTTTTAACAAAATTGAACTCTCATCTGGATCAATTTTATATATTTAATTTTTGTGTGTGTTGTAAATATATTGCCTTTTCACCTTTTCTCACTCACCTCGAATTTGAATCCCAAATTTGAGTAGCGATGATTTGATGATGATAGATGAAAACATGATTGAGAACCTCGATTACAAAAACCAAAAACACTTTAGAATAACAATAAGAAGATGAAGAAGAGTGGGCCCAAGATCTGTAGATATCTCAGTCTCAGTGGTATGTGTTGCTTTAAAGAGCAGCTTGACCTTCGCTGACAAATTTTTTTACACAACATTTTAGAAGCCTAATAAGAGTTTATGTCATCATCCTCTGTGTTTATTACGTAGGCTTGAAAGGAGAGGGAGCTTTCACTATCCCTACCTCTTTTGATTCCCTCTGTCTTCTTGTTTTTCTTCTTGTTTATTCTTTTTTCTTTTGTTTTTTTATTTATTTTTATTAAGAACATTGTTTTTGTTTGGTTATAGCATTCGTCCAAATGTTTACATGTCGAATTTACGTTTTCCACTTATATGTCAAGTCTAGGTGAGATATACATACACATGTATGGCACGTGATCGAATTTCAGCAGGATTCGATCTTATATTCAGTTATTTGCTTTGGGTCTATTATTTCGGTTTTTAGTTTATCGCGTTTGAAAAACTCATCACCAAGATTATATTGGTTAAGAGCAAAATCCACTTTAAAAAATAACTTTTGGATAGCAATGTAGATAATAAATTTGTTAATAAGTAAGTAGACGAATTTCGATTTAAATTGATTGGTTTGAATTCGATGTCTATTTCAGATGTAATGGGTCTTGAAGTCTACTTCTAAATGGCCCATTACAGGGCCGTTATAAGCCCATTTCTAACCTCTGTTCACAAAGGATTTGAAGACTCCGGTGGTACTCTCACTGCGTCTCCATCTCCTTCGTTTAGATCATCTACAACCTTCTCGTCTTCACGAACAGAATTTCTGGGCGATCCACGCATCTTCACGAGTTTTCTTGGGTTTCTGCAACCCTTCAACACATCAGACATTGCTTCGGCTCTATGCAATATAGACTTCCTTCTATCTCTATCAGGCGGCGCATCTACCACTTCTCTGTATGTATCTGGTAGTTTCTTCGAGTGAGGAAGAGACGACATTACGCTGGTTAATCTCTTCGCCATCTCGGTCATCCCTTTCGATCTCAAACCGTTGTCGATCATCTTGAATGTGATGTACTGTGGAATAATCCCTCTCCTCACCGCGTTCTCAAACTCTTGGAATGCTTCTTCTAACATGCCGAGCCTGCAGAGCAGATGAATCAGCATCGTGGTTGTTAACAAGTCGGGATCGATTCCTCTGTTTTTCATCTCCTTGTTCACTTGCATCGCCAGGCTCAGCTTCCCATCCTCGCACAGCATTTTCAAGATCAAATGGTATGTAAACCGGTCAGGGCTATGACCAGATTCAATCAACTTGAAGTATAAGTTCATGCCTTCCTCGGTTTTGTTATGCTTTGAGAAAAACTTGAAGAAATGGTTGTATGTTGTCGGGGTCGGATCAACGCCTCGGTTCATCATCATCTTGAGTATTTTGCTAGCACCGGATAAGTCTCCAGCCTTGCAGAAATTCTTTACCAGTGAATTATAAGTCACTATGGTAGGACCCGATACGCAGACGAAGAACCTTTCCATCATACCTAGAGCTTCTCGTAAACGACCAGCTTCTCCTAAACCATCGATTATGGGATTAAAGACCATGAAATTGAGCTCCATTTCTGCCATCTTCATCTCTTCAAGAACCTCCATAGCAATCTCAACACGACGCATCCTGCAATACCCTTCAACGAGGGTACCGTAAGTGACAACCGTCGGTTTCACATTCATCCCTTTCATTTCTGCCCATAGGTTCTCAGCCTGCTTCAGTTTTCTTGAACGGAACCATCCATTCAATAAAATATTGAAAATCCGAACAGAGGGAACCCAATTCGAATCCATCCTTCGTCTTCTCTCCAGATACATTGAGGCTTCTCTCACATGTCCTTCTTTGCAAAGGCCATCTAACAAAACTTCAAGCAATTTAAGTTCCGAAGCTGTTTTAGAAACCGGATCATAACTTCTAGCGAATTCAAAAGCCCGTACAGCTTGTTGCACCATACGTACAAGCAAATTTGCAAAAACTAGATTAAAGGCAAAGCTCTAAGGAAATCTATAACAGAGATTCTATTTCAATGTTCATTAACTACATGCTTCTATCACTAAGCTAGCTGAGATTGAGCTTCACTCTCCATTATTGAAGCTACAAGAAGTCTGCATACCAGCACGAGCATACCGTCTGATCAAAACGACAAACGTATCTGCAGAAACCAAATCCGATCCTCCATCGCTTCTCACCCGATCAAAAATCAACGACCAGGCAAACTCAAATTCACGAGCTTTACACAAAGCATTGATAACCGAATCGAAAAGTGGAGGAGAAGGTGTGAACCCGGGTTTCATATCGGCCCATTTGAACACCGAGTGGAGAAGAATCGGCGATGATCTTAACCGATCGAACAGCGCCTGAACCAACTGAATGCTCGGTTCGATTCCCGTTTCATCCAGAGCGGACTCGAGAGTCGAACCGGGAATAACAGTTGGGTTTTCGAGAAGATTCGATATAGTGGAGAGATCAGTCTGTGAGAAATCAGGGACGGTGATTTGATGCGGTAGAGTACATGTAGGATCGGGTGCGGCGGGTGATTGTAACCGTTGGATGAGTGGCTCGACGGGAATGGGCGGCCATGAACGGCGAGATGACAGGAATTTATGAAGAAGGAAGTGGTGGTGAGGAGTTTTAGGGTTTAAGGGGAGGATGCGGCGGAGGGAGATGAACAGAGAGTTCATTTCTGCCGCCGTTATTGAAATTAAAGTGGCCGCCGAGGAAAATAAGATACTTGGCGCGTCCGATTACGCGCCATTTGGGTTTTCGTCAGTTACTGAAAACATCCATCAATCGATTTCTAGGCTCGAGTCGCAAGGTCGATTGGCCCAATAGAACTACATATATTAAAATATGATATTATACAATTTACTATTTACCATCTTGCAAGCAAGGCTCCATATATTTTCTTCTCTATCTAATAAGTTTTATTTACAAAATTGAAACTACTCTTAAAAAATTTGCATCAAAAATATAAAAAATCCTATTTTTAAAAGAAAAAAAAAAATACTAATTGCATAGTATGTTGGTGTTTGATAAAATTAGTTTATTAAATAATCTCATATAAATTAAAGCGTTTCAAAATAAATATAAAGATCGTACTTAATAATTTTTTTTGATAAAAAATAAATTACTTTTTAAAAAGGTATATTTTACCAAATTTTGTTAGTCGATGATTTATATTAATGATCCGTTTCGTGTCATAATATACGTTCAAACTCGATAGAGTTGTAAACGACAAAAATAATAATTGAACAAATAAAATATAGATAGCAATGTTGTTGAATTGGTAAAAAACAAATGTTTTCTTGACTAATTGTAACTGAAATTTTATTTCTATATATGATAATATCTTATGAAATAATTGTATGAATGCCACTAATGTAGTTACTGTCTCTTTCATTTCCTTTTCAAATTTATTTAGTTTTGTTTTTCCTTTAAAAGTGAGATAAACAATAAAATATTATTGACCAAAAATTATACAATTAGCTTATAGATAAAATAACTGCGTGCTAAAATTTGGTATCTAATTTGATCGTGTCTTGTAGTTGATCCGGGGTCGGATGCTTGGTTGATGGGTGTTGGGATTGGATTCGCGAGGATAAATTGTGATATTCAGATACTAGGTCAGCGATTACATGCATGAATCATGATGATGCACACATGACACATATTTGAAATAAATTCGGTGCATACGGTAGTCATACCATACCTGTAAACAACATTAAATGTAATATGTTCTGTATTTGGTTCAACACTCTCTCTCTCTATCTCTCCCTCTCTCTCTACTGTCTCCCATTTGTCTCACTGGACCGTTCTCTATTTTCAGTGAGCTTCTCTGGACCGCCATTGAAGCCAAGGTCGTCGGAATTTCATACAACCGATTTTCTGAGCCAGGTATCATCACGTCACCATTTGTTTTTGGGTTGTTTCGCGATTTTTCTGATTTTTTTCCGTCTCCGTTTCCGGAATCGTAGCTTGTTGCTCTTTGTTTTGATCGATCGGAATTGATCATAGTTTGGGCTTCAGGCTGGTTGATCTTTGTGGTGGATGTTTTTTTTTTTGCCTTCGATTGAGATCATCCCTCTTTGTAGTTTACGCTTGTATTAGCTTCTGCCTATTCGGTCCTCAGGCCATGGGTCACCACTAGAAATTGAAATCGTCGAGATCGTTTTTTCTTTGTGTTACTGGATTTTCTGACACGTGTGTGTGTGTACTGGGTGGCTCATTGTTCGTCGAAGTAATCGTTCCTTCTTAAGTATTTGCTATGGTATTTGTGAAGAATAATGCGTAATAGTTTTCGGTTTTGAGTGATGATTAGCTTGCAAATTGGATTCTCTGATGAAGAATAAGGTGGAGGAAACATGATTACTAGTTGTGCTTGCTTAAGCTGACATTACTCAATAGTCAGGATCGTGTGAAATTGAGATCTGTGGCACAGTTTGAGTATGAAGAAATCGTTTCGTTTTCCATTATATGCTTGCTTCTTCCTGAAATTTATGCTGCATTTGAACACTGATTATTCTCCTTGATGGAGGCAAAGAGCGAATATGGAATACACAATGACTACTCTGACCTGTTTGTCCTGCAGGCTTGGCGGCTATTTCAGACTAAGTTATGTATTGCTCTTCTTCGATGCATCCAAATGCAAACAAAGAGAATGTCTCTACTTCAGATGTTCAGGGAAGTTTTGTACGAATAACGAGATCACGAGCTAAAAAAGCCTTGGGAGGAGTATCCATACCTCCAACAAAGCCCTCTTTTAAACAGGTACTGTAACATGTTCTTATAGAATGTCATAAACGAATTGCATGCCAAAATCTCTAATCTTCCTGCCTCTGGTTTTATCAGCAAAAGAGGCGTGCGGCACTTAAGGATGTGAGTAATACTTGTGCAGAAAATATTTATTCAGACCTCCTGAAAGATGTGAGCAACATCAAGGTTAAGATTCCAGATGCTATGTTTTCATTCTCTTGATTGCTATATATATCTTATGTGGGTTATAGCCTTCAAACTTCCCCTTTGGGATCCTTATTATTGAGAGCAAATTGCAGGCTAGCAGAAAATGTGTTAAAGAGTCTAAGACAGCAGCAAAGGAAGTTGCCATGGAAGTTCTGGTAGATATGCATACAGAAAAATCAAAACTAGCTGAAGATTTGTCCAAGATCAGGATGGCTGAATCCCGAGATGCCTTTCTTTCAGACTCTAAAGCTGAGGAAATTGCTGAGCAACGTAAGAACTGCAGTCTTAGTGAATATAATGATAGAATCCTCACTCTCCTCAACTCTGAGGTCTTGTTGATCCCTCGCCAACTATTGCTCAATCACCGGACTCCAAAATGCTGAAATATTAGTAGCATTTTCGATTAAATTGTGCTGTTAAGGGTTGAAACAAGTGAACTCTATAAAAAAAAATTATACATTTCTCAAACTTACTCAAGGTATATGTATCTTTTACTGGATTGTGCAGAAGAAGACGGATCTGGTGTCATGGGCTTTCTTCAAGTTGTAGATATTGATTCCAACGTCGAAGATCCCCAGTGTTGCAGCTTTTATGCTGCTGATATATACGACAACATACATGTTGCAGAGGTTGGTTTACTGATATATCATGGGTTTTACCCATTTTTAGACCATGATATAAGTGTTTTTATAGAGTCTTTTGTTAGTTTTCGAGTCATTTCTGAGTCTTTATAGGTTGGACTATGTTTGGAGCATAATTGGAGATTCTGAAACTTTTTGGAGCATTCTACAGGAAGCTGCGAAGTGATGAAGTCAGAAGAGTGGAATTACGCACAGGGTGTCGATCGACACAGATGGTGTCGATCGACACCAAGGAAGGACGGCCAAAGTTTCCCAGTTACATCAGAAAAAGGAAATCACTCAAGCTTTGAAGAATTACAAGATTGCCCCTGAACGAAAATCCTGAGCCTATAAATATAGTTTTTCAGCCATTGTTTAGGCTACCATTTTTATAATACACAATAATTTTAGAGAGAGATTTTTAGAGAGATTTTAGAGAGAAGAATTTGTCTCCTTCAGAGCAAATTTGGAACTCCTTTGTTTCTATTGATTTCTTTTATGCAAACTATTTTATTCATGATGTTTTCTTTATTCACCATGTCTGAGTAGTTTGCTTGTTAGGTTTAGGGTTTTTCAAAGGTGATTGATGAATTGTTAGGTCGAATTAAATTGTTAGGATAAAATCATTAGAGTTCTTCATCTGGATTTGTGTTTAATGCTTATTCTAGCTTCGCGACCTAGAATCTGATCTTAGGTTAATTAATAGATGCGAGAGTATTATTGATTGCCTGAACTAATGTTAGATGAGCAAAATACCTATTCGCAAAGAGATTTGGTTTAGGGTTTTGTGAACAAT
>JAHZTW010000001.1:164994649-165071819 GCA_020283515.1 Alliaria petiolata | reverse complement strand
GAGTAACACCTTCACTGCGTGATATTTCTTCCAGGTTTCTGAAGACTATAAGCTGGTTCCAGATACGCTTTACCTTACAGTTAATCTTATTGATCGGTTTCTCTCCAACAGTTACATTGAGAGACATAGACTCCAGCTCCTCGGTGTCACTTGCATGCTTATAGCTTCGTAAGTCTCCACTTATGCTGTTTTTTGTGTGTTAATTTCAAGATATAATAGCGTGATTCTATTGAATATCATTTCATCACAAGGAGAGCGCGAAAGTGAAATATAAGTATACTTGTTAATTAGAGAAAGACTACGAGTTTTTTCTTACCTTGTATCTTTTTGTTGAGCAATGTAGAAAATATGAAGAGCTTTGCGCACCACGGGTGGAGGATTTTTGCTTCATTACGGCCAATACATACACAAGACCAGAAGTAATTAACATTCGAATTAGTCATATCTCGATGTCTTCAGTATCTATAGATTCTTGATGAAGATAAACAAACTAAAAAATGTGTTTCAGGTGCTGAGCATGAAGGTTCAAGTTCTAAATTTAGTGCACTTTAAATTATCGGTTCCTACCACCAAAACCTTTTTGAGGTAAAACACTAAAAGGCAGAACTATGAATCATCATCCCATCTTCCCAAATTAGTTTAAAAATAGTTCAACTCATTTTTCATCTTATCTGAACACTATGTTTTTTCAGGCGGTTCACTAGAGCAGCTCAAGCTTCTTACAAGGTTCTAAGAATTGATCCATTCGCCATTAATCCTTACTACTATGGAAACTTTGGAATCTGATTTTGTTCCTTCTTTCTTGTAATTTTTATGCAGGTGCCTCTCGTCGAACTGGAGTTTTTAGCAAACTATCTCGCCGAACTGACACTCGTGGAATATACTTTTCTAAGGTTCCTGCCATCACTAGTTGCTGCTTCAGCTGTTTTCCTAGCCAGATGGACACTCGACCAAACTGACCATCCTTGGGTCAGCTCATGTTTCTACAAATCTTGAAAAAAGGATTTTTGTGTTTGGTTATTTTTTCCTGATAAAAGAATGCTATTGGTTACAGAGCCCTACTCTGCAGCACTATACCAGATATGAGGTAGGCGAGCTGAAAAACGCAGTACTTGCAATGGAGGATTTGCAGCTCAACACCAGTGGATGTACCCTCACTGCCACCCGCGAGAAATACAACCAACCAAAGGTACATTACTCTATAAAACACCGTTGAATAGAAGTGAAAAACAAAGTAGTGATGGAAACGTTTCTAATTCTGCATGACTTTGATAGTTTAAGAGCGTGGCAAAGCTGAAATCTCCCGAAAGAGTCGCATCAATTTTCTCAAGATGAAACCGAGCATTGCGTTCTTCTGATTAAATCACCGGAAACTAAAGCATAGCCAAGCTCGGTGATCACATCCCTAGTGTTTCAGACATTGGATTTTATGGTCTCTCTAAGAGACCATTGATTTCCCAGTGTTTGTTCCGGTGCCTAGTTTTGTCCGTCTGTTTTTATGTAGCTATTATGTGGCGCTAGTGATTTTAGGCCATTACATGTCACATTTCCCCCCTTACCTTTAAATAAATGATATGCAATTTTGTTATCCCATTTTAAGAAGTACAGTGCCTAAGAGCTCTTGTAAAACGAATAGAGAAAAGTAATATATGATTCATGTTTCATTTCATGGCTGGATTGTTATGTTGTTTGTTCTGATTTCACAATGTTATTTTCATATGGGAACGTTCAGAGTTATCTGAGTTTTGGTCAGTCAGTGATGACCCCTTAGATGCACAAATCTATGGCAACATAGAGGAACGAAGAAGATAGTGCAAACAGGCTGAATGAAAAATTAAAAGATACCCAACAGATTCTCCTAACTCCCTTTTTAAAACTCTCAACTAAACTCACTTCAGTTCCCTAGTTGAGCTATTACAGCTAAAATTCACTACAAACCCACTAGACTAGTTACTATAGTTCTCCACTAGTCTAACAAGAATTCCTTACCAAATTATTCACACTCAAGTCCGTCCCATGCCTTTGCGAAGAGAAAAAAATTAGGATTTCAAATGAGTTAAGAGTACACAAAATTAACGACTCACACAACTCAGGATAGACTAGTGCCAATAACACGGTTAAGAGTGTGACAGTGTCATTCTCCTTATCACGGCATTTGCAGCAAAGACAAGACAACAAGCCCTAACGCACGTTCAGAACTCACTTCAGCTTAGACTTTGAAGAGCTCATTAGAGGTTTAGCGATGGGGCGAGCAGGAGCCGCCCTCGTGGCTTTCTTCAAATCATACTTAATCATATAGAAAGCGCAGATCATCGCAATCACCATGGTCGGGTACACATAAACGGTTTTGGCTGGGTCGGTATTTGCTGGCTTCCCTAAGATCCCTTCTTTGACAAGACCCCAAACTAGTAGCAATGACCCAAACATGCTCATCCTACCGGGCTTTAGCAGACCAACAAACGCCCCAGCTACAGAAAAGTAGCTCCCTGCAAGAACCTGCCCCAAAATAAACCACTTGTGATTCTTAGTAACCGGTTGCTACATAATGCAGAACAAACGATAGGCTGGTTAAATGAACTTTATTAGGAGATCTCGGGATGGAGAAAAAGCCGAACCTCTAGGCGCTGAAGATCGGTCACTGCAGATGCTTCTTTCACATTGGTGAGATTGTAAATATCTAACACATTTTCCCACTTTGGAAACGTCAGGTTCGTGGCAAGACCATTGACAATAGCACCAGGGTATAGTATAGCCTTAATCACCGGAACAGGAAAGATCTCACTAGAAATCAACTGAGACGATGTCACATGGATCGGCGACATACACATTCCAGATCTACATGGAACCCTGTTTTTAAGATTGTGATTCAAGTCAGATTAACCAGAGAGTGGACCAATTGATGAAATGATCCATATAATCAAGCAATGAAAAACTAGCTTACAGTATCTTAATCTATAGAGATCCAGAAGTGCCAATGCATACTAAAACGAACTACTGCGGAAATTTGAAAGCGAATTGGAAATCAAATTTTCATCAATACACCCACGCATGAGAAAGACTCGCAACACTCAAGTCTCGGATTCATTGACACGGAAATTTAGTGTTCGAATTACGCAGATGAGAGATTACTTTAGTATCAATTTACCTGAAGAGAGGGATCTGAAGGATAATTAAGAGGAAGTAAACCCATGAAGCTATCGAAGAAAAGTGCTTAATCCATCCCTTTGATTGCCCTGGATTCGCCATTAGCAAGCCCGGAAAGAAAATAATTTTGAGAGAGAGAGAGAGATCAGTTTCTTTCTCTAGGAGAGAGAGAGCGTGGACCCGTTTGTAAACAGACGATAACGAGGAAGAAAAAAACAAAGCACTTTATAAACGACTCGCTTTGCTATATCGTAAACACAGAACAGCATGCGTTTTTCGATCTATGAGGGAGAAACGACGTCGTCTGCGTTTCATATAAAATCCGCTTACTTCCTCCGGTGAAAACAGCAAACAGTTTGATGATAAAAGCAATGGTGGTTGCTCTATCTTCCTCCGGCGTCGCCTTTCATCTTCACTCTCCGCCCATGTCTTCGTCGTCAGCCAATAGATTTCTCTTTTGGAATCAGAAAGCTAGTCCTTGTGTTCTATCTCTTCCAATTATTCGTCCTTCTCGCTCTGTACTTGTTTTTGCTCGTGGGAAGAACCGGAAGGGATTCGCGGCTTCGTCTTCGTCGTCCCCGAAGAGGAACAAAAAGGTAACAAACTCACACAATTCATAGTCATTTGCTTGTATCTCGTGAAAAAATGAGATTTTTCGCAGATACTTTTTCCTGCGCTTTCGCCGAATTTTCTGGAACTTTGATACACTAAGTGAGCAAAAATCATCGTCACTAAGATGAAATGGGTGAATTTATGAGTTAGAGTTGCCGCTTTCTGATTTTGTCTCAGCCTTCGATTTCATTGTCTTTTGGCAGAAAAGTTTCGAGAGAGATGATAATGGAGGAGGTAAGGAGGAGGATGATCCATTTGAGGCACTGTTTAATCTACTGGAAGAAGATTTGAACAATGATAAATCGTCAATAGATGATGAGGAGATAAGCGAGGAAGACTTAGATGCACTAGCAGCAGAGTTAGCTGAAGCATTGGGTGGTGGTGACGATGTTGATGGCATCGATTTGTTCGGTTCAGCTACTGGTGATGTTGTTGATGATGACAGCGAGGATGATGACGGTGAGGCTGATGACGGCGAGGATGATGACAGCGAAGAAGACGAAAGGCCGGCTAAGCTGAAGAATTGGCAACTTAGAAGATTGGCTTATGCATTGAAAGCTGGGCGCCGTAAAACTAGTGTAAGTTTCATTGCTTGCCAAGTTCAGTGTTGAGGATAGATGATCGTGTTTAGACCACACTTTAGCATGGTTCTTGAATTATTATGCTTTATAGCAACTCCCATGAACGGGTAAATCATCTGATTCAAATGCACCATTGTTAAAAGATGGTTTTGTTGTGGTTCTGCAGATAAAAAATCTGGCAGCCGAGCTTTGTCTTGACAGGGCTTATGTTCTTGAACTGCTACGTGACCCGCCTCCGAAGCTTCTAATGCTAAGTGCTACTCTCCCAGATGAAAAACCGCCAGTAGCAGCACCCGAAAACTCCTCACCTGATCCAATTCCTGTGGAATCATCATCGGCTGAAGATGATGTTGCGCTGGAACCCGAGGAAAAAGTAAAAGAAGAAGCAGTCAATGTGATGCAACAGAGGTGGTCAGCTCAGAAAAGAGTGAAGAAAGCTCACATTGAAACACTAGAAAAAGTTTACAGAAGATCAAAACGACCCACTGTAAGGATTTTTCCTTCACACTTGGATCAAGTCTATGTTAGTCGAATGTTCTATCTCACATCGATTTTATGAATGTTTGAATGGTGTGTGTATAGAATGCTGTGGTTAGCAGCATTGTTCAAGTGACCAATCTTCCAAGGAAACGAGTATTGAAGTGGTTCGAAGATAAAAGAGCCGAGGATGGAGTTCCGGAGAGGCGAGCTCCATACCAAGCTCCCGTTTGATTAATGTTCACATTGATATGATGGGCGATGAGTTGCTTTCAGAACTCATGAATATAGTCATCAAGGACATGTTTTGGGTATCCGTTCATATTTGTAGATTCTGTTTAAAGGTGTGGCTGATATGTTCCAAGGAATTTTAGGATTTCTTTCACATTGATATGATGGGCGATGGGTTGATTTCAGTTTTTAGTCCTTTTATTGCTGAAAAATTATGCCTGATTCAATTTTTTCAGGCCTTCCCATGTTAATGTGGGTCAGTGTGTGTAATAATAAAATCTTATCACTGGAAGGTTTGAACAGGCGTGGAAATTTCAGTTTTCAATGTTGTTTGGTTTATTTATACCATATTGAAAATGATTTGGTTCGGTTCGGAAATAAATTGATTGAATCGGTTATAAAAATATTCAATACAATTTTGGTTGGTAAAATTCGGTTCATGTGTTTATTAATTATAATGCATTTATTCGAAACAGTTTTGAAAACATTGTCCTAGGCGTGGGCCATGTGGCAGGATGAAAAGAACTATGGCCAAACTCTCTGTCAAAAGGACAGACATGGGGTCCACTTTCCCTTATACGCTTTCCATTATTCACCGTAAGATGCTGAGAAGATCCACGGTTCATACTCACACCACGTTCCCATCTCATTTGCCTTCGGATCCTTGTATTTCCTCAAGGTTCAACTTTCTCCACGATTCACTCTCTATATCCGTCCGATTCTCCTAAGATCAGACGGCTACGACCACACTAATCTATCCCTTCCCAAAATGACTCGCAATTAGATTCTTCCTCAGTTCTGTAAAATCCCACAAGTCCCGCTCTTTTCCTGCTCTATCCTACATCAACAACAGCATCTGTAAATCCCACACTCTCTCTATCTTCAAAGGAAATTCAAAAAAGAAAGAAAATGCAGGAACAAGCGACTAGCTCTTTAGCTGCAAGCTCTCTACCATCAAGCAGCGAGAGATCATCAAGCTCTGCTCCGCATTTGGAGGTCAAAGAAGGTAAAATTTCTTTCAATCAAAATTTCGATTTTTTTTTCCTTCTCCCACGCTTGATCTCATTGATTTTCAGCCTCATGCATTGGATATCTGGTAAATTAATCATTGGTTTTCTCACTTGGGTCCGCAGATTTTTAGACTGCCCGACAAAATTCTCGAGATCGAGAAGATCCGCAATTTCAATTTCATCTTAAAAATTGCAATCTTTTCGCCTAAATTCTCTCGTTTTGTTTTCCATCAGGAATTGAAAGCGACGAGGAGATACGGCGAGTGCCGGAGTTTGGAGGAGAAGCTACCGGAAAAGAAACCTCCGGCCGGGAATCTGGATCGGCGACCGGACAGGAGCGGACACAGACAACTGTCGGAGAAAGTCAAAGGAAGCGAGGGAGGACTCCGGCGGAGAAAGAGACCAAGCGGCTGAAAAGGTTGTTTATTTCTTCACTCAATTTTACAATTTTGCCCTTCATTAGCGGTTTAGAGGGGTAATTTTTTGGTAAATAATGGTTGCGTGATGGGGTTGTTTCGTAATTTTCGTAAAAAAAAAAGGTTGTTGAGGAATAGAGTTTCAGCACAGCAAGCAAGAGAGAGGAAAAAAGCTTACTTGAGTGAGTTGGAAAACAGAGTGAAAGACTTGGAGAACAAAAACTCTGAGCTTGAAGAAAGACTCTCTACTTTGCAGAACGAGAACCAGATGCTTAGACATGTAAGTTTTGTCTATCTCACCGTTGACTTAGTCTGCAGTGTCAATGATTGAACATTTGTTATAAGATATCACATTTGCTGTAAAAAAAACCATAAATTTGCAAGCCTAGGATCGATTCATCAAACAGATTAGTAAAATGAATTGAGTAAAGGAGCTAAGATAAGCTTGATGCTAATTCACAAATGTAATTCTTCGATGGTTCTTGGAATGCTCATTCACTGTGATCTATATGGATGGTTGGTTCTTGTTATGTCGGTGGTATTGCTGTTCAAGTGTTGGAGAAGATGAGAATGCAAAGTTATTGATTCTTTGTACTTGTATGGTCATAATGGTTTTTTATGTAACAATTTTGGGTTGTTTTTGGTGAATGCAGATTCTGAAGAACACAACAGGAAACAAGAGAGGAGGCGGTGGTTCTAACGCTGATGCAAGCCTTTGATCTCCTTGTTCTTGTTCTTATGCTATTTATGTGTATAAAATTTACAGAGAATTGTATTAATAAATATTTATATTGCAGGGGATATGAGAGCTAAAATCGCAAAATTGTAGACAGAGTTCTCTTGTAGTCTTTTAGATTTTTTTTTTTTTTTTGGGGTCTGATAGATTTTGTTGTATGATATGACTATACAAGGTTGTGTGTTCGATAAACGTACGTCGGGCTCAAAACCTGAACTAGGAGACTCGGTTTTTGATCAATGCTTACTTGAAATATTGCTTGTGTTCGTATGATTTCTACGGTCTTTCCTTTAACTGTTTTCTTACAAACAGAAAAAGTTTTGTGTTTTCAATTGTCTGTTTATGCTTTCTGATTCTTTAATTTTCATATTTTAAGAGTTGTTGTGTATTTTCTTGGACCCCATATTTCTAAGCCGCCTCTCTTGCTAGTTGCTGCTCTTGTGTAGGACCTCTCTAGTACTGTGTCGTTCTTGTAATTCTCTGCGAGGAACTATCGAGGAATTAGGTAGTTCCAACTTTCCCAGTCAACGCAGTCAACGTTCTGTGTTAAATGTATATAAAGTCTCTTTTCTAATTTCTTCCTCCACATAGCTCTCTCTTTCAAGCTCTGTAGTAGTTGATGCTCTTTCTCCATCATATTAATGGATTCTTTTCTTTTTTTCCTTACCACTGGTGCTGCTGCAATAGGCTCTTAACTCTTTTGAGAAAACTCAGATTCCATAGGATAACGAAGAAAAGGATTCTTCTTCTTCTTCTTCATCACTTTCATCTTCTTTGTCTCCTTCATCAGTTCCTCCACTTTCTTCTTCTCGCATCTGGACACATCATGTCTTTCCCAGCTTCCGCGGGGAAGATGTCCGCAGAGACTTTCTCAGTCACATTCAGATGGAGTTTCAAAGAACAGGAATCACTCCATTCATTGATAACGAGATCAAAAGAGGAGAATCCATCGGTCCCGAGCTCATCAGGGCGATTAGAGGGTCTAAGATCGCAATTATCTTGCTCTCGAGGAACTACGCTTCTTCAAAATGGTGTCTTGAGGAACTGGTTGAGATTATGAAGTGCAGAGAAGAGTTGGGTCAAACTGTGATGGCCATTTTCAACAAAGTGGATCCATCTGATGTTAATAAGCTGAAAGGAGATTTTGGAAAAGTCTTTAGAAAAATTTGTGCTGGTAGCAAAAAGGAGGACACTGAGAGATGGAGACGAGCTTTGGCAAAAGTGGCCACAATCGCTGGTTATCATTCAAGCAACTGGTTAGTTCTTTTGATTCACTTGTACCGTTTGAACAATACCCATCCAAGAAATTCATTTTTTTATTTTCTTTTAATGTGTGTATTGATCTCCCCCTCATTGTTAGGGATAATGAAGCGGCCATGATCAAGAAAATCGCCACTGATATTTTGAACATGCTGAATAATTTCACACCATCAAGTGACTTCGACGGGTTAGTTGGGATGAGAGCGCATCTGGAAAAGATGGAGCCATTGTTATGCCTAGACTCAGATGAGGTGAGGATGATTGGGATTTGGGGTCCTCCTGGGATTGGGAAGACCACAATCGCTAGAGTCGCATACAACCAATTCTCCAACAATTTTCAACTGAAAGTCTTTATGGATGATATCAAAGCAAACTATACAAGACTTTGTTCCGATGACTACAGAGCAAAGTTGCAATTACAACAACAGTTAATGTCTCGAATAACCAAACATAAGGATATTGAGGTTTCTCATTTGGGAGTTGCATCAAATAGGTTGAAAGACAAGAAAGTTCTTGTCGTTCTTGATGGGGTGGACCAGTTAGTACAACTAGATGCGATGGCGAAAGAGACTTGGTGGTTTGGTCCTGGGAGTCGAATTATCATTACAACACAAGATCAAAGACTTTTTAGAGCACATGGGATTATCCATATTTACAAGGTGGGTTTTCCATCAACATATGAAGCTCTTCAAATCTTGTGCATGTCTGCTTTTGGTCAAAAGTCCCCTAAAGATGGTTTTGAGGGGATTGCCTGGGAAGTTACATCACTTGCTGGTAAACTCCCTTTGGGGCTAAGGGTTATGGGTTCTTACTTTCGGGGAATGTCCAAGCAAGAGTGGACAAATTCACTACCAAGGTTAAGGACTAGCCTTAACGCTGATATTCAAAGCATTTTAAAGTTCAGTTATGATGCTTTAGATGATGAAGATAAATATCTATTTCTTCATATAGCCTGCTTGTTCAGCTCTGAAAAGATTCACAACGTTGAAGAGCATCTTGCAAAGAGGTTCTTGGAAGTGAGGCAAAGACTTAACGTCTTAGCTGAGAAATCTCTCATATCTATGGACTCGGGATGTATAAGGATGCATAGTTTGCTAGAAAAACTAGGTAGAGAAATTGTTTGTAAACAATCTATTGATGAGCCTGGACAGCGCCTGTTTCTGCACGATGAAAGAGAGATTTGTGAAGTACTGACTGGTGATGCAACAGTAAGTTTTGATGCTAGTCTTTCATTGCATTGCTCTCTATAAATTTAGTTTATTTGATAACTAACAAACTCTACTTTTTTGTTTGTTTGTTCCTTTATTTCAGCCTAGTAAAAGTGTCATAGGCATACAGTTCGACAGCAACAGAGTCGAGACAGAATTACAAATAAATGAGAACGTCCTTGAAGGAATGTCTAATCTTCAATTCTTAAGATTTCGAGGTTCTGGCGATACATTGAAATTATCGAGAGGTCTAAACTATCTATCTCATAAACTCCGATTACTACATTGGAGTCGTTTTCCAATGACATGTTTTCCTTGTATTGTGAACTTGGACTTCCTTGTCGAACTAATCATGGATCACAGCAAGCTTGAGAAGTTGTGGGAAGGAATTAAAGTAAGTAATTTTTTGATTTTTGTTTCGAATCTATCATTTGCCTTTTGTACAGTTTTTTAGCTTGAAAAAGAAAAAACCGATTTTGCCACTCATGTTTTTGCCATGGAATTGTGTTTATGAGCTTTTTTGGTTAGTTTTCTCATCTACTTCACCACTAAGTGTATAAAACAACCATGTTCTGTTATTTGTCTGTACAGCCACTTCGATGTCTAAAGTGGATGGATTTGAGTTATTCTGTAAACTTGAAGGAGCTTCCTGATCTCTCAACTGCCACTAACCTTCAGAAATTATATTTGAAGGGTTGCTCTAGCCTGGTGAAGCTCCCGTCCACTAATGGGTATACCAATAATCTTGAGAAATTGGATCTTCGTAATTGCTCGAGTCTAATCAAACTCCCTTGCTCTATTGGTAATGCCACAAACCTCGAGAAATTATATCTTGGTGGATGTTCAAGTCTTGTAGAGTTACCCTCCGTTATAGGGAATGCCATTAATCTCCGAAAATTGGATATAAGTAGTTTACCAAAATTGTTGGAGCTCCCTTCCTCAATTGGGAATGCCACCAATCTGGAGAAGTTGGACCTTCGCAATTGCTCAAATCTGGTGGAAATTCCTCTCTCTATTGGAAACCTTCAGAAGTTGCGGTGGTTGGGATTCAAAGGATGCTGTAAGCTAGAGGTTCTTCCCACCAACATCAACTTGGAATCTTTGTATGTACTTGATCTCGCTGGATGCTCAAGTCTTGATCTTGATGGATGCTCCTTTATTGAGATAATAGAGTGCTCCTTTCACAATCCAATGGTTAGACTCAATTTTGCCAACTGCTTCAAACTGAATCAAGAGGCGAGAGACCTCGTCATCCAGGCGACTAGTGAAGAAGCGGTCTTACCAGGTCGAGAAGTGCCTGCATACTTCACTCACCGAGCTACTGGTGGGGGTCCATTGACAATTAAGTTGAATGAAAGGCTTCTTCCTAGATCCGTGAGATTTACGGTTTGCATCTTGCTGGTTAATAAAAGCGACGATGACTCTTGCTATAAAGAGAAATCGAAGCAAGTGCTTGTTATGCATAAAAATGTCGGCCGTTATCTAAATCCGGCTTTAGCAGAGCATCTGTACACATTCCAAGTCGAAGCGGAGGTGAATTCCAGCGAGCTTCTCTTTGAGTTCAAGCTGGAAAGGGATGACGTGTGGAAGATAGGAGAATGCGGGATACTCAACCACTTGGAGGTCTCTTCATGCTGATGAGAGCTTGAGCGGTGGCCATGGCGGATAAACATAATTGAACAAGTACACTACTAAATGAATTTCATTGTGGCTTTGGACTGTAACCAATTGCTTTTTTTTTTAAGTATTCTGAATGCATGTGGTTCCTTTAAATTCTTTGCACATGTAACACTGTTGTCCCTCTTTAAACATTTGTTTTTTTTGGTTATGCCACGGAAAATTTGGAAATTGTAATGTTAGAATTAAGGATTGTATGTTTTGTTAATGGGGTTGATTTAAGATCATTTGCAATTACTTTGGTGTTTTAGGTCGAGATTGGAAAGCTTCGGAGCTGCGTCTTAAGTCATGGGATGACCTTCAGAAGCTGTGGTATGTTCTTCTGAAAGAGAAGAACATGTTGATGACTCAGCGCCAGATGCTCCAAGCCCAGAATATGCAGTTTCCAAACCCTGAACGCATTCCTAAGGTAAATAGTACTATACCGGCTTTAACTCTCTCGTTTTTGATGAATGTTCTGAAAAGAAATGTGAATCGTTTCCTCAAAAATCAAATGGCTGCGTCTGGATCTCAATTTAGGTGAGGAGATCAATGTGCCGCATAAAGCATGTACTGACAGAGAGAGCAATTGAAGAACCGGATCCCAGAAGATCAGCCGAGATGAAAAGAATGGTAAACGCTATGTGAATGTGGCTCGAGCCAAATTGCAGAGGCTTTTTGGTACACTAATAAGTAACGCTTTGTATTAAAGAGGCTGAAGTTTCCTTCAGAGATTCATTATGGGTTTGGTGTATGTTCTTTGTTTTGGTCCATTGCTTGTAACTGTCATGTTTTCTGTAAACTTGACATTTTTTTGTTATTGGAACTTTAGTGTTCCGTTTAGGGTGCTTAAATCATTTTTACGAAAAGTCTTGTTCAGTTGAAAAAAAAAGGAGATTTGTTTAGTTGGCATTAAAAAGGTAAATAATATCATTCTGTGCAACGAAAATGAGTAACTCTCTCTTCGGCTCAAAAATACAAATTCTAAGACGAGATACTAGGGAATAACTCAAAAAGACAAAAACGTGAGAAGAAGCAAAGCTCCTTTCTCTCTTATCTTCACTCATTAGCTTATATCTCCTCCATCAAGGTATCATCTGAAAGTAAAACCGTAGGCAGGATTTAGATAAAACATTTGGTCCACAACCAAATATGCGATAAATTAAACAAAAAACCATTACCTTTATCCTCTCCATCGTCGCTGCTTAATTCAGATTCATTATCATTCTCACCATAGAAATGCTCTTCTACATCTTCTTCCTCATCCTCACTTTCATCAATCTCTTGATCCTGACCCGCTGCTTGAGTCTGATTCCCTGCAGCTTTATTGATCTGCCAAAAGAAAAGTTTTATTGAAAACTAGATAGCCATATGCTAATAACCGGGGTGAATTAATTAAGAAGATGATTGATATGTAACCTGGGCTGTAACAAGTTGTAAGCGCCCAGATAACTGTAATAACTGTTGAAGAGCCGTTCCTCGGGACTTGGTAATCTGGAAGAACAGTATAACTTAAACCAAGCAAATTTTACAGATCTAACCAAAATCCTTGGCTCAACTCTTATCTCTTACCTTATGCAATGTATTAAGCAGCTGTTCGTTTTTTGGTTCTTGGGACCTGATGTAATGACTATGATTCACCATTATGCTGTATATCCATGGAAGGAGATGCTTCCCACCACATCCCCTGTTGAAATAAATGCAGATGTGTTAAGACCAAAGCACCAAGCATATTTAAATCATTATCATCGCTTAAGAATAAACAAAAATGCTAGTTTAGTAGAAAAGAACATTTTTTTGGGAAAAAAAGAAGTAGAGCATCGATGTAACTTATTTTCCAACTGTAAGAACTTCAATAGTAAGCATCGATGTAAAGCAGAGAACCAACCTTGTCTGCCACATAAGAACCAGAGCTTCTAGGTTCTTGAGCGCAGTGGAGGGTGCCATTGACAAAACAGCAGACTTTAACTGCCAATACAAAAGTTTATATGACTATTGGTAGAATCAAAGAAAAAGTTCTACAGAAGTGCGTGAAAAGGATGTAGAAATGCCAAAGAACCGAGCATCCAGAAAGGAAGTATACCTTCTTTGGTGGTAGATAAGCCTCAAGATCAATTCCATCAATTACTGAAGCACAGGGAAGATTGTTTGGTTCATCTGCGCCTTTAAGTATCCCTAATGATCTCAACCTATCCTCCATGCTAAATGTCTCTACATGATCTGAAATTTAAAAATAAAAATAAATGAACAAAAAGGCCACAGCAGTTCTTGCACTGAAGCATCTGAGTACATATACTAAAAGAGCCAAAACAATCAAACGATCTCCATCAGTACGACAATTGTGTTAATGATAGGTCTGATAGGCAACTTCAAGTAAAACTCACCTGCTTGACTTTGGTCAATCATGTCTGCGTCCTTATCAGATGAGTGTGGTTGTACACTCTTTTTCTCGTGCAGATCAGCAACTCTTGCAATTGGCAGCAAAGCATCCTCCGCATGTGCACGGTCTAGTGTTGTAACTATACAAACATAAAATCATAGTCAGCCATTGTTAATGACAGAAAAGGAAGGGAAATGGAAACTGCTATCCAAAAGGCAGTATCGAGAATGAAAATCCTCCATACTGAGAAGACAGAAGAACAGGATTCAAGATGTAGAAATCAGCTCCCCAAAATGATAGAACCCATAGAAGATACCTTTATTCTGCACGCCTTGCACCTTTTTGGACTTGGAAACTGACTGAGTGATGGGGAGAAGGATCCCATTCTTGGAGGCATTCAACACCAAGTCGGTGCCAAACTGCAACACCATTTTCTGGAATGAAGGTTTCACCAGTAATCCAGAAGCAATAAATGCATGCGCAGAACCAGGCTTCAAAATGCCTTGTAATTTTGCAGCAAAGATTATAGGCAACGAGCCCTTGTGATGTTTAAGCGAAGAATCTTCAGCTGCTAATGCGACTTTTGTAGGTTTTGCATTGCATAGCTCCTCAAGATTTGATCCATACCAAAAATAACAGACACCTATTTCTGAAATTGCCAAAACGTACAACCCTTTCTCATCTGTTTCACCCCAGCTATCCACAAAGACGGGAGGGTGCTCCAGGGCAAGGACACAGCTAGCTGACTGCTTCTTAGCACCATCTGTTTTCCATACTGCAACATATCTTTCACCAACTGCAGATGAGAGTATGTATTTCCCATCCTCCGTAAAAGCCACACAACGCACACCTCCCTATATAACATTAAAAACTGTTAAACACCTTCTAACGGTTGAAATAGAGACAGCCTGCTAACAATAAAACATGATAGATACAAATGATGCTGACAAATAGTACAAGTTCTCACAGGATGACCAGTAAACTTCTGTATTTTCTTGAGATCAGAGCACTTGAAAGTCTTCAATTGAGCAGATGCAGTGGCTAATATTTTTCCATCTACAATTGGGAGGAAACAAAACAGACCAAAAACATCATCAGCAGGTAAGTACATGTTCTAGTCTATGCATGTAAACAGAAATTTCCCCGCATTATTAGACCAATCAAAACATATTTGAAGGAACTAATGGAAGCACTATGTCTCCAGAGACAAACCTGGTGAAACAGACAAAGAAGAAACAGCTTTTGTTGAAGCTTTGAACTTTCTGAACAGATTTCCACTATGGGGATCAATTTGACAAACCATCCCATCTGCACCGCCGCTGTAAATGCAGGAGGCCTTTGTAGAAGATGAAACAGCATTGACACCACTGCACAAGACAGATAACACATTAATATCTGTCCAAGCTCTGATACTGAGCCGAAATTCTACGAGCTTTAAAGGGGGAGATTTACAAAGAATCGTAAAGAGATCAGTTGCTTTACTAATATAATCCCAAAAAAAGAATAGTAAAGAAGAAGTCAGTGAGAGTTACTTACCCGGGATGACAGTCACTTATTCTCCATTTCAGCTGACCAGAAGCCACATCAAGTGCTAAAACATCTCCTCCACCAGTTCCTAATACCAATATGGAAGTTCCAAGTTTTCTCTTCTTCTGCAAATAAATTAACAAGAATAAATCTTATTTGTCAACAGAAACAAATGAATTCACAAACTATTAACCGCAAGGCAGTAACGGAAGAAAAACTAAGTCTCTTTACCTTTTTCTCCAAAGACAACCATTTCATGCACGTATAATCAACCGAGAGGTGACCTTTCCCAGCCTTGGTATATATGTTTGTCTCTTCTGCAGATGCAATATCAGCAAACTCTGTTTGGACCTGACCCTTAACAGTATCCCAAATCTATACAAGGTCGAAAGAAAAATACATTAATTCAAAAACAAAACAAAAAAGGATCTTCCCTTTGAATAGAAAATCCCTACAAATTGAACAGAACCAAGAAATCTGAGCCAAATAACGATAAAAGAAGAAAGCTGAAGATACCTTGATACGGCCATCTCCGGTGCTAAGAGCGAGATAATCTAGACCAGGACTGAAAGAAGTCAATACATCTCTAATGTTCACCAAATTCATCTTTCCCTGAAATTGTTTTCAAGCAAACACTCAAATACAGGCGTACATTATCATATACTAACATTACCCAGCTAAAACAATATCCCAATTTTAAGACCAAAATCATATAAATGGATTTCAGTTCCTAACTTTGTGGTAACAGAACAAAATTAGCTGGTAAGGTGTCTTCTAATTCATGTAAAAGATATAAAATTTCCACAGATAAACCGATTTGCGTTGAAGATATGCTGCAACTTACCAACCCAATCACTCTAAAGCAATCTAATTCAACTTAGAGACTAACAAATACAAGCAACTAACCAGTTCACACAGACCAAGCGAAAGAGACGGAGAAA
The DNA here is from genome assembly GCA_020283515.1 of Alliaria petiolata. Taxonomy (NCBI): domain Eukaryota; kingdom Viridiplantae; phylum Streptophyta; class Magnoliopsida; order Brassicales; family Brassicaceae; genus Alliaria; species Alliaria petiolata. The sequence continues at coordinate 165,055,640 of JAHZTW010000001.1, read as the reverse complement.
GAAGCGGATGTCAAACAAACACAGCTTCCTTCAGTTTATCCCGGAGTGAATCTGTAGGCGGTAGGCGGAAGAGAAGAGAGACAGAGTGAGCGCTTGCGAAGAAGAAGAAAGAAAAGAAGCAGACTAGGGTTTTTGAGAGGTTTTTCTATTTTTCTGGGTTCGAAACGGCGAACTGGTTATAGTCATATTAAGTTTTTTAAGGAATTATTTTATCAACCGTAATTTTTTTTTTTTAAGTTAATAATAGTAGACGGAGGTGGGCCTTATAAAACCATTGTAATCAATGTTTCCAAATAGTGATTGGGCTTAGTCAAGAAAATTAAAAATCCAACTTATACGGAAAAGTTGGCCTCCGGATTTCTAAAATTTTGATTTTTAATGTTACTTTTTGTTTTAGAAAAGACAAATATTTTCAAAATTGTATTTGATGTTTAATAAACTGAATAAAATTGAAGATACATTATTATAATAATCAAATAAAATTTTTAGATTAACTATAAGGAAAATTAAAATCATAAAAATATATATTTTAAAAATGATAATTGATCTATTTCAATTGATTGTCTATCTACTATATATATGTGCATTCAAAATATGCATATATATAGGTGCGAGAGAAAAAGAAAAAGAAAAATGGAGGTAGATGATGATGATTCGTGTGGGCTAATTTCACTTGCCTTACGATGACGGTAGAAAAGTCCTACTTTTGACCGTTAGGATGTTTTATTTACCGCGCAAAATGACAAGTAGCGGGATAATTTCTAGGGCTTATAGTGAACTATAAATTATAAATAATAAATAAATTATAAATAATAAATAAATTAAAGAAATTAGAAATATAGAGAACGAGGAAAAAAAGAAAGAAAATAGAAAAACCCAAATCAAAGTGTGCTAAAGAAACCAACTTTCTTGCGATATAAGGCACCCTTTTCTTTGGCTTCTCATTTTTCTTTATCCTCCGTCAAATCTAAAACCCATATCAACTTTTTTCAGTTCGTCTCTCTACTCGAAAGAAAGAGAACCGTTTTTCGTTAGATAGTCGCGACTTCATGAGTGATCGGGCTTTACCGGCGCCGGAGGCAGTTCCGGCGGCTGCGACGGGTAATGATGCTGCGGCGGTACTGACACCGCTCGCTCCTGGCCTCCGATTTCATCCAAGCGATGAAGAACTGATTAGCTATTACTTGACGAGGAAGGTTGAGGGCAAACCCATGCGTTTCGATGCGATTGCGGAAGTCGACGTTTACAAGTTCGAGCCCTCTGAGTTACCAGGTTCTTTCTTTTCTCTTTGATTTCGCATCTTCCGCTGTTTCTTGGCTTTCGATTTTGAGATTTTCCGGTATGCGATTTCGCGCCTGTTTTAGATTCCGTGTTCTTAATGTTTACAATATTGTGTGAGTAATAATATCAGTGATCTAACTCTACGAGAAGGGTTTTAACTCAATGGGTTTTGGGAATTTCTGTTGAAGATGATTTCTTGGCTGGTGCATTTGCTATTCTTAAGTTACACACTCACTCGACCCAAAAAACTGAATCTTTTAATGCGTCAAAATACGAGCTGATATTGTGTTCTCGCAATTGGTTGCTTGTGAATTCAGAAAATGCAATATGAGTTTGTGTTATGAAGTCTCAACTCTCAAGTGCTTTTTTTTTTTGGTTTTGTTTCAGAGCATTCGAGGATGAAGACAAAGGACCAAGAATGGTTCTTCTTCAGTGCCATGGAAAAGAAGTACAACAAAAGTGCTTATATGAAACGAGCAACGAACAAAGGCTTCTGGAAAAAAACTGGAAAAGACAAGGAAATCCGGCGAGAAGACGATCAGTTGATTGGTACGGTGAAGACCCTTGTGTTCTACAATGGGCGTCATCCAAAGGGTAAACGAACCAATTGGCTGATCCATGAGTATTCCCTCGCTGAAAATGACCAAGGCCTTAAGGTATATATATTCTCTACAAGATTATTCTGATTTGGATTGCTACTATTATCTTTGCTTAGATGATGATGCCAGTATAACTCTATTTGGCTTTCTTGATACATACAGTTTCGATCTCTCTGTTTTTCTTGCTTGTTGGATGTCACTAGCTAGAGCATCTCTTACCTGTGACTTGGTGTATTTATGGATGCAGATAGATGCGTACGCGTTGTGCAGAGTAATCCTCAAGAAACACGCCGGGCCACCTACGGCAGACATATATGCACCCTTCTTGGAAGAAGATTGGAATGATGATGATGGTGATGGAATAGCTCCTGTTCCAAGTGTTGTGCATGCCAATGGAATCAACGAGATTCAGCAGGTTTTGTTTGCTTCTCACTACTCTGTTTTTGCCTCTCTTTTTTTCCTTTGCAGCAAACGTGAGCTTTAAAAGCTATGCAAACTTTGTGTTTAGTTGAGACCATTGAGAGAAATTGTCATGTTTCTTTGAGATTTCTGTGAATTTGGCGAAACGTTTTCAGTTTCTATATGCACCTGTTAATTATGTGTAGGAAACCCACTCGCAGAACAAGAACCTCAACGATCCCAAAACAGCTGATAATGGTGAGCCACTGACGAAAGAATGTCTTCCTCTTTGTGGCCTCAACAAAGAAGCTTCAATTCGTCACATCAAATACAAACGCAAGGCCCAAATCGACTATGTTGGAAGCTACAACAACTCAAGCCAAACCACTCAGGACCATTGTTCCTCCCCAGCAAAAACCAACGACGCTATATCTTCTGTTGCTGCCACGCTGGAGGAGAACGAACCAGAACCAATGGTGCCTAAAAGCTCCTCCACCGAGCTGATCAACGATATGCAGCAGATGGCTGTGGAGAAAGAGACGTATGAGCTTGACATGACGAGGGCAAAAGTGATGATAAGCCTTCTTCAGGAGCAGATTGAGGCATTTCGTGTGGAAAACGAGGAGCTGAAGAGGAACAACAGCAACAAGGGACTATGCTCTTAAAGGGACACAACAAAAAAAGCGCCCAATCATGTTGACTCAGGTTTCTTCTTTGTCTTGTACTTCTCTAGCTTATGATTCCATCGAATCTGAGGAGACCAGGTTAGTCTTCTGAGCTATGTGGACCTTTCGGGAACTACTATAATTGTCAAAATTAGTTACAAGTATTAGAATCTGTGAGACATGTATATAATAGTTTCTCTTTCTTTTTTGCGTATGTTGTTACATTGTGAAACTCTATTGGAAATTTAGAACAAGATGTCAACGACGATGCTCGCAAAAGTCTAATCAATTGTTATGAGAAGAGGCAAATTACAAACACATCAACAGATTTGGATTTGTTTTCTTTTTGGATAAATTAATTAAGGTGTAGGGTAATATCGATCTTGCACGTTTGTATAGTAATTGATGATGATTGAATCCAACCTTTAGCTTTAGTATAGAATATAAATTGGCTTAACTAATACTTTATTAGCATTATATGAATCCCACACATCCAAGACTGAAATTCTAGACATTTACAGCAAAAATATTCTCTTATGAATTGCTAAATGAATGTCTTGTAGACAATTGAATGCAGAATTTACTGGATTGCTTTGATCCCTACTCTTCTACATTGTCACTCAAAGTCTACTGCTTTGAGCAATCTAAACAACATCGCACCATCACTAAATGCCGATTAATCGGAAAAAATTGCAAGAGCAGGAATCTACTACAGTATAGAGAGATTCACAAAATCTACCATCCACAAGTATACTGAAACTTTCAACAATTTTAGTATGGGTTATTTAAGAAATAGGAAAATCCATTGACAGAGGTTTGGTAACACCATTGTAATCATAAATAACTTGAAGAAAACAATACGAAAGTACATAAAAAGCTTGGAAAAAAATAAAACAAGAGGAAAGCAATAAGAGATTCTGACATCACACTACCTATGAGCAAATCAATATGATCAAAAGGAACCTCAGATTCCATAAGACCCAGTAAAACTGATCGTCCACCAAATCATAATCATAATTCTCTCTTCCATGCTCTTATTCTTCAACCAATTATGTGTTTGCTCAATTCCATTTTCTCTTTTTTTGTTTGTCTGAATAAAAAAAAAACTCTTCATTTAGTTCTCAGACTCATTCTTCTTACCTTCACCATCTCCTTCCCTCTCTTCAAGCAGCCGACCACTCTCTTCATCAGCTTGCTGAATCTTCTTCTGAGCCTCTTTAGCCTTCAAGGCCTGCAATTTCGCGTGATTATAGTACGCGACTCCCAAGAACGCGATCCCGTACCCGAAAAGGTTGATAGGGGTCACAGTGTCCTTAATCACAGACCACGAGAACGCGATCAAGAGCCAATCCTTAACCACACCAGCAACATTCATGGTCAAAGCAGAGGTTTTCCCAACGAGAAGGAACACAGCGAGATTCAGAGCGAAGGCACAGCACGAGTTCGTCCCGAAGATGGCGTAATCGAAGTGGAAGCTCGATGTGTCTCTAAGAACAGGGAACTCAACGTAGATCCACGGAATAAACAGGAAAGCTAAGCAGCAAGGAGCAACGTAGTAGAGAGAGGTGATGGGGTTAAGAGTGATTCCTTTGGAAGTGAGTAAGATCTGAATCAACACCAAACGAGTCGCCTCGAACGCAACCGCACCGAGCTGGAGAAACACACCCCATACATCGAACCTAGCCTCGCCGTAGGCGGCGATTGCGACGCCGAAGGAGATGGAGAGCATGTTAGCCATAGTATCCGATTTGAAACCTTCCTTCTTCAAGAGAACGCCGATCGAGTAAACGGCGACAGGCATGAGCGCCTTGAGCATCTGGATGAAGGAGACGGAGAGGTAAATGTAGGCGGAATTGGAGAGCCAGAGGGAGAGAGCGTAGAGGGCTCCGATCGGGACGACGGATCTGAGGTAAGTCTCGCGCGACATTGAAACGGGCTCGACGAATTTGAAGACCTTGATGAGGAGGAAAGCTAGGGTTGAGCAGAAGGACATGTGGATCATGGTGAGGGAGATCGGGAATGGCCAATTGTACATCTTCTTGTCGAGGATGTATTTGTTGTAGACGATTACGGTGAAGCTGAGGAAGATCCATATCGCGACGTAGCTGTAGGAGAGGACGATCTTCTTAATCACGCTGTCGCTGAGCGTGCCGCCTTTCCCCATTGCGATCGGCTTTTTCGTGAGATTCGATTCTCCGTACGGCGGTTCTGCGGCGGAGAACGACGGTGGTGGAGGCTGCGAAGGTCAAGCGGAGAGAGAGAGATTGTTACTGACTGAGTTTGTTTGGTGAGATCCTGAATAAAAAGTCTTCGAGCTTTTCAGGAAGAAGTGGAGAAGAAGTGCCCCAGTTGTGCTCTTCCATGTCTCATCAATCGGTTTATATACCCACTAAATATTACTCCTCTCTTATCTAAAAGATAAAAAAAAAAAATTAGAATTTTCACAGATATTAAAATTAATGTTCAATCATAATTGTATAAATTTTTGAGATTATACAATTTTATATGACTATAAACCAATAGTAATTTAAAAAAATTAATTATTTTCAATAAATGCTTTTTAAAATCTATATTTTATTATTATTAACTAGTAAAAAATGCATAGAAAACTTAAAATATTTATTTTTAAGAAATAAGAAAATAATTCATCTTTTTGAGTATTTTTTTAAATAACGAAAACTGTAGATAATCAATAGTAGTCACGAAATTAATTGAGGTAACGCTTTCGAAAACAACAAAAAATACTATATTGTATTTTTGCTTTTTATGGAAATAGGCTATATATGAGTGTATTTTGGCTACAAGTGTTGTGCTTTAGTCAATAAATGGGCCCACAGATCGCAATCAAGGCCCAAATAGCGTGTGCGTCCACAAGACGCCAGGAGGAGATTGGTGTTTGGCGAACGCGCGTCCTGGGTTCAGGTGTGATCCATGCGTCTCACCAGAAGCACGCGGGCTGCGATGCGCGTTTTGTGTGAATGTGATTCAATGCTTTTATCGCTTGGACGTGTTTTTCCCTCTAGGGGAAATAATCAAACAATATTCTTTCTTCTTCAACTTTTTTGGTCTTTTATTAACATCCACAGATATCAAATGGAAAAGAAAATTAAGACACTCTACTTATAATAAGAATACTTTTTTTTCTTGTCTTCTTCTATGGGTTGGTGGCTTTCGGAGACTGTTAATTCATCTATTATTGATGCTCGCTTACATTTTTATAGATAAGAATGTAATCAGGTGTGAATAATCGTATTAAGAAAATGACAAAAATAATACTAATTTTAAAATGTGGAAAAAACGTCACTGAATTCAGCTTCGCACAATATTATTTTCGTGGAAGGCATTTTTTTGTGCTTCTTATATATTGTATGTTAATATGTTATATTAATTTGATTAAGGTGACTAAGGGAGTGTGTTGAAGAAACTATATCGAGTTGAATAACGCCACTTACTCCAAGTGATGATAGATTATTACCAACCACACTGTCCACATAAACCAATTGCATTCGAAGGTTATGTTTCATCAGTGCGGTAAATACAACATCAAATTTCTTGTTCCCCTCAAGATTCGTTGGAAGATTTTATATGGTATATAGCCATCATCTAGCCACAAGAAAAAGGATACGGTGGATGGTTAGTTTAGAGAATTTGCGACATATCATTATCAATAAGACACAATACCACAAAATTAGTGATGGCTTTCTCCATTTTCACACGAAGAATTAGTCAATTTGTAATTCAGGCTTTTTGGTAAATGACAAATATTATTGTCTCAATACAATGATTTTAATAATAGTATCGTATTATTGTATAGTTCATAAATCCCTTTCGTTTGGACTTTGGACCACTTCCGTGAACTAAGAAAATGTGAGATGTCCAAGTGGTTATCTAACAAATTGTATGACTTGATGTTAGACTTCATTTTGTTGACTACCCAATTTCATCAAGTTATTCTATATTTTTAATAATGATCCCTCTATTTTCTAATAGATAACGAAAGATAGTGTTGAAATTATTTGTATAAAATTTCCAAGACATAAGAGGAAGTGCCTTTTTGACAAAGACATCATTACGAGTTAATTTGGCCATGGGCATTACATGGCATGTGACAAGATAGGAAACTTTTAATCAACTTCCTCCATCTTGCTACCTTCAGCATCAGCATCATCTTCAAGCGGAAGCATCTCTGCATCAGCTTCAGCAGCAGCATCACCATCATCATCAATGCTCAGTCCAAGCTTCAACATCCTGTGGATTCTGCTCCCGAAAGTGTTGGGCTCATCGAGGCTGAAATCGGAAGTGAGAAGAGCAGTCTCAAAGAGAAGAAGAACAAGATCCTTGACAGACTTATCATTCTTATCCGCTTCAGCTCTTTTTCTCAGCTCATCCATGATCGAGTTCTCTGGATTAATCTCCATTGTCTTCTTGCTCGACATGTAACCACCCATGCTGCTATCTCTCAAAGCTTGAGCTTTCATGATCCTCTCCATGTTTGCGGTCCAGCCGTATTCTCCGGTTACAAGACAGCACGGTGAGTCCACGACACGGTCAGAGACGATAACCTTCTCAACATTGTCTCCCAAAACGTCCTTGATCACTTTGCACAGTCCTTCAAACTTGTCCTTAAGCTCATCCTTCTTCTTCTTCTCGTCCTCAGTCTCTTCTAGTTTCAGACCTTCCTTGGTTGCAGAGACGAGCTTCTTTCCTTCAAATTCCTTGAGCTGACCAATGGCGTGCTCATCAATTGCATCAACCATGTAAAGAACTTCGTATCCTTTCTTCTTGAGCTTCTCCAGGAATGGAGAGTTCTCGACAGCCTTTTTGCTCTCACCGGTGATGTAGTAGATTTCGTTCTGGCCTTCCTTCATCCTTGTCACATAGTCCTTGAGACTAGTCAATTCATCGCCACTCTTGGTTGAGTGGTAACGGAGCAACTCAGCAATCTTGGTTCTGTTCTGAGAGTCCTCATGGATACCGAGCTTCAGATTCTTAGAGAATGCCTCGTAGAACTTGTTGTAGTCCTCCTTGTTCTCGGCAATCTCAAAGAAGAGCTCCAGGCACTTCTTCACGAGGTTCTTGCGGATAACTTTGAGGATCTTGTTCTGCTGCAATGTCTCTCTCGAGATGTTGAGAGGAAGATCTTCAGAGTCAACGATACCTTTGACGAATCCAAGGTAATCTGGAATGATGTCTTGACAGTTGTCCATAATGAAGACACGGCGGACATAGAGCTTGATGTTGTTGGGTTTCTTCTTAGTGTCAAAGAGATCAAAAGGAGCTCTCTTGGGAACAAAGAGGATTAGCTTTGAACTCGAGCTGTCCTTCAACAGAAAAGTGCTTCACAGCCAAATGCTCTTCCCAGTCATTGCTGAGACTCTTGTAGAAAGCAGCGTATTCCTCCTTGTTGATCTCCTCTGGTTTCCTCATCCAAATAGGTTTCTGCTTGTTCACCAATTCCCACTCATGAGAAACCTCCTTAATCTTCTTCTTCTTCTTCTTCTTCTCCTCCGTGTCTACCTCCTCAACTTTCCCTTCCTCATCCATCTTCTCTTCCTCATCTTCATCATCAGAAACCTCCTTCTCAATGGTCTTCTCAACAAGGAGAGAGATTGGGTAACTGATGAACTCAGAGTGCTTCTTGACCAGATCCTTAAGCCTTCTCTCCTCTAGGTACTCCAATTGGTCTTCCTTGAGGTAAAGTGTCACCTTCGTACCCCTACCAAGACTCTCGCCAGAGATGTCTCTGGTAACGGTGAAAGATCCACCGGCCTGAGACTCCCACACGTACTGCTCATCGTCGTTGTGCTTGGTGGTGACAATAACCTTATCAGCAACCAAGTAAGAAGAGTAGAAACCAACACCAAACTGCCCAATCATGCTCACATCAGCTCCAGCAGCCAAAGCCTCCATGAACTCCTTGGTACCGGACCTCGCAATTGTTCCGAGGTTGTTGACCAAATCAGCCTTGGTCATCCCGATACCACTATCAATAATGGTCAAGGTGTTGTTAGTCTTGTCAGGAATGATGTGAATGAAAAGCTCTGGCTGACCATCGAGCTTGCTCTTGTCGGTCAAGGACTCAAACCTAATCTTGTCCAGAGCCTGTTTCACCGCAATAAAAAACTTAATTGTAAGAAACAAATTAATACACACACAACATATACAAACGGAGGAAACTGCTTAATCCTTATACCTAATATTTAGACAGATTTGAATATCGCAAGTTTCCCTACTTTGGAGCCCTAATACAAACCTAATCTACAATCGAATATGAGATAGACAAACAACATATAACAAGAGAAAAAGAGAGACGTACATCGGAAGAATTACTGATGAGTTCACGAAGGAAGATCTCCTTGTTGCTGTAAAAGGTATTGATGATGAGGGAGAGCAATTGGTTGATCTCGGCCTGGAAAGCAAAAGTCTCTGCGTCTCCCATCTTTCTTACTTCCCGAGTTCTAGGGTTGATCTTCCCGAGTTCCTGTGTGTGTGAGAGAGAGAGATGTATTGATCTTTGAATGAGTTGGAGAATATTGAACCTTAGGTCCAAGTATTTATATAACTCTTATCACTACCTTCTCCTAATACAAACAGGAAAAAGAAACACAAACAGGAAAACTGAAATAGGAAAATATATACTTCTGGATATAATGGAATATATCCCAATAGCATGATATCCTTTTCCCGCCTCCCGGCCCATTAGGGGTAACAACTGAATTTCTCTCAATAACTATTAAATCTTAAATTTGCCAACAAGCGTCTGTAGTCCAACGGTTAGGATAATTGCCTTCCAAGCAATAGACCCGGGTTCGACTCCCGGCAGACGCAGGATTGGTATTTTTTTTGTAAACGCGTAAAAAAAGAGTTTGATTAATTAAAAAATTTAAATTGTTTATTCCTCGAGAATCTTGCATTCTTTTTTGTTTTTTTCTATTGTAACAACATTAAATTTTTTGTCTCTTTGTATTTATTATCTGTGGATATGTTTGTGCACATTCAGTATCAATTAATTTTCCAATTTCATTCGATAATATTATGAAATGTCATTTTATTTTATTTTTTATGACAGCGTAATATCTTTATTTAAAAAGAAAAAGCTAGTATACATATAAATATGAATAAGAAATTAAAATTTAATAAATAATTGTCAAAGCATGTTTAATTTAATATTTTATAATGATGCAATTATATTTGTGGCATTTTAATTTTGCAATTCAGTTTTTTTTTTTTTTAAATCCTAAAGCAAACCTGTTTCAATATTTTAGATGAAAATTACATTATTTTTTATATATTGGATTTGAAACTTGGAAGAAAGGTTCGGCTAGCGATTCGTACTTGACAAGTAAATTGACGATGTATTTACAATTTGGTCTTTATGAGATTATCCCTTCAAATCAGTAAAATTGCATTAAAAGTCTGGTTAAACATATCATCTAATAACAGCTATCAAAATATCAATGTGTGTGAGTTATATATTTTTCTAGAAAAGAAAGAAGCTGTGTTCGTAAAATATTGTGGTACTGTTGTCTTAAAATGAATTTTGAAGTATATTGGATATCTAAAGTTACCTTCGACCTCAAAATATGTAAAAACATATTTGATATTACTTTCAAAGTGAAGAAATCAAACAGGTCGGGGCGTTACATATGTTTCCAAATTATTAGATTGGGAACATAAAGATAGACTTTAACATCATAAAAGTAATCTTTTGACTTTAATTAACTAAGCAGGTACGTCCGTCCTTTAGCTCGTTATACTTACGAATCCAAATGTGCTTTCCGTGTATCCGAAACTTTTTGAGCTTCCCACCCTCGAGTATGCGATCCACGGTAACGATCGAATCTAAGACCAGCCTCGCGAATAGTGATTGTTGATGACCATTGCCATTTGCAGGAGAGTTTATGTAGTTTTCTCCATAATGGTTGGTGAATAATTCTTTCACTTTCGCCTGTGATACGGAAAACCCACGAGAAAACGTTATAAACATGGTTCTATCGTTCTCAGTCGCAACGCAATTAGCGTTCCACCTCCAAAGACCATTACAAAAGAGGAATAAGTTGTTGTTAGGGAAATTATTCTGAGTAGCAACATCATGCATGATATTTATGTTTCCGAATGTTTGATGTGGAAAACCAGGAATGATGAGAGGATAGCGGGGTCTGGTGACGAAGGATGATGATGACGAAGACGAAAGAACCCGGTGAAGAATATCAGAGAAAATTCTAGAACAAACGGTGGTTAAAAAGTTTTTGATTCCTGCTATGGCAGTATATCGATGTTTGTATATTATCGAAAGAGAAAATTTTATTTTCGTGAGTTTTGTAGTGAGAGGGATTCGGTTGAAGCCATTTGGGGGTTCGGAGGATTCAAGGCACTGAAAGCATAAGACAGCCTCGTTAACAATAGCTGCAATGAGTGGATCTGGGAGAATCATGATGATTGAAAAGATGTTTTCAAAACCAAAATCTTCGAGCCAAAACCATGTGGCCATGATAAGAAGTGATTCAGCTGGAGATTTTGAGAATTTTAGGAGCAATTTATAGAATATCTCTCTGTCTTGGGCATGGAAAGCGTATAATTGTTCTACAGTAGAGATTGACATAATCGATTGCTGAGAGTTTGGAAAATATAAAAGAGATTGACAACTTGTTGGAATAGTACTTTTATAGTTATCTAATCGGTTTGTTTTATACGCATATATATATCAGAGTCACACTTTTTTTAAAGGCTATTTAAGACAATTAATGTAAGGATTTAGGTATCTTATCTAACCACCATAAATTTGATGTTTTATGATAGTTTTTAAGTAACGGTCACAAAAGAAAATTCAAAGAAATGAACTTTTCTTTACTTGTTCTTGTACAATTACACGTGAAGCTGACTAGTACACGTAAATTTCACCCCCACTGACAATATTTTTTTGGAGTTTAGTTAACCATTGGCATTAAATTCTAACAAAAACAAATAGAAGTAAAATGCAAATTAGCTAATATAAGTTAATATGTTTTGTTGCAATATGTAGGTAATAAAACAATAGATGCTAAGTTGAGCATATAACTTTAGCAAATCATTTACCATATGTACTCCTAACTATAATTGGATACCAAACTTTTCCTTAATTAAGGTGGTCAATGAGAATTTGCCAATTCTCTATTCATTTGTATGCAATGTCTTTCTTTACATTTGGGCATATTAGACATTTAATTTGTGATGTTCTTTCTTTTTATCCCATGTCCAATTCTTTTTATCTAATTGGAGAATTTTTAATGCTATTTTATATTTCTACTTTTGCGATTGGTTATGCTAATTGATAAATAGGGTTCTGGATAATTTTGAAACTTTCTACCAAATTTGGATAACAATTATGGTAATAAATGATATTTGTTTTTTTTCTGTCACACACTTTCTTCTGTCACATCAATTTTTAATAAAATAAAAAGACTATTTTAAATTAACAGAAAAACAAAAATACAAAGAAGATTAATATTCAGTGCTTGAAATATCCAAAGGGAAATTAATAATAACTCAAAAAAAAAAAAAATTACAAAGAGATTTGTACAGAATTATACCTTTATACTATAACCATGAGTTTCTAACCCTTAAATATATATAATATCCTTTGAACATTTTGAAGGTGGTCTTGACATCGTTCGTGGGACTAGGAATGGATTTGACTCCTTTAGGCACATAGTCAACAACAACAGCCAGTACTGAATATGAAATTTATACCCCAACACAACAAAGTGTTGAGCTTTGAGTGTGAAACTTTGTGACATTTTTTGGTATCATCAGCATTAAAACTTAACCAGATTTTGTAAGTATAAGACTATCCTCAAAGTCTAACATTTTAGGTGTTTAATCACGCATAGAGATCTTTCGTTCACCAAGAACACAAAAAGACTCTTATGGCCACGTTTTTTCGCAGATGAATTGTGAATGTCAATCTCAGTGTATTTTGTGTGCGACATGTATATGGTGCTGGTGTTGTCGCAAACTCGCAATATACAAGAGTTGGCCATGATGCCATGGTGGGCAGTGCATCTTAGAGCAAGAGCAATGATAGATACTTAGATAATATTTTAAGATATATTATTATAATAAAATTATTATAATAATGAATTGAGTTCTTAAAAACTTAAGAAAATCACTCAAAGTTTCTTACCATATGTATCAAACTTAAGAAAATCACTCAATATAAGATATTTTCTTAAGTTTTTAAGAACCCAATTCATTATTATAATAATTTTATTATAATAATATATCTTAAGATACTAACTAATAATCTACCATTGCTCTTGCTCTTATGATTTTTATCTATATTTGTATCATCTTAATTAAAATAATTATATGTTTTTGGAAGACCACGACTTTGCCTCATATGGGTAACGCGTTAATTATCCAAAATCACGAAAACAAATCTGCTCTACATCATTTTTTATAGTAGTATTATCTCTAAGCTAGGTATGTATTAAAATAATATATAGTCAGCTTGCAAATTCCGACACTCAATAAATTAAAGCTGAATGGTTCTCTTCTTCAAAAACTATCCTTTATTTGACCCGTCTCTCCTCTTGTTGTTATGAACTCATCATAGCTATGTCTTCTCCCCATAATCTCCTGTCTCGTTCTCTTCCTTTACGTCTTTTAGTTTTCTTTATATTCGTAGTATTGCTCGGGAAATCTCAAGAGGAAGCTTTACAAGTTAAGGTGGGAATTGTTCTTGACACTAATGTGACATTAGCAGATTTGAGCTTGCGAGCTATCAACATGTCTCTGTCGGAATTCTATAGTACTCATAATGGCTTCAAGACAAGGATTGTTCTCAACATCCGAGACTCCAAACAAACTGTTGTTGGTGCTGCAGCTTCAGGTACTCTGTCTTTCGTTACGAACCTTCTTCTTCATCTATCATGTATGAACCTTCTTCTTCATCTATCATGTATGAAATTTGATCTGATTTACATATACAATCTTAAAATCTTAAAAATGATTTATGTTCTTATATAAGTATATTTCTTAATTAGATTTGATTACAATTTCATTGTTGATACTGTCTTTTTTTTTTTTAATTAGTTGTATATATTATATTGTTTTAGAAAAAAATAGCGGGGCGGTCAAAGCTGCCCCCAAAATCGCGGCACGCCGCATTGAAAGTCCTACATTTAACGCATGAACAATGCCAATGATATATGTCTGATTGAATGTTTTTTAAAAAGTCAACTATGAAGTAATTCTTTTGATAAGTCAACTATGAAGTAATTCTTTTGATAAGTCAATTTTGGGCTTCTTCCCAAACTCCAACGAAAATTTTGAAACTTAAAACCATACAAACTTTTCAACCGGAGACTAATCACTTGATTGAAAATGTTAACCTTAACTTTGCAGCTTTATACTTGATTAAGAAGAGGGAAGTGGTGGCCATTATTGGACCAGGGAATTCAATGCAAGCTCCATTTTTAATCAACCTCGGAAACCAATCTCAAGTTCCAATCGTTTCATTCTCTGCAACAAGCCCTCTTCTTGATTCCATCCGTAGTCCATATTTCATCAGAGCGACACACGACGATTCATCTCAAGTTCACGCCATTAGCGCCATCATAGAGTCATTTAGATGGAGGGAAGTTGTGCCTATTTAAGTAGACAATGAGTTCGGAGAAGGTATTCTTCCTTACTTGGTCGATGCTTTTCAAGAGATTAACGTTCGGATCCGATACCGAAGCGCCATATCATTACATTTCTCTGATGATCAAATCAAGAAAGAGCTTTACAGACTAATGAACATGCCCTCTAGGGTTTTTATCGTGCACATGTTGCCTGATCTCGGATCGAGGCTTTTTTCGATAGCCAAAGAGATTAATATGACGAGTAAAGGATATGTATGGATTGTTACAAAAGGAATAGCTGATCTCATGAGTTTAATGGGGGAATCAAGCTTAGAAGAAATGCACGGTGTCTTGGGTGTCAAGACATATTTCTCAAGATCAAAAGAGCTAGCGTATCTAGAAGCTCGTTGGCGAAAAAGATTCGGAGGAGAAGAGCTAAACAATTTCGGATATTGGGCTTATGATGCCGCCACAGCACTTGCAAAGTCCATTGAGGAAATCAGTAACGTAAACATGAGCTTCAATAAAGCCTTCAGAAATACGTCAAGAGATGATGCTGAGACTGATCTTGATGATCTCCGCGTCTCTCTCTCTGGTCCTAAGCTTCTTCAAGCGTTATCAACAGTCACTTTCAAAGGTGTTGCCGGGAGATTTCAGCTAAAAGAAGGGAAGCTAGAGGCGACGATTTTCAAGATAATCAATATAGAAGAAAACGGGGAAAGAACGGTTGGGTTTTGGAAATCAAAAGTAGGATTAGTAAAGAGCCTAAAAGTGGTTGAGAAACGCATTAATATCTCACAGAGCTCGCGTCGCCTTAGACCGATAATATGGCCTGGGGACACTATTTTTGTGCCCAAAGGTTGGGACCACCCAATAAATGCAAAGAAGCTGCAGATAGCAGTGCCAAAGAAGGATGGTTTCAACCAGTTTGTGAAGGTAACAAGGGATGCAAACACTAATGTTCCAACGGTCACCGGGTTTTGAATAGATGTTTTCGACGCGGTGATGAGACAAATGCCATATGCTGTCCCTTACGAGTACGTCCCCTTTGAAACTCCAGATGGAAAATCGGATGGAAATTACGACGAAATGGTTTATAAAGTGTTTCTTGGGGTAATTAAGTTCCATTTATCCCTAAACCATTCTTGAAACCTTAGCTACTCGGTCTGCTTATGTTTATAAACCATTTATAAGTTTTTTTCAAATGGTGTTAACAGGAGTTTGATGGAGCCGTAGGGGATACCACAATCTTAGCTAATCGGTCTGCTTATGTCGACTTCGCGTTGCCATACTCGGAGACGGGTATTGTGTTCGTGGTGCCGGTAAAGGATGAGAGAGAGAAAGGAGAATGGGTCTTCTTAAAGCCTTTAACAAAGGAGCTCTGGTTGCTCACTGCTGCTGCTTTTCTCTACGTTGGAATGATGGTTTGGATTTTTGAGTACCAAGCAGATGGTGATTTCAAGAGACATACGATATCTGATAATATATCTAATGTGTTCTACTTCTCATTTTCGACTTTGTTTTTCGCACACAGTGAGTTTTTTTTTTTTTTCAAGCTTCTAATCATACCAATTCTTCTTGGAGAAAATAATTTATTATTACATTTTCAAATATTTTATTTTGTAGGGAAGCCATCAGAGAGCTTTTTCACAAGGGTTCTTGTGGTGGTTTGGTGCTTTGTGTTACTGATTCTGACTCAGAGCTACACGGCGACACTGACATCGATGCTGACGGTTCAAGAGCTTAGACCAACAGTGAGACACATGGATGATCTGAAGAAGAGCGGAGTGAACATTGGATATCAATCCGATTCGTTCACATTCGAAAGATTGAAACAAATGGGTTTCGATGAATCGAGGTTAAAGACTTATGATTCTCCTCAAGAAATGCGTGAGCTTTTTCTCAGCAAGAGCAGCAATGGTGGGATTGGTGCTGCGTTCGATGAAGTCCCTTATGTCAAGCTTTTCATGGCTAAATATTGCTCAGAGTATTCCATTATCGAGCCTACCTTTAAGGCCGATGGCTTTGGCTTTGTAAGTAAATTGCATTAGTTTGTTCTTTGATTAGGATTTTTGAAAATGTGTTTTTTTTTTAATTTGTCATGTTTTCTGGCAGGCTTTTCCATTGGAATCTCCGTTGGTGTCAGATATTTCAAGGCAGATCTTGAACATAACAGAGGGAGAGAGCATGAAAGCTATGGAGAACAAATGGTTTTTTGGGGAGAAACAATGTCTGGACTCGACCACATCAGATTCTCCAATCCAGCTCGACCACCACAGCTTTCAAGCTCTATTTCTGATCGTCTTTGTCGTCTCTATGCTTCTACTATTGCTCATGTTGGCTTCTAAGAGATACAAAGAGAGACAAGGCGACGAGATCAAATTTGTAGCGCAAGATGGAGTCAATGAAATAAATAATGTTGGATATGGAGACGAAACAGATTATAATGAGCATCATATTGTGGACGTCGACACAGCTTTACTTCGTCGTAAGAACCTGACCTCAAGTACTATACCGTTACGGAGGGTTGGGACACTATTGAGGCTAAAATCAGCATAGTCAAAACTTAACCACTAGTTCTCAGACTGTTAGTTTGAATTTATGTTTAGTGTTGTATTTAATTTATGTACTAATGTTGATGATTCTCAGCAACAAAACATATCGATTCACTAAGGAACATCTGAACAGTAAACAAGTCAAGTGGCCTAACTCCTCTTACGTCAAAACCATTTAAATCCTGAGATCTTATACTCTCCAAGAACTCCAAATCATTTTTTTTGAAGCTCAACAACGAGGACCATCTACTCTAGTGTATGTGCGAACATAATAATCTCTTGTGCAAAAGCTGGTCAAAGTAACTCAAAACTCTTTTTTTTGAAGAGTAACAAACGGTCTATGAAGATGTACCCTTCGGTCTTTGACTGCCCTCTTTGCACAAATACCAAGACAATCACAATCAGGAGAGGAGGATAAGGATAACCCTTACATGGAGTGTTATATATGTCATGAAAGACTATGCTCTTTGGTAGGTTAAATTTCTTCATTGTTTGATCTCGAAATATTTCTTTCTTTAGCTAACTCTCTTTTTCTTTTTATTCAAGTGCAAGAAGCAAACCCACTTTCCTGCTCTTTGCACTTCTAGAAAGAAGTGGGTGTATAGTGGCTTGAAGTGGGCTAAATTTGTTCCTGTGGAGTATCTAGCTTGCGTTGAGGATTTGAGGGAACTCGATGAGCTCGACCTTATTATAAACAACACAAGAGCATAATTCAAAGAGAACTATAAGGTAGTGTTCAAGAGATCTCCAACATTAGTTGATGGATACGATGAGGTAATGTGTCTATTTATGCGCATTGGATGAGTGTGATTATCTAACATGATTATTTGAATGAGTCTGAGATTATCAAACATCACATACAATATAAAATGTATAAATTAATATTCGATAAATTAATAAACTCTATAAATTAATAAATTTCTCTGGTCTCGAGTTGGGCTGGTTCAAAATATAACACAAATCGATAAAATAATAAGATAATAATTTTTTAAGAAACCTATGTAAATATATGGTCTCATTAATATCATAAATTAATAATTACTATAAAAAATAATCTTATACAAGGATATAACTATGATAATCTACTAAAATATGAGTATATTGTTGTTTGTTTGTATAAAAATTGAAATATTTTACAACGTATCTCTAATTTGAAAATGAAAATTTTAAAAATATTATAAACTTTAAAAAAAATATTATTTTTAATTAATTATTAATAAATAAATTATTTTATTCAAAATCGATAAATTAATAAATCTATAAATTAATAAAATATCAAAGTTTCAATATTATTAATTTATAGAGTTTCTACTGTATATGTTGTTTTATTTTTGAAAAGCTTAGGTTGCTTAGCATTCTGAGATGGACTCGCATTCAGTGGTACATGATGATGGGAGATCAAGACCTTTCATTAATCATGTGTTATCTAAACTGAGGGAGAGATTTAATGAGATTTGGGGCACGGCAAGGAACTTCAGAACTGGGGAGCTCTTATCTGCCAAGGGGGAATGCAACTAATGACATAGTGGAGCTTTGCATTTCTTAAACCATTGTGATGGCGATTTGGAGTTATACATGTAAGAAATCCCATAAAAAAACATGTAAGAAATGTAGTATTAGTACAAAATATATATACGTTTAGTATTGCTTGGGGGATAAAAAACACTGACGGATTTTGGGTATTCTATCAATACAATTATTTTATGTCACTCGTAGTATAAAAATGCGACAAAATAATGAATTTATTGTAAAACTATCAATTTTGGAGGATTAGAAGAGAGATAATAAAGTGTTACGACAAATATCAAAGAAACATCACATTCGAAATTAGTTTGTGAATTGTAATTTTCTTTGAGGTTTACATCAACTCACATAAAGACATCAAATAAGAAACTACTTTTAAGTTTTAAAGAAAAGTACAACAAACGGTCTGAATATAAAGAAAACTCTAACTCAAAGAAAAGGGAATGATAGTTGCCACTTGCCAAGGTCGTAATCTGACAGGCTTCGTCTTGAGAGACAAGGTACTTCAAGACGGCACTGAAGAAAGAAGAAGACACAACGTCAGTGTCAACCAGTAAAAACCAAGCTTTTGAGCAATTGGTACAAAGGATTCACACTTACTGTATGTGGAAGTATCAATTTGCTCAGGAAGTGCTTTTATATCAACTTCAAACCTCTCTTGTACCTGTAAACAAAAGAAATTGCCATTTTATTATATACCACAGTTCATATCAACTCGACCATGGAAAGACTTATGAAGAAGATCAAACTCCAAACCTGATTAAGAACAGCAGAATCTGAAGCTGATGCTACAAATGTGATCGCAAGACCCTTTGTACCAAACCGACCAGCTCTCCCAACCTATAAACAGAATGTAACAGTAATGTTACAAGAGCCCTTTGTTCAGTGAGAACAAATAATCTATATAAGATTTGAGGATTTTATAAACAAGAAAACTTACCCTGTGGAGATATGTATCAGCAGAATCTGGCATGTCGTAGTTGATCACAATGTTGACACGCTCAATGTCAATGCCTCTTCCTACCAAGTCTGTAGCCACAAGAATTCTTTTGTGCCCTTCCTTGAAACTTTTGTAGTGAGTCAACCTACATAATCATATCACAGTGTAGAGTTAAGAGTCGGTTTCCATGGAGAGAGGGCTTTAGGAGAAAGTAAGGTTGATTCAGCAGGATACTGTTTGAGAAAAATACAAACCTCTCTTCCTGGGTCATCCCAGAGTGAATGCATATCGAGGGAAAATTGCATTCAAAAAGCAACTTGTTCAGCTCCTTGGCTCTGTTCACGCTCTTCACAAAAATGACAACTTGATTGAAGTCCAATGCATCAAGAAGGTCATTCAACTTGCGGTTTTTCTCCATCTCGCTCAGTTTGATGTAGTGCTGTAAACAATGACAGATAATAATGTTCAAACAGTCGATAATATATAAAAAAAATGAAAATAAAGTAGACCTCAGACCAGATAAAGTACCTGGACAAGCCCATGAAGGGTCAGTTTGGCTTCATCATCAACATATATTTCCATTGGCTGAAAGGAATAGATATCAGAGTAAAATGTATTAGCAAGCCTTCCTCATGCAATGATTTCCACTACAAAAATGATGACGGATGAAGGACCCCCCCAACTGAGATCCTCGTCCACCAGGTTTGCATCCTCAAAGATGTGAGTTTTGCCATGAAACATCGGAACATTAAGGGCCATAAAACTGAGCATGATGAAATCTTGAGACCTGACTACGTCCCGACCAAAACCCACCCAGTACTGTTAGAATTGCAAATAAATAGAAAAGAAAATCGCAAAGATGATAGATCCCACTGAGCAAGGACACCACTGAACCACACCAAAACTAAGTGGTATCTTCAGAGTCTCTCAATTCTTAAAACCCCAACAAACTACCCAAGGCTTTACAGGCACGTTTCCAGGGCCAGAAGGTGCTCAAATAAATCTACGATCTCCCAAAGAAGGCTAGGAATGAATCAAGACTACAGGACTTGTAAACCGAGATAGTATTGGCCGTGGGACATTACATCTTGCATAAATTTCTTGCAGACTGGGCGTATCTCTTTGCTGAGAGTTGCTGAGAACATCATAACTTGTTTGTCATGGGGAGTCATCTTAAAAATCTCTTGCACGTCTCTCCGCATGTCTGGCAAAAGACAAGTCACAATATGTTAATACATACAACTTTGAGGAATAAGAAGAGAATTTGAACATAAGTAAGTCAGAAATCGGCATACCAAGTGAATCAAGCATTTTATCACACTCGTCAAGAATAAAATGCCTCACATTCTTCAAGGAGAGATGTTTTTCCCTGGCAAGTCCGAGCACCCGACCAGGTGTTCCAACAACAATGTGAGGACATTCATTCTTCAGCAAGTCTCTGTGAATGTTAATGTTGACTCCACCATAGAACACCGAAACCTTTGTATCAGGCAGATAGGTACTGAATCGCACGAACTCATTGCAGATCTGCAAGTCATTTTCAACATAAAGATAAAATAGGCATCAGATGACTAGGATTCTGAAAGCAGAAATATTAGAAGCCGAGAACCTGAGTGAAACATTAAAGGGCATACCTGGTAAGCTAACTCTCTTGTATGGCACAAGACAAGTGCAGAAACCTGGCCAGGAGATGGTTCGATCTGCTGCAGAGTCGAAAGCACAAACACGGCAGTCTTCCCCATACCAGATTTTGCTTGGCAGATAACATCCATGCCCAAGATAGCTTGGGGGATACATTCATGTTGCACTGATTGAGAAGAAAAGAAAATTGCACCGAAGGAACCCTTTAGAAGTAGAATAGAACCTCCATATCTTTTTAATTGGTGGCTTTACCAAATGCTAAGCTCACTCCAAATCAATAGATTGAAATAGCGTTTATTACCTGGACAAATTAATCAGTGAAATGTCAATGAACATATAACAGAAAAATAAAAAATAAAAACTTCTAGCCACATAATCAGGACAGCACATCTGTGTTCAAACTTAGTGAGTGGATTCAATTTCAAAAACATATGACTAAACAGTAGACTGCCTGACACATCATATAAGAGATAAAGTAACCACACGCAGTGTTAGAACTTTGAGTGTAGATTTATGCTATATCAAGTCCCCATTAAATGGTGCAAGACCAACAAAACAAGTCAAGATGAAAGCTCAGAAACAAGGGGAGGAGTGAAATGTACATGCCTTCGGATGGATGTTCAAATCCTGAGTCAACAATAGCTCGGAGAAGCTCAGGTTTCAAAAGGAAGTCTCTGAATCCAGAACTGTGTATTCCCACGTACCCTCTGATCCAAAGGAAAAAAAAAATCTATTAGTTTCCAGGAAGTTTTGCATAAAAGAACTTACAAATTACTACTCTCATAGGCAAACGACTAATAAAGCCTTCGTAATCTCAGAACAACCTCAAATACAAACAGCGAGTGCTCTCATGAAACAGATCGAGAGGGGAAAAAAAACTCACTTCTTCACGGCTTCGCCGTTAACTTTACTTGCAGAATCTGGGACCTTCTCGTCCTCTTCCTCATAGTCCAGAAGCTCCTCCTCGTAGGCTTCGTTGTCTCTAGCGTCTCCCATACTTCACAAGTTCTGCAAACAAAAGAGAAATTTCAGATAGAGTTCGTAATCCAAAGCACAAAACCTTAGATCAGGCGAGAAAGCGTATAAACTGTAACAATTGAATATTTTCAAATTCTAAGCACGTAAGCTCGATGAATTTGCTAAGAATAGGTAAAATCTGATGGATTCAGAGTGAGAAGATACCTGAGAACTGAACAGAGTTAGTTGGATCGAGAGATCGAATTAGGGTTTCCAAATCTCTGATTGTAGGGAAAAAAAAAAGGAAAAACGAAAATATCAGAGCTACGATAGAGAGACGGAAGAGTCCAAAGAGATATGTATAGTGAGACTGGATAGGGTTGAAACGAGTATAAACTGGGCTTTTGTTTTTATGGGCCTACAATTTGTACGAATCAATCGGCCTTGCCCAACCATTCAAATCAGATGAATCTGACAATGTTATGTGAACTTGGATCATGTTTTGGCAAATTCTGGCACAATTCTTACAGTGATGAATTGTGTTCAAGCTATCATATCTTCTTTTCATCAATGGACTCTTGACCAAGAAGAGTAATCGTTTAAAACAATTTTACCTCTCTGTGATATTTGGATTTATGTGACTAAATCTTCGAAGAATTAACTATATCATATTTGCTCTATCATTATTAGCACTTCAAAAAATCCCAAAGATAATAAAATAACATCGGCGCACAAGGCCGACTCTTAATAATTGTATGCCCATTAAAATGAAGCCCATTATAGACTCGATCTCAGCCCTATCTAGAGTCTCCGTACTATATATTAATCGCTGGACACCGTCGCGGCGTTAGCCTTATTTTTCTCGTCAATCAGATTTCGAAACCCTAATCGATTTCGAGATCCAACCAACTCTGCTTATCTCAGGTAATTTTCTCGCTCAAAACTCATCACATCTCACTGTTTCTTTGAAAATTTTATCGAACTCACACTGTTAAGTGTTCGATAACCCAATTGTATTGAACTATCCGAGGTTTACTTTTAAGATGTTTTCTCACTGAATCTTAGGGTTTTTGTATTGGATTAGAAAATCTTACCCGAAGTTTATCTGCAGCTTCCTGAATTTGCCAACTTTATCTATATGCAGCTATAAGAATCTGCGAACTATGGGAGACGCTAGAGACAACGAAGCCTATGAGGAGGAGCTCCTAGACTATGAGGAAGAGGACGAGAAGGTCCCAGATTCTGGAAATAAAGCTAACGGTGAAGCCGTTAAGAAGTGAGTTTTTTTTTGCTCCTCGATCTGTTTCATTTAACACTGGGCGTTTCAATTTGTGGGTGTTTTTTCTTTCAGAATACTAATTGTTCAGTTAGGGTTTCATTAGTGGCTTACCTTTAAAAATCGTAATTTTTTAAGTTCTTTAATTCAAGACTCTCATGTGTTATCTTCTCCTCATCAAGTATTCTCTCTTTGTGTCAGAGGTTACGTGGGAATACACAGTTCTGGATTCAGAGACTTCCTTTTGAAACCGGAGCTTCTACGCGCTATTGTTGACTCAGGATTTGAGCATCCATCTGAAGGCAAGTACAATTCAATATTTGAGTATTCTGCCTTTCCAATGTCTTTTCACCATTTTATTGCCGAATGATATGGTATAAATATACAGAAATGACTTACCCATGTGCTGTTTCTAGTTTTCCTGTAAATTTGTTGATATTTTATACTCTCTTGCTCCTCTGCTTATAACCTATCTATCTTCTAGAAGATATGCTTCTGTAAGATATCTTAATTTAGTTTCGAGATGATGTGTTGATCATGAGATTAGATTCTGTTTTATTTCCTGTGACAATTGTTTTTGTTTTGTCCATTGACATTTCGGTGATTAATTTTTCCAGGTAATAAACGCTATTTCAGTCTATTGATTCGGAGTGAGCTTAGCATTCGGTAAAGCCACCAATTAAAAAGATACGGAGCTTAGACCAATAATTCGGTGCAATTTTCTTTGCTTCTCCACCAGTGCAACATGAATGTATCCCTCAAGCTATTTTGGGCATGGATGTTATCTGCCAAGCAAAATCTGGTATGGGAAAGACTGCCGTGTTTGTGCTGTCTACTTTGCAACAGATTGAACCATCTCCAGGACAGGTTTCTGCACTTGTCTTGTGCCATACAAGAGAGTTAGCTTACCAGGTATGCCCTTTAATGTTTCACTCAGGTTCTCGGCTTCTAATATTTCTGCTTTCAGAATCCTAGTCATCTGATGCCTATTTTATCTTTATGTTGAAAATGACTTGCAGATCTGCAATGAGTTCGTGCGATTCAGTACCTATCTGCCTGATACAAAGGTTTCGGTGTTCTATGGTGGAGTCAACATTAACATTCACAGAGACTTGCTGAAGAATGAATGTCCTCACATTGTTGTTGGAACACCTGGTCGGGTGCTTGGGCTTGCCAGGGAAAAACATCTCTCCTTGAAGAATGTGAGGCATTTTATTCTTGACGAGTGTGATAAAATGCTTGATTCACTTGGTATGCCGATTTCTGACTTCCTTATGTTCAAATTCTCTTCTTATTCCTCAAAGTTGTATGTGTATTAACATATTGTGACTTGTCTTTTGCCAGACATGCGGAGAGACGTGCAAGAGATTTTTAAGATGACTCCCCATGACAAACAAGTTATGATGTTCTCAGCAACTCTCAGCAAAGAGATACGCCCAGTCTGCAAGAAATTTATGCAAGATGTAATGTCCCACGGCCAATACTATCTCGGTTTACAAGTCCTGTAGTCTTGATTCATTCCTAGCCTTCTTTGGGAGATCGTAGATTTATTTGAGCACCTTCTGGCCCTGGAAACGTGCCTGTAAAGCCTTGGGTAGTTTGTTGGGGTTTTAAGAATTGAGAGACTCTGAAGATACCACTTAGTTTTGGTGTGGTTCAGTGGTGTCCTTGCTCAGTGGGATCTATCATCTTTGCGATTTTCTTTTCTATTTATTTGCAATTCTAACAGTACTGGGTGGGTTTTGGTCGGGACGTAGTCAGGTCTCAAGATTTCATCATGCTCAGTTTTATGGCCCTTAATGTTCCGATGTTTCATGGCAAAACTCACATCTTTGAGGATGCAAACCTGGTGGACGAGGATCTCAGTTGGGGGGGTCCTTCATCCGTCATCATTTTTGTAGTGGAAATCATTGCATGAGGAAGGCTTGCTAATACATTTTACTCTGATATCTATTCCTTTCAGCCAATGGAAATATATGTTGATGATGAAGCCAAACTGACCCTTCATGGGCTTGTCCAGGTACTTTATCTGGTCTGAGGTCTACTTTATTTTCATTTTTTTTATATATTATCGACTGTTTGAACATTATTATCTGTCATTGTTTACAGCACTACATCAAACTGAGCGAGATGGAGAAAAACCGCAAGTTGAATGACCTTCTTGATGCATTGGACTTCAATCAAGTTGTCATTTTTGTGAAGAGCGTGAACAGAGCCAAGGAGCTGAACAAGTTGCTTTTTGAATGCAATTTTCCCTCGATATGCATTCACTCCGGCATGACTCAGGAAGAGAGGTTTGTATTTTTCTCAAACAGTATCCTGCTGAACGAACCTTGCTTTCTCCTAAAGCCCTCTTCATAGAAACCCACTCACACTGTGATATGATATGTAGGTTGACTCACTATAAAAGTTTCAAGGAAGGGCACAAGAGAATTCTTGTGGCGACAGACTTGGTAGGAAGAGGCATTGACATTGAGCGTGTCAACATTGTGATCAACTACGACATGCCAGATTCTGCTGATACATATCTCCACAGGGTAAGTTTTCTTGTTTATAAAATCCTCAAATCTTATATAGATTATTTGTTCTCACTGAACAAAGGGCTCTTGTAACATTACTGTTACATTCTGTTTATAGGTTGGGAGAGCTGGTCGGTTTGGTACAAAGGGTCTTGCGATCACATTTGTAGCATCAGCTTCAGATTCTGCTGTTCTTAATCAGGTTTGGAGTTTGATCTTCTTCATAAGTCTTTCCATGGTCGAGTTGATATGAACTGTGGTATATAATAAAATGGCAATTTCTTTTGTTTACAGGTACAAGAGCGGTTTGAAGTTGATATAAAAGCACTTCCTGAGCAAATTGATACTTCCACATACAGTAAGTGTGAATCCTTGTTCCAATTGCGCAAAAGCTAAATTTTGTTTGGTTTTGAAACTGACGTTGTTTCTTATTCTTCTTTGTTCAGTGCCGTCTTAAAACAGTTTCATGTTACAACCGGCTTGTGATGTGGAAAAGGTCATGGAAGGTTGCAATTATCCCCTCCCCTTTGTGCTTGTTTTACTACTTTAGCTCTTTGTTTTGTTTAGACCGTTTGTAACCTTTTAAAAAGGGAAGTGAGAGAGATTCCTAGATTGCACTCAATGTTAAACTCGTCAGGTTTGTGTTATCAGTACACGCGATACGATGCTTTTTTTTATGTCAGGATTCCGGCTTTTTACCTCTCTTCTGTAATCTGTAGCTTTATAAAGTAGTCTTTCTGTGCGTTTTTTTAATTTGTCGTCTTTTTGTGGGTTGGAATCTACCTCTAAGAGTAAGAAAAAGGCCGGATTATACCCCAATAATAGAGTTATACTAGAACATATTCCAATAACATATTTGGATTAATTCATACATGAAGTTAATTTTATAAAATTGACTAATTCATATTTGTGATACAAAGTCGTTTTATCTTAAACGAAAAAAAAAAAAAAAAATTTGAAACGACGTCGTTTTACCATAAAAAAAAACCATTCAAAGAGAAGAATTGAACTCATGACCTTTTGGCTTCAACTTTTGACTCAAACCAATTGTGCCAAATCAATTTTAAGTGATATGTCAAACAAAAATAAATATATTTATCAGCAAAGTTAAATATTTAAAAATTAATAAAATCAATTTTTTATTCACTAACCCGTTGTCTCCGGCTACCATCACCAGAATCCGTCTGCAATCCAATCCGGATAAATCCGACGATTCTGATCATCGGATCATCCGCACCGTTATTGCTGTTCGGACTCGCGATCCCTCCGCTCCTTTCGATCCTTCTCCTCCTCGTCTAGTCTCTCGTCTCCAGTTCGTCAATCGGAGTTTTAAAATACGGATGAACCAAGATAATCCCAAAAATTAGCGGACCTAGCTTCTCCTTCTTCGCTCTAATCGCTACATGATGCGCGATATTTGCGCCGGCGCTATCTCCGACGAGGAACACTTTCCCGAAATCGGCGTGTTTGTTTATCCAGTTCTCCGATCCGGTTCCATCGATATGAGAGAATTTTTTTCAAAGATGTCTGCTTCGCCGGCAAATTCGAAGAATCTCCATGGTTTTCCTTCTATCACCCGTGGAGCTCAAGTCTCTGCTATGACTGATGTGGAGCCCAAATTAAAGGCGAAATCGGAGAGGAATGCGTCTCCATCGGCGAAGACGGTGGCTGTCGCTAACCGAACGGTGGCGTCACGGTCGAGTCGTCAGACGCATCTCTCTTTCTCCTTATTTGCTCCGTCATCCGACAACGACTACCCGAGGAGGCTGAAATCTGATGCTACCGAAGAGATTCCACCGCGGAAAGAGGAAGCCCCGGTGTCGGTTAAGGAGGGAGAAGAAGCGGAGGAGGAGGAGGAAGAGGAGGTGAAGAGGACTTGGAATCTGCGGCCGAGGAAGGCTTGCAGCGGCTTGAAGAGGGGAAACGGAGTATTCCCCGCGGAGGCGTGCGGCGGAGGAGCTTCGGAGGTGAAGAATCAGAAATCAGGCGATGGGATAGAGCCGAAATCAAACAGGCAGAGAGGAATCGCGGCGGAATCTCCCGGGTGAGAGAAGGAAAACGACGTCGTTTCAAAGATTTTTTTTTTTTTTCGTTTAAAATAAAACGACGTCGTATCACACGTGGCATCCGAGTCAGCACAATTAGACGGAAAATCTAACGCTGTTAGGATAAAGTATGAATTAGTCAATTTTATTAACTTCATGTATGAATTAACCCGAATATATTATCGAGGTATGTTCTAGCACAGCTCTATTATTGGGGTATGATCCGGACTTTTTCGTACTCTTGAGGTATGAAAAAACCGAAAGTCAATTGTGTTTGATTTTTTCGTAACACATTATTATTATCTCTTATAATCTTCTAAAATTGATAGTACTACAATAAAATTTATATTTTCTCGCGTTTTTATATAACCAGTGATAGAAAACACTTATAATGATAGAATACCCAAAATCCAACGGTTTTTGTTATCCATCAAGCAAATACCAGAAGTATATATGTACTACATTTCTTACATGTTTTGTTTTGGACAAATTTCATACATGTATAATCAACTCGACATCGTCATCACACTGTAAACGTATAAGAAATGCAAAAAATAATTAAAACTTATTCTGCTTTAGAAGTCAAAGTCAACTCCAATTCAGCAATTCCTCGATCATCTCCATAGCTAATTGATCCTCATCACCATTAGCCTCCTCTTCTTCTTCTTTGGCCAGCAGGTTTTTTTTCTTCATCGTAGTCAACCCCAAATCATCTCCACTTTCGTTGACAACGTTCCCGAGTTCGAGACGCATGACCCAGTTCGGACTAGTTTTCGACCCGGCCCGTTTCTGCCAAACTCCGATGTGGGAACTATCGGTGTCGAGACGGAGACAGGTCAGCGACGGCGTTAGGTCTTTGCAGCTCTTCCTTAGCTTTGCGTTCAACAGCTCAGATAGCGACTTTGGCGACATCGACGGAGAGTTAACGTCGCCTTTCTCTGATTTGACGACGGGGAAATTAGTCTTAGCGTTTTGGCCGTTCATTAGAAGAGACGCCTGGTCGTAAGCTCTCGCCGCCGCTTCTGCCGTTTCGAATGTTCCAAGCCACACTCTTGTCTTCCTGATCAATCACTTACCCACATGTCAATAAATTACATACATCACTCGTTAACCCTTTTTTTTTTTTTTTTTGGTATCAAAAGTACATGATTTTGTTTCGATAATTTAAGCCGGAATGCAAACAACCATATAAAAAAAAAACAGGATTTTCTTACCACGTAATACCTTTACGATAGATGAAACTCAATCTATAACTTCGATTCAGCATGGCGAATCCAAGTTATAGATTGTTGACGTAAACGCCAAATACTAGCAGAACGTCTTTGCATTTTATAATTTTACAAATGAAATTTGATTAAAGCACTAATGATTGTAGTTTCATATGATTAAAGCAAATACATGCATTTTTGTATTATGTGATTATGTAAACCTAAACAGCAAAGAAATAAAACAAACTGAGATCATAATATATACACATAGAAAGTAGACTTACAATAGAGGATGGCGAATCTCAGAGACCCAAGAACCCCATTGTCGTTGGCGAACACCTCGGAACTTTCTCGAATGTACCATTTTTCTTTACCTTTCAAAAATTTCTTCGTTTTTTCTTATTTGTTAATTAATTTAATTTTTTAGGGTTCTTAGTTTCTCTACGTACTCGGACAATTGGAAGAGAGAGAGAGATCAGACTGATTAGCGTCTGATCTTACTGTTGTTTGTCTCCAACTAACTATTTATAATTTTATATAGCGCTTTCTTTAACAAACAAAATTAAAGTATATAGAGCTTCTTTATTTGAACTTTCTCTTTATTTGTAAATTGACCTTTCTTCGATGATCTATAATCAAAGATCATTGAGCCCACTATTTGTCTCTCAAGCCTGCCGTAACATCGATATCTAATGCTTTGTTTATCAACACAACTTCCTTACTTTATTTGAATGACTCTAGTGAAGATACGACTTGTACTTTTTTACTCTCTCATTTAAAATAAAATAAAAACCTTTCACATCTGTTAACAAAGATCGCGACGAGTTAGACCGTTTCTCAATAGTTTCACTATACGAAAAACTTTTTTTTTTTCACTATACGAAAAAACGTTTTAAAACGAGCGTGCGCGTTAAGGTTTTAAGTTCGAATCTCGTTGGTAGGAAGGAAAGTAATTAACTTACACTAGTTCCTGGTTCGAGGGGACAAATATATATATGCGACAAAATTTACAACGATCAGCTTCACCCTAGGGACAAAGCTAATGAATAAAGAGAATTTTCCATGTGGTTATTTGTAACCGTACGTGGCTAACAATACAAAAGTAGGTTTGCCACACTCGATTCAATGATGTTTTCTTTGGCTTTTTGTTTATCTTTTCCTATTAAATGGAAAACAATTATAGATTGAAAAAAAAAAAAAGAGATCCAATTTAAAGCTTGTATAGCGTTCAGTTCATCAGTAAAGTGAAATGGAATGTGAAACAAGCAAAGTATATTCAACCCCAAAAAAGAAAAAAGTTAAGTATATTCAACCAAAAATTTTGATTTATGTAAAAGCTTAATTATTGAATACGAATTTTGAATTAGTTCTATAGCGTTCAGTTCATCAGTAAAGTGAAATGGAATGTGAAACAAGCAAAGTATATTCAACCCCAAAAAAGAAAAAAGTTAAGTATATTCAACCAAAAATTTTGATTTATGTAAAAGCTTAATTATTGAATACGAATTTTGAATTAGTTCCGAATTGTTGCTACGGTTTTAACGAATTTTGAATTAGTTCCGAATTGTTGCTACGGTTTTAACATTCCTCGTGATAATTTGAGATGAATTGCTAAATAACGATGCCATATTGCCATAAGATTATCAAGGACGGTGTGGATCCCAAACTCTAACTCATGCACTTAAATAATCAACTTTTTCTTTAAATATCGTACGAATCCATTAAATGGTAATTGGTCCGAACCAT
Organism: Alliaria petiolata; assembly: GCA_020283515.1. Classification (NCBI taxonomy): domain Eukaryota; kingdom Viridiplantae; phylum Streptophyta; class Magnoliopsida; order Brassicales; family Brassicaceae; genus Alliaria; species Alliaria petiolata. The sequence goes on along the minus strand of JAHZTW010000001.1, from coordinate 165,024,682 downwards.
TTAACCGTAACTAATCTTCATCAAACCTAAATTAAACTGTACACCCACCAAGGTCCATCATATCAAGAAAAGGAGAAATGTAAAGTAGTCAATATATATATATTTTTATTTTTATTTTTTTTAAACCTTGAATTAATTATTTCATTACTAGTCGATTTTCTTATGAACCAAGAAAATTTATGGGTAATTTACAGAATAGAGGCGGATATGGTAGTATTAGTATTAAACACTTGGTAATTATGAATTGGCCGTTGCTCGATTGTCCTAATTTCTTAAGTGAGACTTTAATTTAATTTAATTTGGATTAAATATAATAATTAGAATGCCACATCTAAAGCAGGAAGCAATAACTACCTTGGCGTCATGTGGATGTGGTCTCGTTTTCAGGCATAAGTATGGCTTATGCAATTCCACGGTTTGAGATTCGACATTCGAGATCAATTTTTTCCCGTCTGTTCTTATTCTTTTGATCTACTACAAGTCTACATCACTATCCAAAGGTTCATTTTTAGCCAGGATCAGCCTCGTCAAATTAGTAAAGCAATTAGGTTTCGAGCACAGTATTATCTTAAGCTTTTAGGTGACTTATACAGAAGATTCAATATCTAGATAATTGAGTTAAATATTAGCGAATGATTGTAGAGGTACAAGTTCTGTTCTCATTTTGTTAAAGAGGACTTGCCGACAAATTTTGAAAATACCCATTATATAAAAGGGCATGTCTTGAAAATATTTCGTTGGCACGTAAAAACAAAGATATTAAATGAATCCAGTGACATGTGCGACAAATGTTGACTAAACTCGGTTTGTTACCGCCAAAATCACCGTTACTTCATTGTCGCCACAGCACTTGTTCGTCTACGAATAAGCGATCACATAGCCCCACCATTTGTTTACATAGGCACAACATTTGTTCTTCAATCCAAATCATTGCAGCCATATCACCACATGAGGGTCCCTATGATCGATTTTGTCCATCTTTTCTTGTGTAGGGATATTATCAACCAATATAAACAAATTTTGTAGCATATAATGTTGTACTTCACCGAACATGTTTAAGAAAATATTGACGCACCTCCTAGATTGCATCACTACTCTGTTGGGCTTTGCGTTAATATACTCTATTGGGCCGTGAACTCATGCTATCAGGCTATGTACTAACTTGCAATGGTCCCTTAAGTCTTTTTTTGGGCAATATTTATGGGATTCCACTTGAGTCCAATAGGTGTATTGGCTACAAACATGTTTCATTTTTATAGAAAAATTCTTTGAAACTAGCATCTTTATCTATAGTCTTTCAAAATAACTAAAAGTTTTAAAATTTTCAAAAACTGATTAGAAAAATTTTAAAGGATTCTTAAACTTCTGACAAACAATATCGTTCTTAAACATGTAAAAACCCTAACTGACTAACTCTACAACCCGAGATAAATTTAAAATCTTGATTTTTCTTCTTCTTCTTGCATTTGTATATAAGATAAATGAAAATTTTGCACTTTCGAAATTTAAGAAAACTATATTATAGTATGTAGATAATCAGAATACTACATATAGTTTCTGGTAGTATACGTATAACATAGGCGTAGCTCATGTTTAAAACATATATAATCAATAATCTTTCAAATCTGGGCCAGACGATAGAACTAATAACCTGCAAAGTATCAACACGCTCGTAAATGAAGTTGTAAAATAGTCCCTTTTGCAATATCGAGTAAAAGTCAAATCAAAGTGAAAACTATAAAGTTAGACAACAAGATTTGGGATATCTCCCCGAAGTTGTCATCACTTTATTGTTTTTCTATATCTGAACTTCGATTTTCTTTGTGTTGCCGATAAGCTTTGTTGTGGTTTCTGGGTACGAGGTTCATTTACACTTGAACTATACAATTGCTTTTTTTTTGTTTTTTTTAACAAAATAGACACATGCTTAAATTGCTTTTTCCTTCTTCTTTTTTTGGCATGGTTAAATTGCTTTTCAACTTTGAATCTTATATTATATACCTATAGACGTTACTAAATATAATTGGATACTAGTGACTTTTATTGGATTTTGCTAAAACTTTACAAGCATGTTATGGATTCGTGCTTGTAGGGTTTGTTGTGGTGGAAATAAGATTCGGTGGTTGGAATTAAATTGTAGCAGTGTTTGTTTGATAGCTCGTATAGTCCCTTCTTGTTTTTTTTTTTTTACTAGAGAATGATTCTTTTGAACTTTATTATCGAAGCATGAAAAGCATCGTTGTAACCAAAACATCATTATATTCACGTGGTTTTTTATACTCTTCATCTGAGAGGATCATCCATCTAAGAAATTGTTGTCTTAGTTATCCTCATTTTAGATCTTTTCACACGTTTTTAAAAAATTGATTACTCCATTAACAAGTTTTATATGATCGTTGCATATGTATATTTTGGATGAGAAGATATAGTTGACTTAAATTATAGAGTTATATCTTAACCTGAATTCAAAACTAATTTATGTACCATACCATCAACCAAAAATTAAATGTTGTTATAGTTAGCATGTCCCACTCAAATTCAGGCGCATATTGGCTCTTTGCCGATGATAGTATATATTTCGGTGATTTGCTGCCTTGTACTCAAGTACTTTACTTACGCTTTGAATTCACATAAAATCCAGTGCTAGTACTACTACTCAGTACTCAATAATTGTTATATACGCAATCTAGAAAACCAGTTTTTCGTACTTACACGATAGGTTAGTGTAGGAGACATAAATATTAGCACCTACGAAGAGAGATTTAAGGGAAAAAAGAGATTGACTGAAAAACTAAAAGAAATCTATCCCAACGCCTACAAGATATAAAAATTGTTTCTTTTTTTTTTTGGGTAATAATATATTACAAATTACAGTTCACGAAGCTTGTAACTTTTCTCATTTATTTAAGAAGTAGCTGGGGCGGGGGATGGAGGAGACAGGACACGAAACATGGAATGTGAACTAGTTTTAGGAGAATGGGTCCTTCTTTTTATAGAAATGGTTTTCTGCAGAGAGAGTATCGAATCTCTCTCTCCTTTATAGGTCTTTCTTTCGTTCGAGACTCTAGAGAGAGAGAGAGAGAGGAAACTCCAAAAAAAGAGATAGTAGTAAAAGCCAAAGATTCTCTCGAAGATCCATAAGATTTTCTTTTCTCCTTCGGATCCTCGCGCTCTTTAATACAGTCCCTGTGATTGTGATTTTATTGCGCTTCATTAATTCTGTGTGCCGACCCAGTTCGCGCGTTGGATACAAACTCCACGCGCCTTTTTTTTTATAGAAAAAGGATCTCTCTCTCTCTCTCTTAAAATATTTAATGATCTCTCACCCACTTTCTCTACAACTAGTGGTGAACAGAGGAACAGAGCGAGACAGAGAGACACGCAGAGAGAGAGAGAGAGAAACGATCTGATCTCATTTCATTTCCTCGTTTCCTTCTTCTGCGAGGGAAATTTAATTGTTTTCTACTTTGAATTCTTCTTCTATTTACTCGTCAATAGAAAGAGAGAGAGAAAGATTTAATTTACAAGTGAGACGCTCCTTGGCTTGACTCTCAAAAATTTCAAAACTTCAAAACTAGAGTGAGAGAGAGAGAGATAGAGAGAGAAACGATGTTTGCGGCGGAGAACGGGCTGAAAGGAGATCCAAGGCTGGAAGCTATATCGGCAGCCATTAGAGTAGTTCCTAATTTCCCCAAGAAAGGTCTTACCAAATTCTTCCTCTGTTTCGTTTCACACACTGATGTGATACTCTGTTTTTAGGTTCGATTCTCTGAAAGATGTTTCTTGTTTCTCGGATAGGTATTATGTTTCAGGACATAACAACGTTGTTGCTGGATCACAAGGCGTTCAAACATACAATTGACATCTTTGTAGATCGCTACAAAGACATGCAAATCTCTGTCGTTGCTGGTAAAACTCCTCTGTTTTTCCTCCTTATCTTCTCCGTTTTTTTCTTCTCTACAGTGTTTCGTCATCGAGTTTGTTAAGTGATGCCAAAAAATCCAAATGGGCTTACCTCATAAAGCAACAAAGACTTTAAAAAAAGGATTAACAACTATTGTCTTTTTCTCCATAAAGAATTTCAGTTTTCTTTATATGCAAATGATTGTGTGTTTATATAGGAGTTGAAGCAAGAGGCTTCATGTTCGGTCCCTCCATTGCCTTAGCCATCGGCGCAAAGTTTGTCCCTTTGCGTAAACCAGGAAAATTACCAGGTTCAATTGGCAAATTTTCACTTCATTCTCTGTTTCGTTGATGACAGAGAGAGAGACTCTTGAGATTCTGAAAAGGGCAAAACTGTAATTATAGGGAAAGTGATTTCGGAGTCTTATGAGCTCGAGTATGGACATGACCGTTTAGAGATGCATGTGGACGCCGTTGAGCCACGAGAACGCGTCATTGTCATCGACGACCTCGTCGCTACAGGCGGCACACTCTCCGCCGCCATTAGCCTTATGGGTTTTTCTCTTTTTCCCTTTTTTTTTCCCCGATTAATAATAATGAGAGTTATCTTGATTCGTTATGTGACAAGATTCTTTTTTCAAAATTTGATGTTTTATAGAAAGCCAGGGAGCTGAAGTTGTGGAATGTGCTTGTGTTATTGGCTTGCCTGAAGTCAAGGTGAGTCACACCTCTCCTTACTTGTTCAAGAAGTCACCTCTGTCTTGTTCTTTAAAAAATATATGACTTCTAATTGTAGTGATATGATTGGTTTTGCGGTTCGGTTTAGGATTACAATCTCAGTTGAAATTTACTCATTGAGTTAAAAATTATTGTTTGTTATAGGGCAACACCAGCTGAAAAGACATGACTTCTAATTGTAGTGACAGAATTGGTTTTGTGATCCGGTTTAGGATTACAATGTCAGTTGAATATTTACTCATTGAGTCAAAATTTATTGTAAAATTTTAAATTGTTGTTATAGGGGCAACACAAGCTGAAAGGGAAGCCGCTCTATGTGCTGGTGGAGCCTAGTGGAATAGATGGATTCTGTTAGGGTACAGCCCGGTTAATTCCGGTTCGTTTTTTTCCTGCAGAGTTCAAGTTCTTTCAGATTTTAGGGTTCTATCTTCTTGTATTCTCTCTCTCTCTCTAGATTTTGAATTTTGCTGTCTGTTTTTTTTTGTGAGGGTTAGGACAATATGTACTTTCCACGGCAGTGGCTGGTAAAAACCGGGAAATTGAAACGTCTTTACATCACCGGATTGGTGAACCGGTTTTTGTTTGGTTGATTTTGTGATGGATCTCTAAACCTATCTTAAATCAATTTATAGTGAATACAAAATCATTAAAGAAGTTAAGATACGTTCGTTCCCAAATTATGCGTGAAATCTGCAAAAGTACTAGTAGTAGGTTTTATAAATTTAATGCGGTTATTACTTCTTTTAGAACTCTGAAAAAGCTGGTTGGTATTCTACGACAAACTATTCATTAATGTAGTATTGGTCCAAATAATAGCTTACCTTTTGTATATAGTATAGTTTTGGTACATTAAATTAGAAGGATAAAATTTTATAACAGAGAAATGTTCTCTCATTTGAAACCACCATGAGTTGGTTGGTATGATGAATATTTGTTTTGTTTTTGTTGAATTATTTCATATTGTTTTCAACAATTCCAGTTGCGTAATAAACAAAACACTAAACCATGAAAGACATTTAAGAAATCCTAGCATAAACAAAATACATCATCATGAGTCATTAGAAGAAATGAGAGCTACATAATGGGCCGTGTGAGATAGTAAGTTGTATTGGACTATACCTAGCGACAAAGCCCAAATTTTTAAAAATTCAAAAGCCGTCACTGTAAAGCGGGCTTCGGATAAAATTCACTGTAATTGGATGTACGGAGATGATGCTTTTGATTGCGATTCGGTGTTGAAAGATTCACGGATTTGATTATCTCTAGTGATCAGTTTTGGGGGGTTTTGTTTTGTGGTGAGCGATTTTGTTCGTCGTTGTAGTCAAGATCTGAGGTTTCTGGAATCTAGAAATTTTATCGGCGATTTACAGAGAGATTTGAGCTGGAAAGAGGTGACGGAGTAGATGGCGATCTTATATGCGTTGGTGGCTCGTGGAAAGGTGGTGTTATCGGAGTTTAGCGCGACTTCGACCAACGCGAGCTCAATCGCGAAGCAGATTTTGGAGAAGCTGCCGGGAAACGACGACGATAGCCACGTGTCCTACTCTCAGGACCGGTACGTCTTCCATGTCAAGCGAACCGATGGCCTTACCGTCCTCTGTATGGTCGACGAAACCGCCGGAAGTAAGGCCGCTTCTCTCGCCAATTTTAAAATTTTCACATGATTTGGCTGTTGTTTCTGGGTTTTTTTAAGATTTCTGCTCAGGTCTTATCCCACTATCAATTTGCTTGTTTTAAAAAAGTTTGGGTTAGCCGGAATCTCAATTCTGGGGATTTGGAAGCTAATGAATCTCTGGTTTTTGTGCCTTTGTGATGAAAATTGACATCGTGAAATGATTATCAGGCTAGATTTCTTGTAGGGAGATGGATCTTTCTTTGTGTATGAATTTGCTTGGTTCTAGTGTTTTCAGTATGAAGTTAGCTGTGAAGTAACTGTGGGTCTCTTAATGCCTCACTCTAGGGATTGTTATTGGTGATGCTATTAGAAAGAATGTTGTTTCAATCGAAAGATTTCAGTAATTTGGTACAACTGATGTTATTTCTGGAAGCATTTTGGTGATGTCAGGATTGTCACAGGACTTGCTTGGTGTTTTCATAGCTTCTAATTCTAACATCTTATACTGCGCAGGGAATATTCCGTTTGCGTTTCTTGAAGATATTCATCAGAGATTTGTGAGAACATATGGCCGTGCAATTCATTCGGCTCAAGCTTATTCTATGAATGATGAATTCTCAAGAGTTGTGAGTCAGCAGATGGAATACTATTCTAATGATCCAAATGCAGACAGGATGAGCAGAATCAAAGGGGAAATGAGTCAGGTAAAGTTGCAAAGCACTCTCTTATCCTCGTGCTCTGTATTATATGACATCAAATATAGTTTTCCTTTACATTTACCTTGAGAATTCCCTTTATTGATGAGTTGCTGGATCTTTATGCATTGTTGGCGCTGTTATTAACTTTTCTGCGTGCGCTTCGTTTTCATCTTCAGGTTAGGAACGTGATGATTGAGAATATCGATAAAGTCTTGGATAGAGGGGAGCGTTTGGAGTTGCTAGTTGATAAAACCGCAAATATGCAAGGGAACACTTTTCGTTTCAGAAAGCAAGCTCGCCGTTTCAGAAGCATAATGTGGTGGAGAAATGTCAAGCTTACGTAAGTTTTCTTTACCGAAAACCCTTTTCAAGAAACCTAATTATCTAATAGACTTGACTAGAGACAAATCTGCAGTTTACTTTCTTACTCCAATTCCATTTCATATATAGAATTATTGTTCGAAATGATAGATTTTGTAACCTTACTTTCATTCTTTGTGGAGTTCTTCTTTTTGGTTGTCTTGACTCATGAGCCTGTTTTTCTGTAGGATTGCTCTGATACTTTTACTCTCAGTGGTTGTATACATCGCGATGGCCTTTGTTTGCCACGGGCCAAGTCTTCCTTCTTGTTTCAAGTAAGAATACAATCTCTGATTTTCACCTTTCCCTTCGTGGAAAGTCATCAGATGCTGCTTCAGTTTTGTAATCTGTGATATGCTCTGTGTAAAATGTGTGTTTATGTGCTTTTTCAAGTATCATTTTCTGTATTTGCTTTGATTTAGAGAATCGATCGTCATTCATAACTGTGATATTTCACTGTTAATATTCATCATCTTCTGTTTGCGATGCAATATATGATGTGATACATTGTACATTGTGAGGGTGAGTTATGAAACGACGACTATGTTGTAGCTTTTGCTGGATCTGTGAAGATTGTTCAAACTTCTAATCATGTGGTCAAAATGGCCACATGAGACCATATGATCAGATCAAACACCAAAATGTCCACAAAAGAAAAATAAAATTATTTTTTAATCCATAAACAGTTCACTATATTTATGTATGAGACTTTGCGATCAGCGTTTCAAAACGCAAAAGAATAAAAGACGCGCGCTCTCTATGCAAGGAAACTAAAGGCAAAAGAAAGCCGAACATTTTCTTCATAAAATGTCCTTAAAAACAGATTGACCCTGAAACTTCTCGACTTTAGATCTCAGAAACACAAATCTCTTATCAAGACACGTGCGCTTCATCTCCAAAGACCCCAACTTCCCCGTTATCTTCATCAACCTCTCCCGAAACTCATTCATCTCTTTCTCCTTCTCTGCAAGCTTCTTCAGACTCATCTCCATTTCTTGCTTCGCAAGATTCAAACCTCGCTCGCACGCTTCTTTATCCATAACTACCGTATCGCGTCTTTTTATAAACCTCGTCGCCTCAACAACCTCCTCAAGCACAGATCGGAGCCAACCTGCTTGGATCTTTGCCGTCTCTATGTCCTTAACTATCGCTAGAATCTCACCAGCTCGTGATTCAGACAGCTGATGAAGAGGTGTTGACTGGAGCTCGATAACAACCTTCGCTAGAGTCTCGAGGTGGTATGTTCGTGTGGAGAGAGATTGAAGCTTGGAATCTGATGTGATGTCTCCATACTTGTCGAATATGCTTTTAAGAGTGGAGGAGAAACTAGTTTTGACTTTGTATTCTCCGACAGAGACAACGTCGAACGAATCAGAGGTTTTGATCACAAGAGATTTGTTCAATGGAGAGAAAAGAAGCTCAGAATAAAGTAGAACAGAGTCTTGGTCGTCATGACTGTAAACAGAATATGCTCTGTTCCAAAGAGGAACAGAGTGTAGAGAGATCTCTGAACATAAACTCATATTGTCTACACAATAAATAAATAAAAACTAGATGAGTTAGAAAAGGAGAGAGCGTCGGTTTTTTTTTTCTATAATCTATCTCTCTTTTACAAGGAAAGCTCGAGAAAAATATGAAGTTCTCTTCTTCTTTCTCCCTCTTTTTAAAGACGTTTCTTTAACGATATTTTATTGTTTTTGGAGTTTGCAACGATGATGCTGACTTTGACTCGATAAAATCATCACTATGAGTCTATGATCGCGTTGTTGACTTTGTCAACCTTCTCTGTTTTAGGTGAATTTCTTTTCTCAAAACAGAGGAACAAACAAAAAAAGATATAATAAAAAAGAAAATGCATAACGAGAAAAAGTCATAGTCTCAGAGATTTGGCGAAACTTGAAGGCATTATTACAACAAGGCAGAAGCCACGTCAAAATCGTTAAGATAATCAAAAAGAAAAATATATTTTCTCAATTTAAATAATGATCCTTATGGGCCTTGTTTCGGGGTTTCCTACCGTTACAACTAGGCCTGCTTGCAAATGGTACGTTTCATTCTCAAACGAAGCTCGAAGGTTTATTCTTATCGAATATCTATAGAATGGGGACATTGTTATACTTTCTTAAGATCTTATATACGCACAATTAAATGTGTAATGTGTATTATATATGTATAAAAAGAGTGTAACAATGTATATAGTTCACTGTGAGAGAGGAATTCGTACATTAAGCCTCCGTAACCAAATAGAATGCATAATCATATACATCATATCATATGGCTTTGATGGTCTGTTTACGACAAAGTGTTTTCGAACCTCAAGAACTCCCCTCTGCATCTTCAAGTACTCTTCTTCCGGTATCGCTTCTAGAATCCTCTTTATCTCCGGCATCTTCGATATCGGAATATGAACTGAGAATCGCTTCCAATTCAACACGTCGCTAAACGGAAGAACATAATAGTCAGCGATGATGACCGGAACGCAACCGGAGTAAAGAGAATCCACGATTCTTGGACTCGCTACTTCCCAACCGCTCGGACACAGACAAAACTTTGCTTGATCCATCATTTTGGTGTAGTTCATGGTTTTGGGGAGATACTCGTAGACTAGGACGTCTTTGTCTTTTTCTTTCCAGTGTTCGAAAAGTATTTTCCGGACTTCTCCGTGAGAACCACCAGCGAAAAATGCCAAGAGTTTTCGGTTCTGAGGCGGTTCTCCGGTGTGTACAAACCCTAATTGGCCGTATTGAATGTTGATTTCCGGCAATGAAACGTCTCTCATAGGAGTAAATCCCTCGGATGCATTGGCATTGCAGAGAGCTCTGATGAAATACTTGTATAGCTCTGGATCTACCGCTGAAACATCAGGTGCCTTGAACAACAAAGAAAAATAAGAAAAGTTAGGGCAAGGATATTTAAGGTTTACTTGCATGACAAGAAATGTGTATAAACAGGGACAACTAACCCAATCGTGACAAGAGAGGAAGAAATGGTCAGCACCGCGACTGCGATTCCAGTAAGGGTAACGGTTAGAGACGAGAGAGATGTAGTCTTTGACAATGTTTTGGAGACGGTCACGGGCATAGCTAGTGTATGGTCTATACACAAATCGTATGATATTGACGATCCCTACAGGGATGTAGAACACGGTGGCTTCCTCCGGCGAAGCTGCCGCGAAAGGGCTTTTTCCGTTCTCCATCTCGTCCATGAATTGGCCTTCAATAGCGTAAATATTGTTGAGAGGGCCCTTGTGAAACAGAGGAGCTTCTCCTTCTCTATATGTCCATATCTTGAATCTCTTCTCCATCTCTCTATGGCTCCTGTTTATTGTTATGTGTAAAGAAATTAATAAACATTGCATATGCATAAATCTAAAGAAATTAATAAACATTGCATATGCATAAATCTCGATGTGTTTGCCTATAATATACATTTTATCTATAAATGGATTTGTATAGTGTGTGAGAATCTTAAAACGTTTAACATAGAAGTAAAGAAACAAAGTAAATGATATGTTTGCAAAAGTCAAGTTGAGATATGGAGAGGAAGGTATGGAGAAACCTAAAAGCTAAATTACTCTTTCCTCAAAGTAGGTCTGATTTTGAATTCTGACGACAGAGAGAGAATGAAGACAAGAACAATAATGGTGTAGAAATATATTAAACAAAAATTGGGGAAAAGGAAACTTACATAGGTTACTAAAAATGGTTAGGTTACTAAAAATGGAAACTTACATAGAATTTTGATGTTGACAGATAATTTATATCAATGGAAACAACAAAAGAGAGTACATATCCTAATGAGTACCTACCTACTTGTTAGCTACATATTATTATTTATTTATTTAAACTCCGGTTTTTTTTTACCAAGCCTAACTATTCTTTAACATAACTAAAAAAGCCTAACTAACTCAATATTAACAAGGGAATTAGCTAGTGATCAAACTACACAAATGATGTTGCTAAATTCTACACCAATTCGTATATTTCCATATTATGAAAAATTAGGAATAGAGAGAGAAAAGACTAAGCAAAAAATAGGAGAAAGAAAAGGTTTTAACTGATGAAAAGTAAAAGCGTTGAGATAGACAGATCCGTTTGATACGAATCCCAAATCCGAATTATTCCCCCGATCACGACGGCGACGGAGATCCTCTTCTCCTGCTTTCTTTATGGCGGCTCTCGCCATCGCCAAACCTTCTTCGATTCTCTCCGCCGCTTCATCAACTTCTTCTACCACCGTAACTTCTGACGACGACGACTGTTTCAATTTGAACAACATTAGCCAATTATTAATTTTTTAAAATACTAATAAATGAATTTAAAACCTCGTAGCCTAGAAGACAACAACACAGAACAAAAGTAAAGAAACTAAAACGCATTTATAAAGAAATAACAGGAAAAGGAAGAATTTCAAGTACATTGTTGAGAGTGGTGAGACAAGATGAAGAAGAACGAAAAGGGAAGAATCTGAAGGAAGAGAAAACATCTTGTGGAGAAGACGAAGAGGTGAGAGAGAGACTACACGAAGGATCATCATCAACGACGGAGGAGAGAAACCGGTTATGGTGGTTAAGGGAGTAGAAGAAGAGAATGATGACGAGTGATGGATAGAGCAGAAACGGCGTCGTACAAGTCAGATCCGCCATTAAATTAGTGACTTCTTTTCTTTCTTTTCTTCTACTTCAGGGCGTAATTGGGATCTATAAAATCTGTCTCTTATACACATCTAGATGTGTATAAGAGACAGGAAGAGGTGAGAGAGAGACTACACGAAGGATCATCATCAACGACGGAGGAGAGAAACCGGTTATGGTGGTTAAGGGAGTAGAAGAAGAGAATGATGACGAGTGATGGATCTGTCTCTTATACACATCTAGATGTGTATAAGAGACAAGTTCACAAATGCAATTATGATTATTTTTTTGGTCAATGGGATTCAATTAACTAAACGTGACTCTCTCTTGCGAGTTGTTTTGGTACGGTTTAGGTTGGATTTGGTTCGGTTTTCTAACAAAATATAGAATATATTTTTCTCTCTTTCAAGATTGGCTTACATTTATGCTAATGGTAATCCACATATATACGGTATATATCCACACGTCTGTATATACAAATATTATCAAAAAAAGATTACGTAGATAAACATTCAACTCAATTTTATCGATTTGGTTTTTGGTCCGATTTAATTATTAATTGTATAATTGTGGGGTATGAGAGATACTATAATGTTTTTCTTAGCGAGAAATTACTTTGCTTCTGCTATATAAAACCTCCCAAGTTGTACGGAAATCAATCCATGTGGTGAATTCGATGCTTCCATTTTATCCGCCCAATACTATACAAATCTTATTGGTACTTTGTTCTCAGTTATTCTTATCACCATCATCGCATATTGGTACAAAAAAAAAACAAAAAAACTCCTTTAATCGAGGAAAAAAAAACAGCCTCAAGGCTTGAGGAGATTGATCCCAAGCTTCTCTAGAGCAACCTTAATGGCGTCACGGCCACATTCTTCAGCTTCGGTGATATTGGGACTGTCGAGTGGAGTCGCATCTTCCATAGGGTAGCTTCTGCTTCCGTGTAGCTCACGCAAGTCACTGGCTACGCCTTTTAGTATCACTGTTTTGTGGATTCCTCCAAGCAAGCCTTCGTAATCTGTGTCACCTGAATCTCCCACGAAGACCACCATGTTCGATAAGTCTATGCCCCATCGCACTAGTAAATACCTGAAAAACAGAGGAAGATACGTGTACAGTGATCACGTGAAAGCCCAAAACGGCAAAATCCAAAATCCATACCCAAGAAAGAGAAACAATTGACGCGCAGATATGATTAAAACTTACCTAAGGGCCTGAGATCGCGAGGCAAGAACAGGGATTACGTTTAGCCTAGCTCCGTTCTGGCAGTAAACTACATTGCAACGTAATGCTTGAATTCTCATCAATTTCCTCAGCTCCTTCGTTGGAGGAATCTGCATAGATTGAATGAACAAAGGGAGATTATAAGGTAATAGAAAGAAACCAACATCCATGTAACAAGTGAGTAAAACTATTGTTTGAGAGACTGATTTACCGAAGAGGGATCTTTCACTTTGAAAGATAAGCAATAGTTGGTTGAACAAGACTCGTCTTCCGATAAAATCTCTCCTTGTTTCAGCTTCTTCTTTTCTTGAACAGAACTGATCCAGCGGATCAAAGTCTTCCTCAGGTTCTCTCCACCCCATCGGAATTCTATATGCGAATGGTAATCTGCATCGAGTGCATAAGGAAGCACTGTTTTATCCTCAGAAGCAGAGGTCGTGAAGTAGAGCTCACTTCCACTGTTGCATATAACCGCATCAAAGTCTTGTGGTTTCAAGCCTCCTGATAGCAACGTGGCGTGAGTCTCAGATATAGTCATTGAGGTTGAGAGTATGAATCCTATTGAACCGCCTTGGCCTGCAACATTGATAACTGTTTTCACTACTGCGAGAAGATCAGAGGCTGCGCTGCAGTCCACGGAAATGACAAATATATGTTTCCGTCTTTTCAAAGTTGGCATCTTGGAGTCAATTTTCTCTGTTGAAGACTTCTTTCATGCCAAGCTTGAAACAGATTTCTCAAGCTTAGCTTTTTGTTCAGCAGCGCTGTCTTCAGCGTCTAAGTTACTATCTACACCATTGTTGCTTTCACCATTTTCGCCATCCAAGGAAAGTTTTAGATTCAAGGAGAGGTCATGTATATCTCTAAGGGAGTCACTGGGTGAATCAGAGTCTGAGTTTTCAAACTCAACTCTCTGCCATTTAGGATGCCTTTGCTTGCACGAAGCTATCCGAGCCAAATATGTTTTGCAATGCTCCGGCCATGAAAACAAGTGGATGTTTTTGAGGCCGTTTTGTCTGCATCTTGCCCAAAGATGTTTGTCTGAAACCAGTTTCAGGAGAGCATCAGCTATAGCTTGCTGATTATGAGGATCAACTAGAAGACCATTGTCAAGGACCTGCAGGTGAGGAGCAGAAATCAGCTATAGCTTGCTCTTCATTGATTGCGCAGTGCTATAAATTTCTTTTGAAATATATATGGAAATCAACAAACCCGATGAATATCAACAGGTCCTCCATTTATTGTTGCAACAGTGGGCAGACCATGAGCTCCAGCCTGTTAGATACACAGTGCCTGTCAACCCGGAAAAGAATAGAGCACTGAAGAGATAGAAAATGATAAATTACCTCTATTAGAGTCAATCCAAATGGTTCGATGAAAGCTGGATTTATAAATACTCCCTGAAAAAAGGTTTGAAAAAAAGATGGATAAACAAATGCAGGGAACTCATCTAATTCACAGAAACAGCAGCAAATCACAGGATAATACCTTACTTATTGATCACTGAATGATATATGCACATAATTTATGAAGTTCGCATTACCTTTGTTTTGGCTGCTAAACGGTAAATTTCAGGAACGTCAGATTGTTTGTGATGCTTAGGCATTGCCACTTGACCATATAGGTCGTATTTGTCGATTAGCTTCAGAATTGAGAGAAGCACCGAGGCATTCGTGGTGGACAACTCATCAATATCATTTCGGTTTCCCATTATCAATGTCTGCAATCAAAGAGAGAGAGAGACAGAGAAAGAACGAAAAAAGGTGAATTAACTTTCAAGGAAATTAGCTGGAGATCATGATTCTGAGAAGAAAAACTGCAGGACGTACAAGGTTAGCAAGTTCCCGTAATGGACGGCATTCTCCAAAGGCTTTGACTAGAGTAACCAAGTTCTTTTTAGGGTCAGGCCGAGCAAGAGCGAGTATCATAGGCTTGCGCGGGTTAGAAAAGAAACGCATAATCTGCCCAAGTAGGAGTTCACAGTAAATATATAGGTACCACAGTAAAACAATCAGATAATATTTAAAGCATCTGATCAAAGGAAAACAAAAAAGATATGATTCGACTATATTACCTCAGACCAAATTGGTGGATCAGGAGCTTGTGGATTTTCATCGTCTCTCGCTCCTTCCCCATCTGCATCCACATCATGCGGTACAATGTGATGAAATTCCATTCCTGGAGGAATTACCTGGAATCACACGACAAGGCTACTCATGATCATGGAAAGGAGACTTGTCTAGAAGCAAAATGTTCTCGATTTAAGTACCAAAGAGACAAAGAGGAACATAGATGATTACTTACAACCATGCGAGGCATAAATCTACCAAGACAGCTCACACCCCTTTTCATCCTTGCTCTGAGTTTACGCTCCAAAACCGGATCAAAACCATCATAAAGGCGCCATTGCTCTTCTATCTCTTGCCTTGTACTAGTTATGATTATTTCAGAAGCATCAAGACATAGCTCCTCTGCCTCTATCCGCCGCATTATCTTGTAGTTAGAATTTATTTCTTCTTTGGGCCGCCCTTGTTTCAGGAGTTGCTCAAGCTTATCACGACCAAGAGAATGACCAGTAAAAACCATTGGTACATTCAGAGCCCCAGATAGAAGAGCAGCGGAATCACCAGCATCTGCATAGTGCCCGTGAATAGAAACCGGCCACACTTGTTGTCCATCACCAGGTTGCTCAGCGAGAACCTTGGAAATCTGCATAATATGGCTAAGTGCCCTATCAACAAATTCAGGGATATGAGGCCAGAGGAGCTCTTTTGGTACATATTTATCTTTCGGACCAAAAGGTATACGGATTATATAAGCGCCACTACTCTCTCCATGCTCCTGCTCTGTGTTATCTGTGTCTAGAGGATTTAGCATCTCGGTCGGTTCTGAGTAGCTGCTATCCACATCTGGCGCGGATACCTGTCTGGTCAACAAATCCACACGATAGACTCCTGGCATTGACGCCAATGCCCTAGCAAGTTCCACAACATACTTCACCTGATTGCAGAAACCATTTGAGACCGTGTGAATTGAGCAATTTAAAACTCGAATCAAAACAAAATGCTTGCAAGTAGAGGATGGATTACCTGGCCACCAGTATCAGAATCCCGACCAAGCTCCATATTTTCACCACGTATCAAGCCGTGAAGACTGCAAGACAGTTTATACTATTATATTTACCACCATTTGAAACTCACCTTAGTCCAACTACAGAACACCATTACTTTCCAGTCGATTGCTATAGAAATTCCCTTAAAAGTGGTATTTTTATACCTTATTAAGACGATGTAAAGCTTTTTCTCTTTGTGTTGAGCAAACCAATTCTCAAACACGTCAACAGAACTGATCCGAGACATTCTTCCTTTGGTGTTGCCATCACTATGAGTTGGGATTTCACCAGGCAGATCTGCCTTCTCTCCTTCAGATAGGTCCTCTGACATATCAGCAGTGACCTCCTTCCTTGCTTTTTCACGCTCAAGATGCCGTTTAGCAGCACGTTTGGCATTCTTCCCTTCAACCTAATTTACGCATATTTCATAATGATTTAGGTCAAAGCAGATTATAAGAGAATCAAATTATACGATTCTGTTCGATTCCCCGAGTTAAACTCTCCTAAAACAAAACGACGAACCTGCTTCTTCTGGCGAGCCAAATTCCAAATCCTCCAGCACAAGTTCTCCAACCTCGTGTTCCGCTCTTGCGGACTCCTTGTTGCGGCAGCCTTGAATCAGCCAAGATCAATCGAAGATTCTCAGAAACGTCAAAACGCAACAAAAAAACCAGAAGCCGAACGCGCATACCTGAACCCAGGAGCGGTGAAGATCAGTCTCATCGAAGCCAGTGATGACCTCCTCGACGAAATAACGACTCGGGCTGAAATGGCCACGCTCTCTTAACAAAAGCGACGATTTGGAATTGCCGATCCCCGGTTCAGCAGCGAGGATCGCCTCCAGGTAACTGTTCACCCAATCGTTTCCCGCCATGTTTCGCTCTCCAAACGAGGGAAAATCAACAATAAATCGCGAATCAGGAGATGTCACAAGCGATCTTGGGTACGAAATCTGGAGATGGACGGGGGAAGAGATGCAGAGCGGGAGAGGGAGAGAGAAGAAGTTACTGTGTATTCTGGTGAGTGATTCTGAACAAAAAAAGGTCTCTTCGTCTTCGTTTTCGTTTTATAATCCGAAAAATGAAAATCTTGACCAAAAAAAAAAAGAAACAATTAAGAATTATTTAGAAAATCGTATATATATATAGTTTGATTCTTTCTTGATTGATATTCTTACGATTCTCTTAAAAAAATGTTTAAAAGGGTGATGTGTCAAGTTTAGTACAGAAATACTGGAACATTCTGTAGAGAAGTTCTATTTGAATATTCGGAAAAGAGCATCGAAGAAAATGACCCGATTCATTGATATCTCACGAGCAGTGAGCGTTTTACACTTGGCAAAATAGCTCAGAGAATCTTATTTTTTGTCCTTTCACAACAAAGCAAAGCATTATTATACGAGCGAGAACAATGAGCTGTCTACATTTTTTTTTTTTTTTAATTCGTTACCCACGACACCATGCCACGGTATTACAGGCCACGTAACAAAAAAAAATCAAACATCAGAAAGCTATAAGCTTTATACAGTATTAGAACTTTAGAAGCGATATCACAGGCAGTGAAGAAAGGATGACAAACATCAGTCATCAACACACTATACAACAAAAAGAGAATTTTAAAAGAAGAAAAGAACTTAAAATAAGAAAGTAACGTGTTGAGACTATTGAGAGTAGAAGAGAGAATCAAGAGGCGTCTCTGAGCTTAAGCCTTGGAGTCCATTTGAGATGGATACAAAGCTTTCCTGATTTAGCTCCATCTAACTCAAAACACTCTTGAAACTCTCCTTCTAACATCGCTCGTGTCAACGTCATTATCACTCTCCCTATTTTATCCTTCAAAACCAAAATAAAAACAGAGCAAAACACATTAATTATTTGACAGATTCACATCTTTAATGTGTTCAAACGTTTTATCTTACCTTGCCAAATTTGTCATGGTCCCATACTTCGAGAATCAAGAGATCATGCAACGCATCTTCCACTACAAAATCAAACGTCTGGTTCCAAACCGGGTTCAAGCTATCCGGTACGACCCTCGTCTTGGATTTCGATTCCGATTTCTTCAACGTGATTACCACAAACGGATCTGCTTTTCCCATAAAATCTACAGCTGGCAAGTCTTCAGCAGACACCACCGTCACAGACAACACTCCTCTCACAATGACATCTTTTTTCTTTGGGCTCTGCGATTTTATCACATCCGTAGCATCCGAATCCTCGCTTTCCGGCTTAAGCACCTTCTCTAAAATGGTCAATGAGAAGTTCGGGTTAAACGGGTTCTTGAATCCGCTTTCTTTGCCCAAGGGACAATATAGCAGCTCCAACTGCACCTATATATCACCACATAAATATATATATCTTTCATACTAGCAAAAGAGACGTTGTTATCTTCAAGAAAAATGTTACAAGATTTGATCCCGACTTGCAAGAATAAGTGGAAATACTAACCTGACCCCGATTTTTTGTATCCCTTTGGATCTCTAAATCCTTGACTAGTTTCAACCAAATATCTTTCACTTTCCCGGGCTCGAGTTCGTTTAACGGCACTTGAGCAGCCCCGATAAGCTGAGAAGACCCGACTCCATCGTCGTCAAAGACTCTTACTGTCAAATGTTGAGTTGATACATCATCCACTATGAACTCAAAGTGTTCATTCCAGATAGGATTCAACGAGTTACTCTAAATAACATTAAAAAAAAAAAAAAAACAGCGAGATAGTTATGAAACAATCAAAATCAGCAAGAGATATGTGATATTGGAATCTAGAAAATAAGAGGGAATTTTACTTACAATAGTTTTGGTTTTTTTAGTTTTGTCACGTAATGGGCGAATGAATACTAGAGCATAAGGATCAGATTTTCCAATCATGTCTTTGTTAGCTAAGTCCTTTGCTTGCACAAGCTTCACATCCAATGTTCCAACAGGTTTCAACTCCAGATCACTGTTAAAAACACATTTCAGATTTTATATAAAAATGGTCTTTGCCTGAAATAAACCCAGATGGTATAGTAATAAAGAAGCAAAAACCTGTAATCTCCTGGCAATATAGGTATAATTTTCCTAACGGGCCATGTTATGCTGTCTTCAATAGCGTCACGAATAGTTTCCTGACAAAGGCGTTAATTAAACGGATTGTTGACCAATAATAAAAAAAAAGTTAATAGTATGCTAAAGATATAAGATCAAGTATGTTTTTGCATACTTCTATTGCATCAGAAATCCCTGGAATCGATGTTAATTCACCACCAATGACCTTAAGTGTAAAATCAAGCGCTTTCTGTTCACACAAAAACAAGAGAAAATATCACTAAAACATAACCGTAAAGATCATGAACAAGCAATGAATGTCATCACTAAATTACCTTCTCTCGCAGTGAATAAGAAAGTGCGCCAAAGCAAGGGAATTCATCAACAAGAGGTTTGAAAATCAACCTGAAAACACCTGTGAATCCTATATTTTTTCACCTATACAGGACAACACGGAAACCTCAAGAACAAAATATTTACACTACATTTTAATAATATAATAAGCATTACAAGTGACGGTAGAAAGTACCTCAATCGGTAGAGCCACACCAAGTAAGGTTTTGATATCCAACACGATTTTGGGATTACCGTCCCATTGCATTTCAAGTTCCATCGTAATTCCATTAGGTCCACTTTCACTTTCCAAGATGGAAACTCCTGAAATCACAGCGGTTTTTAATGGACCAGTAGAAAGATCCAACAAGTTTACACAATCTTGTTCATGTAAGTTATCTACAAAACTCCTAAAGAAACATTTCACAGCTTGCTTTCGACGTTTTCTCTCTAGATCATTAAAAGCAACCAACAAAACCAAACCTGTGAACTGAGGAGCCACAGTCCCAAGTGTGAATTTGGAGAACTTGAGAGATGCTAACGTAGCTGGTGTATATTGTTCAAGAACTGGTTCCACACTGCTCCGAATCAGGTCAGAAGCTGCCTACAATATTCATTAGCACAGTCAAACAGGTAAAAAAAACAAAAACAAATGCAATTTAATTAGAAAGAGGGAGTAAAAAAAGTAGTAATGTTACCGTGTTTACATAAGGCCAGATCTTTTCAAGTTCAAGATTAAGCCAATTTAACTGTAATTTAAGGGTTCAACAAGTATCAATACCCATATATAAAAAAAAAAAACGATGGAAGTGAAAGAGATTTTGAAATACAAAATAGAATAGCTCAACTTTTGTCTCTGTGAAAACACAACCCAAGAAGGATAAAAATCTCCTGGGAGAAGCTTTCTCGAATCTTGAACAGTCATTCTTGCAAACGCAGCAATGGTCCTCGCCTAAATAATCATGCTCTATTATCTTATCTTCCCAAACAAATCATCAAAAATTAAAACGCATCATGGTGTGAAACTGATTTTACCAATTCAGCTCGACGAGTGGATCTGACATTAGAATAGCGTGCAAATGCGACGACCAAACCGAAAGAAACTGCGATTCCTATGAACAACCCAAATAGAAAACCCATATTTTTCTCCCTACTTCTCGACGGATCGAACCCGGGACGATGATTTTAGGTGGGATTCATTCATCAGCTCTGTGTAAAAAAGGAACAGAGACTGCTCTGTTTCTGAGATTAATTAGTAATCAATCGACAATAAAGTTAAAGAGGAGGTTACTTCGCGCTTAGTTATTCTCTAATCTAATTGATTTTTGGCTTTTAAGATTCTTTCTCCTTCTTCTCTCTCTTTCTTTTGCTTTTAATTTCATCCTCTCTAATAGTCATTATCTCGATGTTCTTCTTCTGCTGCATGCTTCTTTTTCTCTCCTGAAACTTCTATTAATTTCTATTTACACCAAACGCTGGTTTAGTTTCGGCGTTAGTGTCGTTTGATTTGGTTCGTATGTGTAATTTAGCTAATTAGGCATATACTGATATAAACCGGGTAGAAACTAAAACCAATAACATTTTTCGTATAACCAAACCAAAACCGGATAGAATAAAAAAAAATTATATAGATAGTAGATGTAAGTGTAAACCATAAATTTAATTCAAAACTAAATACAATTTATTGTTCAAAACTAAATAAGTGTAAAACAGAGTACGATTAGATATCGTATTAGCTTTTGGATGGGCCGGCCCAACACTTAAACCACAGTCTAATTTCTTAGGCTGTCGATTAACAATTTATTTTCCTTCTGTGTACATGGCTTATGCTTTTGTTTTTGTTCTTTTCCAATAAGGGTGTGTTATTGTGATTTACAAACTACTTATATATTAAAGGGTGAAGGAATCAAGGAACTAATGAAAAACATAAAAAGAATCGTGAAATATTATGGTTGGGATTTTATGAACTCCACCATGTTTAATTGTAAATAATAAAATGTACTTCGAGACGTAAAGATCGATTGTCGTTATCAAAGCCTCGGATGGAGAGCAGCACTCCACACAATTTCATGGACGTACGAGATGGAGTATATTTCGTCATAACTCTTTTTAAGTTTCAACTCTTTTCTGACATTTTAAGCTCACTTTTCGCCAATCATTTACATTCCCTCGTTTCTTATCTTCTATTTTTTTTCCGGCGGGATCTCATCTCACTCTAAACTCCAATCGACATTATTGAACGTTGCGGTTGTCTTTTTCGAAAGATAAAAAAATTCCCTTCGTTTGTATTTTCCATAATGTGAGTATATGAACTTACAACGAAACGAACAATGAAAAAAACCAATTAAAGAAAAGTCATTAAATTTAGATTGAATGTGATGGAAACCAATTAAAGAAAAGTCAATCTTCTCCTAATTTTTGTTCCCTGATATGTGAATGTGATTTGCATAAATTTGCGTCCCAAACGAATCTAGAACATTCAATACCAAGTATAAACTTCAAAAATATAAAATAAAGATTTTGTAAGGCATACAAATAAAGTTTTAAGGATAAAAAATTACAGAAACTTTATAGTGAGTGGGTTGTAGATTTATCTAGGAATACGAAGAGACATGAAGAAAACAACAAGTATCTTGTTTCGCAAGAGTATGTGGATGGAAAGCTATGAATTATACATAAGAGAGAATCGGAAACTCACAAAAAGAATGTGAACGAGTTTAGGTTTTTTTTTTTTTTTTTTTTCCAAAAAGGCAAAGTGAAATTGTGCCATGGCCTTAAAAAAAATTGCCAAACCAGCGCAGAAAATAAAAGAAGTTATCTAATCTCTTTGTGGTATCTCATTGTCACATGTAGTGTCTGAGGATTGGCTCTTCTCTAGCTAAAGACTAGAGTTAAAGATTTAATTACTCGTCTTAATGAAAGCGTGTGGGTCATGCTCATCACTCATTTCTCGTTTCCCCATCTCTCAACTGCTGTCTAATTGGTAATCAATTTCTTAACCGATAGGTTTTAGAGTAATTTTAATTCGTTTTTAAATAATGCGTTATAATTTTAAAATACATAGGTTTGTTTTAAGTATAAATATGTATACCAATACTCTTGTTTTGTTATTCAGTGTGTCTATAATGGTCAATTATATAAAGTGAAATTTTGAACATTGAGAGAGAATTAGAAATCATGCACGAACAAAAAAAACAGAACTAAATAGGAAAGAACAGAGACGATCAATAGTCATGATTGTTGGTACTGGACTTGAAGCCCGTAACTTTGGCACGACTCAAATCGTTATTTCCGTCAAAAGTCCGAAAACAAAATCCGTGGGGTCCATTCCCGTCAAAAACCGCAAACTACATTTTCCTATAAATACCGGGAGAGAATGAGGAAATGAGGATCTAGAAATTTCCAGAGAGCACCCCCCTTAAATTCTCGATTTCTATACAAATCGTATATCCGACGAGTTTCACGATATTTTTCATATCGTGTTTACAATATTTCTCTTTTGTATTTACGACAAAGTCTTTTCGACAATCTTTTTGTAATTTACGATTTCAACATTTCGTATAAGAAAGTTCCCGAACCCACCTATTCACATATTTACGAATAACCGGATTTCGGTATCAACATTTGGCGCCGACTGTGGGGAGAGGGGCTCTTCTATACTTAAAAAAAAACAAAAAAAAACAAATCATCGATGACGAAAGGAACAACTCCCGCGTCAACGAAACCAACCTCTTCGACTTCGGCCGCTTGTCGCCACTTCCTCGGGAACGACGATCTTAGGAACATCGGCAAGGCCAACCCCCACCGGGTCGGAAATGCCGATCTCATCGTTATCAGCGATGCCGACTTATGGCACCTCAGAAGCGCTGGCTCCAGCCGCGACAGCGAGGCCAACCTCGATGGCCTCGGCATATCGAACTTACACGCCACCGACGGGATCGATTTTTCTAACTACGACGAGGACATCTTTCTCCGATCCGACGAGGATGAACAGAACGACCGCGAATCTGACAAGTGCCACAAGGATGGAAGCACCCGCAAACAACACGTCGCCACGATCCGACATCTCGACTTTACTCCAGACGCTTATCGCCCAGATAAACGACAACACACGTGGGACTAACGAACAATTGGACGAACTGGCCACAGCCCAACATGTTTGCCATAGTCGGATCGATGACCTCCACAACACCAACAACCGCGAGGAACGGACGCCGAGCCAAACAACCTTCACCCCACACCTTCACAGAGTTCTATTCGGGGATCCAGTGGCCGACCCGGATGATCGAAGCAATCTACCTCCCCTGACGAATAATCAAGAGCAAAGAGAGGAGAGACGATTGGCAAACAACGACCATCGACGCCAAGGGCATGCAGATCGACGAAACGACGACCCCCATCGTCGAAATCAAAACAGCGAACTGGAAGGTATCAAAAGGCAGCTTAAGCTGATGACTTCCCGAGTCCATCAGGCAACGAGCTCGGCACCAGAGATCGACCGAGTACTCAAAGAGGCACAAAACACCCCATTCACGAGCAAGATAACTGACTCGCCGGCTCGGCATACGGGAAAGATCAAGATCACGGCCTACGATGGAACGATGAATCCTATGCTATTCATAACGGCATTCAGCGTCGCGATGTGTCGAACCCAATTTTCTCCCGAGGAGAGAGATGCGGGATATTACCAGATGTTCGTAGAAAATCTAACAGGCTCGGCGCTGAGTTGGTTCTCCAAGCTCGAGTCAAACTCGATCGATAGCTACGAGGATCTCACGATAGCCTTCGTCAAACACTACTCTATGTACATCGAACAGGAAGCGTGCGAAGCCGACTTATACACACTGCGACAAGGCCAGAAGGAGTCTCTACGATCCTACATCAACAAGTTTAAGAACATCGTTTCAAAAGTGTCAGTCTCCGACGACGCAACAATTCCAGCATTGCACAACGGACTATGGTACGAATCAAGTTTCTACGAAGAGATGAAGAAAAATAAACCGCGTACTTTGGAGGACGCACTCCACAGGGCAACGATTTTCATCGAAATAGAGGAGGAGAGGGCAGAGAAAGCTACGAAGTATGCCTCCCCCAAGGCGCCGATCCCAAAGGAGAAATCAAAGGACGATTACTACGAACCGCGTCAGCATTACGACAGCAGCCATCAAATAAACAACAGAGGGAGCAGACCGTCTACCTTCGTCATAGAAGACGCGCCGTTCGATCAACAACAAGGCGGGTACTCGAACAAGTACATCCGGCCGAATCAACACAACACTCCCGGCGGATCAAAACCGTATTGCACCTTTCACAAACGATACGGACATTCCGACGAAGAGTGCTGCCATCTGCAAAATGACTTGATGGCGCGTTATAGGAGGGAGCTCAAGGAAGCAGCTAACAAGCAAATGGCAAGATCAAACGAGCAACACGAAGCCCCGCAACCACGAAACGAAGGAGAACGATTTCGACTCGCACAAGAGGAAGTTAGGCGACAACCCGCAGTCGTCTTACCAAACCCACCGATCAGACCCGTCAATGCCGACATGGCACCTCCAAAGCGCGAACCCGACGACCAAGGACAAGGCGACGCCCCGGCTCCAGCAAGACGAAGAATCAACATGATAATGGGAGGACTTCCCACGTGTAACGACTAGGTCCGATCGATCAAAAGCTACGAACGTAGAACGATCGCAGCTAAACCGTGGAAGCGCAGTGCCGACGACGAACTTAAAATTAGCAATGACATATCTTTCGCGGCAGACGAGCTCGAAGGAGTAGATACGCCTCACAATGACCCTCTCGTCATCGAGCTCCGAATCGGAGATTGCGAAGTCACCCGTGTTTTGGTCGACACCGGGAGTACGGTGGATCTCATCTTTAAGGAAACACTCCAGAGAATGGAGCTCGAAGGTTTCGAATTTAAGGCAAGAACGAAACCACTCACAGGATTTGCAGGGGACACCACAATGACGATCGGAACCATCAAACTCCCGGTTTATGTCGGACGAACGACTAAGGTTATCAAGTTCGTCGTCATCGACAAACCGGCCATCTATAACGCAATCTTCGGCACCCCTTGGCTAAATGCGATGAAAGCAGTCCCGTCTATCTACCACCAATGCGTAAAATTCCCAACATCGATCGGAATCTTAACAATCAGAGGAAACCAGCGAATGGCGAGAACGTGCTTCATCACCGAACATAAACTGCGAAAGGCGGGGCAAACGTGTCTGATCGCAACACAAGGACCAAACGAACTCCCGCCCCCGGATGACCAACAACGCGAAGAAGTTGTAAGAACAAACATCGACATACGAGATCCCGAAAGATGTGTCGGCATCGGTGCAGAACTAAACAACGACCTAAGGGACAAACTCATCGATTTCCTAAGGCAAAACGTTTCCACGTTCGCATGGAGAACTGACGACATGAAAGGGATTCCTCCCTCCCTCACTCAACATGAACTTCAGGTCGATCAAACCATTAAGCCAATCAGGCAAAAACGACGCAAGCTCGGCCCAGAGCGCGCTAAGGCGGAAAATGACGAGGTCGAACGATTATCAAAGGCAGGCTCAATTATGGAAGTCCGATATCTTGACTGGTTGGCCAACCCGGTTGTTGTCAAAAAGAAAAACGGCAAGTGGCGAGTGTGCGTAGATTTCACAGATCTAAACAAGGCATGTCCAAAAGATAGTTTTCCACTTCCGCATATCGATAGTTTAGTAGAAGCGACTGCGGGAAAAGAGCTCTTATCCTTCATGGACGCTTTTTAGGGCTACAATCAAATAATGATGCATCCCGACGACAGCGAGAAAACTTCTTTCATCACCCATCGAGGAACGTACTGCTATAAAGTCATGCCATTCGGTCTGAAAAACGCGGGAGCAACGTACCAACGCTTAGTAAACAAGATGTTTGCCGATCAGCTCGGGAAAACCATGGAAGTGTATATCGATGACATGCTCATCAAATCACTCAACGCCGAGGACCACGTCGAGCATTTGCGAACCTGCTTCGAGAGCTTGAACGAATACGGGATGAAGCTAAATCCTGACAAATGCACGTTCGCCGTCAGATCAGGAGAGTTCCTTGGGTATCTCGTGACAAAAAGAGGGATAGAGGCTAATCCAAAAAAGATAGCCGCAATCCTCGACATGCCATCCCCGAAGAATACCCGCGAAGTTCAAGGACTCACGGGAAGAATCGCGGCACTGAATAGATTCATCGCCCGATCGACAGATAGATGCCTCCCTTTCAATCAACTTCTTCGCGGCAACAAAAGATTCGAGTGGGACGACAAATGCGAAGAAGCTTTCGGCCAACTCAAAGAATATCTATCAACTCCGCCGGTTTTAGCAAAGACCGATCTCGGTGAAACTTTGTATCTTTATGTGGCTGTCTCACACTCTGCCGTCAGCGGTGTCCTCGTCAAGGAAGATCGTGGCGAATAAAAACCAATATTTTACGTGAACAAGTCACTCGACGGCCCGGAGAGCAGGTACCCGACGATGGACAAACTTGCGTTAGCTGTAGTCACCTCGGCACGGAAGCTACGACTATACTTCAAATCGCACTCGATCACCGTTCTCACGAATCAGCCCCTGCAAACAGTTATTCACAGTCCAACTCAATCCGGACGAATGACGAAGTGGGCGGTCGAACTAAGCGAATACGATATGGACTACAAAACAGGACTTGTGCAAAATACCAAGTGCTCGCGGATTTCCTCGTCGAGTTGCCACCAGGTTCCGCTAAAAGCGACCTTCATCCTGAAGAAAAATGGTCTCTATATGTCGACGGCTCCTCTTCTCGCAACGGCTTTGGAGTCGGAATTCGGTTAATATCACCAGCCGGCGAAATTATCGAACAATCTTTCCGACTCGAGTTTACCGCGTCCAACAACGAGGCCGAATACGAAGCACTTGTCGCCGGCTTACGGTTAGAAAAGCAATGGGAGCAAAACAGATCCAGGCATTCTGCGACTCGCAGCTCGTCGCAAGCCAGTTCAACGGAGAGTATGAGGCCAAAAACGATCGAATGGACGCCTACCTAAAGGTCGTCAAAAATCTCGCCGAAAGTTTTGACAGTTTTGTCCTCACCAAGATCCCGCGAAGCGACAACTCGCCAGCTGACGCATTGGCCGCCCTCGCATCATCATCTGATCCGGCCCTCCGAAGAATGATACCGGTAGAAAGCATCGCGAAGCCCAGCATCGAGCTCTCAAAAGGTGTATACGTCATAACCGAACTCGAAGAGGGCCTCGACGACGCCGACGAGACAAATTGCGAACCGATGGACAGAGCTGGTGAACCCGTCGAAACAGACTGGAGGGATGAAATCAAAATGTACTTGACCGACGGAGAAGTCCCACCGGATAAATGGGCTGCCCGACATCTCAAGGCAAGAAGCGCCCACTACACTCTCATCAAGGAAGCCTTCTTTCGATGGTGCGCCTCTCGGGTCCTACTAAACTACCTACACGGACAAGAGATACAAGATGTCATGAAAGAAACGCATGAAGGAGGAGGCGGTAACCATTCAGGAGGACGAGCCCTAGCTCTGAAGATCAAGAAGCACAACATTTTTTGGCCGACGATGATTAACTGATTGCGAAAAATTCGTCGCACGATGCGAGAAATGCCAACGCCACTCCCCAGTAATCCGAGTTCCCTTAGAACTGGTGACGGCTTCCACAGCCCCTTATCCTTTCATGAGATGGGCTATGAATATTGTCGGTCCACTCCCACGATCCCGCCAAAAATGTTTCGTCTTAATAATGAAGGATTACTTCACGAAATGGGTGGAAGCAGAGTCCTACTCCAAGATCTACGCCCGCGACGTGCAGAAGTTCGTATGGAAGTTCATCATCTGTAGACAAGGACTCCCTTACGAGATCGTCACCGATAACGGCTCACAATTTATCTCGACCATCTTCGAAGACTTTTGCGCACGATTGAAGATTAGACTAAGCAAGTCAACTCCCCGCTATCCACAAGACAACGGACAAGCCGAAGCAACTAACAAAATAATACTCGACGGTCTCAAAAAATGCCTCGATGCGAAAAAGGGCGCTTGGGCAGATGAACTCGACGGCGTGCTCTGGTCTCATCGGACTTCGCCACGCCAATCGACTAATAGAACTCCCTTCTCGCTGTCGCACGGAGTAGAGGCAATGGCGCCCGCCAAAGTAGACATCTCCGGACTCAGACACACCATGATAGCACGAGACCCGAACACGAACGATGAAATGATGAAGGACCAACTCGACTTCGTAGAAGGCGAACGGGACCAGGCTCTACTGAGAATTCAAAACTATCAGCAACTCGCAGCTCGTTACTATAACAAGAAGGTTCGGGGTCGACACTTCGAAGAAGGCGACCTCGTACTCAGAAGGGTTTTCGAAAACACGCGCGAAGAAAGCGCGGGCAAGCTCGGCGCAAGCTGGGAAGGACCTTACATCGTTTCAAAGATCGTCAAACCAGGGGTATTTGAGCTAACAACGATGGCGGGAGAAGCGATCCCACGATCATGGAACATCATGCATGTTAAGCGTTACTATTACTAACGAAGGAGCTTCAGCAACCGTCAAGCCCTCCACCACGAAAAAAAGTTTCACGACTTTACGAACTACGGTCAGGCTTGATCCCTTCAAGGGTACGCAGGCAGCCTTTTAAAGGAGGTCCGGACATAACGCAAAAAAAAAAAAAAAAAAATAAAAAAAAATAAAAAAAAAATATACCACTTTGTAATGTGAACTACGGTCGGCTTGATCTTCCGCTACGGTGCAGCTATACTTAATAAAAATTTATATTTTTATCGTCAACTCTTCCGCTTCGATACGCAGTCCGGCTGTCCGAACACATTGACGCCCTGGCCAGGCGATCAATTTCAAAACGCGTTCCGCACGAATGCAGTGGTGAAATAATCCACCCCTTCGAAGCATAAGCCTAAAAAACTTAGCTCGTCGGTTTTAAAAGCCGAGCCCAGTCTCGCAAAAATTAAACGGGATAAGCCGAGCCAAGTCTCGCGCCCTGTATCGATAAAGCCGGACTCCGGTCCGCATGAAGAGGTCGAAACAAACGAATAAGCCGAGCACCTCGCACGTTGCGATTTCGACCTTGGAATAAAAAAAACAAAACGCCGAGCTAAGCCTCGCACAAAATCAAACGGGATAAGCCGAGCTCAAGTCTCGCGCCCAGGATCGACAAAGCCGGACTCCGGTCCGCATGAAGAGGTCGAAACGAGCATATAAGCTGAGGTCCTCGCTCATTACGAGTTCCGTAAAACAATATAATAAAATATCAAGCACGAAGGAAAAGAAAAGTGTTGAATTATCCAAAGAAACGCCAAAAGGTTCAGTACATATCCGAAAAGGGAAGCCCGAA